>OX155952.1:17802011-18206986 GCA_944548615.1 Micropterix aruncella | reverse complement strand
GGCCAAAAGTATTATTACCAATAGAGAAATTTTGATTATTTTTTGTTTTGTCATTCCAATGTTAACAAAACAAGGAATTCAAATTCACTTCGAAATGTTATCCCAGCAGTTCACCAAGGTACTCTTTCCTCTCCGATGCACACCCTATCAGTAAACCAAATTACTAACAATATATTTCCATTAGTATCAGATTCTGTACCAATACGTGCCACATTAGTAAACCAAATTAATAACAGTATAACACCATCAGTATCATATTCTAATAATATACAAGGTCCATCTCCTAGAGAAAAAAATGCTGTTAAAAACTTGTCATCCAAAATAATTAACCACAATGAATATTTAGTATTAGCTAAAGGTCTAAATTTCACACCGACTCAAAATGTGAACCATTTTAGTTTTGGTAATGATGTTGTTAAATTTTGTCGTAATTTAAGATGGCGCGAATTTTGGCATTCAAATCAAAAGGATAACAATAATAATATTAAATTACACAATGCACTATCTCAATTTCGTCCACACTCTAATAAAGAACCCCCTCCATTACCAAAAAATCATCCGGTAGAAAATTTTATTACTATTTTATTAAACAAAGTAACACAGCCATCTTTTCTAAATAGCCTCAAGCCAACATCAAACTTGTCAGTAGATGAACGTGCAGCTCTTGAGAGTCTTAGCAAGGATACCAGCATCGTCATTTTGCCGGCTGATAAAGGTTCCACTACTGTCATACTAAACAAAACTGACTATGTTACTGAAGGCTTGAGACAACTTAGAGATGAAACTTTCTATAAAAAACTATCCAGAGATCCAAACAAAAATTTTGCAGTGAAAATAAAAAAATATATTGAACAAAATAAATCAAATGAAAAATTATCAGACGAAGATGTTAAAACTTTAATTCCTGATCCTATCCGAACTCCAAATTTTTACCTATTACCTAAAATTCACAAGCCTAATAATCCTGGACGACCGATAGTCGCAAGCTTTAACTCTCCGACAGAAAGAATTTCAGCTTTTGTAGATTATTTTTTACAACCTTTTGTTAAAAATCTAAATTCTCATATCAAAGACAGCTATCATTTTATTGATATTTTAAATAATACTGTAATTCCAAAGTCAGACGACCTATTATTTGTTACTATTGACGCCATATCCCTGTATACCAATATTCCTCATAATTTAGGATTGGAAGCCATTTCTTATTTTCTTGATGAGAGACCTCATCCTCAAATACCTTCTACAGATTTTCTTTGCAAATTAGCCGAGTTTGTCTTAACGTGTAATGCTTTTTCCTTTGAAGATGAATTTTATCTTCAAATTAAAGGGACTGCTATGGGAACTCGAATGGCTCCTTCGTATGCCAACCTTTTCATGGGATTATTCGAGCAAAATTTTCTTCAAACGCAAAATTTAAAACCCATATTATGGTATAGATTTATTGACGACATAGTAATGATTTGGCCACACGGACAAACTACTCTAACAACCTTTCTTGACGACTTAAATAATTTTGGCCCTTTGAATTTCACTCATACCATTTCTAAATCACAAATTACTTTCTTAGATGTTGATTTAACAATTTCCGAAGGTAAAATTAAAACCGCGATTCATATAAAACCTACAAATAAAGAACAGTATTTACACTTTGATAGCTGTCATCCATTTCACACCAAGAGATCCATTCCCTATTCAATGTCCATTCGCGGACACCGTTTAGTTAACAACAAAGAAAATTTAGATAAATATCTCAATAATCTAAAGCAATCTCTTCTTGAAAGAAAATACCCTGCTCCTCTATTGGATAAACATATTCTAAACTCTGAAGTAAAATATATACCAAAACCTAAAATTACTTCAAATAAAAATAAAAATAATAATAATAATAAAATCTTCCTTAGCACCACTTATTTTCCTGGTGCTGAGAAACTGCGAGATATATTATCAGATTTATTCCCCATCATTTCTAATGATGCATCCACTAAGGATCTCTTAGATTCACCGCCAATTTTATCTTTCCGCAGACCACCTAATATTAGATCAATATTAAACAAAACAAAAAATAATCAAAATTTCTCTATTGGTAATAATACTTTTGGCCTTCAACCTTGCGGTCGTCCACGTTGTAAAACTTGTCCTTTGTTAGATCTAAGTCCTTTTTTTACCAGTCCAAATACTACTAATAGTTACAGGGTTCCCTTTCATTGCAGTTGTATTTCAAAAAATATAGTATATCAACTTCTGTGCAGGACTTGTGATGCCTTTTATATCGGTGAAACAACAACACCACTTAATATTAGACTAAATAATCATAGGGCTAGTGTAGGAAATGAAAGCCAACTCCCAATATCTTTACATGCCAGGGCGCATAATTTATCTTTTGATCAATGTTTTAAAGTTAAAATAATAAAATGCCTGGGTGATAATGCAAAGGAAAGGGACGTCAAATCTTGGGAATTAGCTTATATTTATATTTTAGGCGCTTGCAAAGGTTCCGGTCTCAATAGGCAAAATTAATAAGGTTTATCATATTATCATAATCATCAAATGCTTTTTATTTTAATTTATAATCATTCATTTAAAATAACGTTTTGCACGGTTGGTTATGGTACCTTAACTAAATCGTGTAAAATATTATTAATCCATTTCTTTTTGTTCGATTCCTTGAATTTAAATTTTCAACGAATTGTTCGATTTCAGAAATGTCACATATCTTGACGACGGCTGAGCCGAAATATTGATATACATTTTATAACAATCATTAATATTTAAGAAACACTAATCGCCTATTATTTTCCAGCATTCATTCTCGTCTCGCATTGTTGTGTTGCCGCTACCATTTTAATCAAGTTCCAATACACAGCAGGAAACACCTAGCAAGCGCTGAAGGAAGAGAAGAATAAGGCGTGGAGTCACTCCTGGTCACCACAGACCAGATAAGTGCCCTTTCATTATTTTATCATTTCATTTATTTAGTAATAAACATAATTTCAATTTGAAAAAATAATAATTTACACATTTACAATCAAATATTAAAATATTACCTAATTTTAATTATGTTGCAATCACATCCATTATGTACACTCAGTGGTTAAACCAAATAAATTACCATTCACTTAAGACAGCTAAATTCACGGGACACGTTGAATTTCTTTCTAAATGTTTAGAAAACAACATTTGCCCTAAAGGGTTATTACCAAAATTTCCTTCCGCAGCAATTAGTACAGAAATTCAATATGATTTCACCGCAATCCGTTTAAGGTATTCAATGGAAATTACGTCTGTTTTGCGAAATGAATATCAAATTTTAGTTGATAAACATTTAAACTCACTGTGTTTTTATGTTAACATGATAACAACACATTCTCCTTTTTTATTTCAAGAAGCTCATAATATAGTTAACAATTCTGTAACAGATTTACGAAATATTAGATTAAAACACGATAAAAAGTTCCTTAATTTACTAAAGAACTTTCAGAAAATTTGCATTATCCCAAGTAACAATACACGAAACATTTTGAATCCAGTTTCCATTTCAAATTACAGTCATTCCAATGTTAACAAAACAAGGAATTCAAATTCACTTCGAAATGTTATCCCAGCAGTTCACCAAGGTACTCTTTCCTCTCCGATGCACACCCTATCAGTAAACCAAATTACTAACAATATATTTCCATTAGTATCAGATTCTGTACCAATACGTGCCACATTAGTAAACCAAATTAATAACAGTATAACACCATCAGTATCATATTCTAATAATATACAAGGTCCATCTCCTAGAGAAAAAAATGCTGTTAAAAACTTGTCATCCAAAATAATTAACCACAATGAATATTTAGTATTAGCTAAAGGTCTAAATTTCACACCGACTCAAAATGTGAACCATTTTAGTTTTGGTAATGATGTTGTTAAATTTTGTCGTAATTTAAGATGGCGCGAATTTTGGCATTCAAATCAAAAGGATAACAATAATAATATTAAATTACACAATGCACTATCTCAATTTCGTCCACACTCTAATAAAGAACCCCCTCCATTACCAAAAAATCATCCGGTAGAAAATTTTATTACTATTTTATTAAACAAAGTAACACAGCCATCTTTTCTAAATAGCCTCAAGCCAACATCAAACTTGTCAGTAGATGAACGTGCAGCTCTTGAGAGTCTTAGCAAGGATACCAGCATCGTCATTTTGCCGGCTGATAAAGGTTCCACTACTGTCATACTAAACAAAACTGACTATGTTACTGAAGGCTTGAGACAACTTAGAGATGAAACTTTCTATAAAAAACTATCCAGAGATCCAAACAAAAATTTTGCAGTGAAAATAAAAAAATATATTGAACAAAATAAATCAAATGAAAAATTATCAGACGAAGATGTTAAAACTTTAATTCCTGATCCTATCCGAACTCCAAATTTTTACCTATTACCTAAAATTCACAAGCCTAATAATCCTGGACGACCGATAGTCGCAAGCTTTAACTCTCCGACAGAAAGAATTTCAGCTTTTGTAGATTATTTTTTACAACCTTTTGTTAAAAATCTAAATTCTCATATCAAAGACAGCTATCATTTTATTGATATTTTAAATAATACTGTAATTCCAAAGTCAGACGACCTATTATTTGTTACTATTGACGCCATATCCCTGTATACCAATATTCCTCATAATTTAGGATTGGAAGCCATTTCTTATTTTCTTGATGAGAGACCTCATCCTCAAATACCTTCTACAGATTTTCTTTGCAAATTAGCCGAGTTTGTCTTAACGTGTAATGCTTTTTCCTTTGAAGATGAATTTTATCTTCAAATTAAAGGGACTGCTATGGGAACTCGAATGGCTCCTTCGTATGCCAACCTTTTCATGGGATTATTCGAGCAAAATTTTCTTCAAACGCAAAATTTAAAACCCATATTATGGTATAGATTTATTGACGACATAGTAATGATTTGGCCACACGGACAAACTACTCTAACAACCTTTCTTGACGACTTAAATAATTTTGGCCCTTTGAATTTCACTCATACCATTTCTAAATCACAAATTACTTTCTTAGATGTTGATTTAACAATTTCCGAAGGTAAAATTAAAACCGCGATTCATATAAAACCTACAAATAAAGAACAGTATTTACACTTTGATAGCTGTCATCCATTTCACACCAAGAGATCCATTCCCTATTCAATGTCCATTCGCGGACACCGTTTAGTTAACAACAAAGAAAATTTAGATAAATATCTCAATAATCTAAAGCAATCTCTTCTTGAAAGAAAATACCCTGCTCCTCTATTGGATAAACATATTCTAAACTCTGAAGTAAAATATATACCAAAACCTAAAATTACTTCAAATAAAAATAAAAATAATAATAATAATAAAATCTTCCTTAGCACCACTTATTTTCCTGGTGCTGAGAAACTGCGAGATATATTATCAGATTTATTCCCCATCATTTCTAATGATGCATCCACTAAGGATCTCTTAGATTCACCGCCAATTTTATCTTTCCGCAGACCACCTAATATTAGATCAATATTAAACAAAACAAAAAATAATCAAAATTTCTCTATTGGTAATAATACTTTTGGCCTTCAACCTTGCGGTCGTCCACGTTGTAAAACTTGTCCTTTGTTAGATCTAAGTCCTTTTTTTACCAGTCCAAATACTACTAATAGTTACAGGGTTCCCTTTCATTGCAGTTGTATTTCAAAAAATATAGTATATCAACTTCTGTGCAGGACTTGTGATGCCTTTTATATCGGTGAAACAACAACACCACTTAATATTAGACTAAATAATCATAGGGCTAGTGTAGGAAATGAAAGCCAACTCCCAATATCTTTACATGCCAGGGCGCATAATTTATCTTTTGATCAATGTTTTAAAGTTAAAATAATAAAATGCCTGGGTGATAATGCAAAGGAAAGGGACGTCAAATCTTGGGAATTAGCTTATATTTATATTTTAGGCGCTTGCAAAGGTTCCGGTCTCAATAGGCAAAATTAATAAGGTTTATCATATTATCATAATCATCAAATGCTTTTTATTTTAATTTATAATCATTCATTTAAAATAACGTTTTGCACGGTTGGTTATGGTACCTTAACTAAATCGTGTAAAATATTATTAATCCATTTCTTTTTGTTCGATTCCTTGAATTTAAATTTTCAACGAATTGTTCGATTTCAGAAATGTCACATATCTTGACGACGGCTGAGCCGAAATATTGATATACATTTTATAACAATCATTAATATTTAAGAAACACTAATCGCCTATTATTTTCCAGCATTCATTCTCGTCTCGCATTGTTGTGTTGCCGCTACCATTTTAATCAAGTTCCAATACACAGCAGGAAACACCTAGCAAGCGCTGAAGGAAGAGAAGAATAAGGCGTGGAGTCACTCCTGGTCACCACAGACCAGATAAGTGCCCTTTCATTATTTTATCATTTCATTTATTTAGTAATAAACATAATTTCAATTTGAAAAAATATATATATATATATATATATATATATATATATATATATATATATATATATATATATATATATATATATATATATATATGTATAACATGCATATAATATATAGTTGCAAACAGATAAATAGTTTTTTAAAACTGTACATTGTTTTACCAATCTGGTATAGACAAATTTAGACATAACCACCGATTGTAACACAGACCTTTTTAAAAATACACCCTAAAATAAAAATAAAAAATCATTACTAGCTCAACAAAATTAAGAATACTTTTAAAGTTAAAAATATTAATTGATAACTTATTAACAGATATACCATTTGATTGAGGTGCAACTCGATTTATGATACTATAGGCATTTCAGATCACAAGGAACAAATCATTAAAATACTTTTCTTTAAGTAACCTTGTAATGTTGAGATGCAGAAAATAGGGCATTTCAATTTTTATTTTCGAAAAAAATATGAAACACTTGTTGAGAAAAAATAACACTGGTTATGTGGATATATTTAAGTAACTCCATTTTACTGATTATTTTGGTAGTTTTATTTGATATTTATAATTAATTTGACTTCGAAAAGGACTATTATTTTTAACTCTTTTATAAGTTTAAAGCGTAAATATTTAAATTTATTTAAAATATTTTATTATTTTGTGAAACTTAGAATTTAGTTTATTGCTTCTTTAATCGCATAATTCTAATGATGTTAAAAATAATGTTAAATATGATAATTGATTTTTGTTTGGTATCCATTTTATTATTTGTAATATCTGTTTTATATAATTTGTAAATAAAATTGAGAGATTACAATTGAAAACAATGGGTGTGCAATACGCATTTTTTTGTCAACCAGTTTCAAAATAGTGCAAATGTTTCAATATATTGATTGTTAAAGTTTTTTTTTTATGTTGATTCATATTATACCCGTAGATTTTGAAAAAAAATTATCACACATGTTCATCTGTATGCACAAAGCATTTAATACCATCATCGCATTAAAAAGAACTAAACCATACTAGTGTTTAATAGTAGGAGTGTTTTCGTATCTATGTACTTTTTTCACATAGTGAGTGTTTTTAATACGCATGAGATTTTTTAACACCAAAAAATCTGAAGTTTTATCTGTCAATTTTCCAGATTATCGGTATTTTTCATTATTTACCAACATTCTTATTTCTATAAAATCGATAAGGTATATGTATTGAAAAAATATGGTAAATTCTGATCTAAAGGGATCAGAATTTACCATAGAGAGGATGTTGTAATATTCGAAAAAATATTGTTCAATTTGATCACATCGTGGTAAATAACGAGAGTAATTGATTTTTATAACTTCTTTATTGAATAATATTTTGAATGTTGTCGTATCGAAGTCAAAGATAATTATTATCAACACTCTTATTTCTACAAAATCGAAAAGGCTTATTTATTGAAAAAATATGATAAATCCTGATTTTTCTAAATGGGAGAATGGGATATGAACAATCAGTGTGAGTTTCACAATTTGGCTTACGCTGAGATAACTATATGTGTGCCAATTAGGGAGTTTACAATTGTGTTGCGATTCCTCCTCTAATTAACGCTACTAAACAATGCCCGTTCGCTGTGTCGCCTATATTAGTAATTGTGATTGAGAGAAACTCTATACTGTCTAGATACTGTAGATACTATTGTTATCCTTTAAAAGAGATTTATCTTCCATGGAATTAAAAATGACCAAATTCTTCTTAAATCGTATTAAACAGGAAATTAAAAAATTGAAAAGAGTAACATAACATAACATCACAGCCTGTGTATCTGTTGTCGCTTTTTGTATGAGATATTTTTTTTTGGGTCGATGGGATTTCACCGCCTTAAAATTCGCTTTTTTGTTAACTTGTATACAAAGGATAATACAGAAATTATAAAGGAAGCGTGCAGTGATATTAATCCTGTTGGCATCTGTTCTCGTTTTTCCCGCTCATGGCCGAGTTGAACTTTATAATTCTGTGATGATGTTTCACACATGTGAGGTACATTGCATTAACCTCAACACGTGCACCAGACACCGAAGAACGATCGAATGTGTTTGTATTCTTCCGATTGCGTCTTCGGGAAGTGATGAGAATAGGTGAGATAAGCAGATATAGATCCATGGATGTTATGATTTTCAAGGATTGTGTTAATATAGTAATGTATTATATGTAATATAAGTAATGTATTATGTATTAATGTAAGTAATGTATTATATGCGGGTCAATCCCAAACGGCCTAGGCCCAACATTCACCCATTGGGAGAGATTCGCAACTTTCAATACCTTGAAAATGTCGATGGAAGGTGGCGTGTTGTGATCCGAGTTTTGCAGTTAATTCTTCAATCGATATCACTAGATCCTACATTATTCGGATCTTTATCGAATTCGATTTTATTGTCACCATAAACTTTCTGTATGATTTCTGAGGTAGCGGTAGAGGACTTTGTTTATTAAATTCGAATATCAAAATATTCCAAATATGCTCTTTTGCTCGAATATGCTATTTCATATTAAAAATCGGCAATAAATTTGAAAACACGATTGAACATAAAAAAAATGCTTTCGAACTGACTATGTAAATGGCTTGAACGAAAAATACTAGACGGTGGTTCACAGAAATCCCTAAAAAAACGTTTCCGTACCTGCTAAGAGAAAACGCTAATTCTGTGATGACCATTATTTGCAAAACAAAAGGCCCGATTGCGTTTCTTGGTGAACTAAAACTGAAATTAGTTCAAGTGAAGGAGATAGAGGAATACGTTAGAGCGGAATATGAAACGAAAGATCGTCGATAAAAACTACCTGTCGAACTGATAATCGTCCGAATAAATTTGAACACATTTCGTGCGGTGATAGATTCAGATGCTTTATCTTTTGTAGGTAATTTTAATGCGAAAAGTGACAACCGTTTATTTTACGATCGGGTCTATCATATTGCCCTGTCTCGTTCACACGGACTAACTTACGATTTTAGTTCACGCAGAAACGCAATCGAGCCTATTATTTTCCTCCTTAGATAGAAGCATCATTAAAAATAACACAAAACACACGCTTAATGTTGGAACTGGAGTAATGCATAGTAGGAAATACTCTCTTACAAGTCTTATTGCATTGAATATCCATGGGGAAATAAGCAGGATCGGGGGGGGGAGGGCGAATAGCTCGGGAATAGCTCGAAAGCCCCATTGTGAAACAAGCCACATGAACCGCCTCAACTATCAGCTAATATGCAAAGCGATTATGACAACTCCCTAGGCGCTTCGCGTGACACTTTCTGGGAATACGCCACGGCGAGAATTAGCCAATACGACAACGAGAAATTACTTCGCTATGCGGTATGGATAACGACGCACGGGACGAAACTAGACAATACAAACAGAGACATATTTGTTTATGTTGCCGTTGGAAAACATGCAGAATTCACATAAGTTGTGTTAATTTCAAAATACGACTACGCGTAAACAAGTCCGTAAGTAGTAACAAAACCACCATAGAAGTTTATAATGTAAAAGCTATTTAACCCCTTGAGTATGATACGACCAAATCTGGTTCTGAAACAATTATCCGTTGAGTATGATACGACCAGATCTGGTTCCGCGTTTTTTCACTTCTTTGACGTTCTCATATTTATTCATAATTATCTAATTGTTTTACAAAATGATATTTCAATATTCTATATTCGAAATTTCAATGCAATCATTGTGCAGTTGTTCTTTTTATGATTGGTGTAGTAGTTTCGTAGTTATAGTATTTTAAGGTCGATGTCGCCGAAAATCCTGCAAAAGAGACAGATGCATCCATGAAAATACCCATTTACTTTAAACGGGTAACTTAAATAGAAAACAGTTTTTTTATTGTTGGTACTTTTTACAGAATATTGCTATAAATCAAAAACAGAGTTGGATTTCGGAGTTAAAAACCTTTTTTTATGGTTATCTTTCGGATATTCAGTTATTTTTTATATAAAAAGTTGTAGATGACTTTCAACACCTTTTTTTAACTGTAATAATTTTGTAAAATAAAAAACTCCTAATATCCAATAATATGTTTTGCCAGGTAAAGGTCAAATTGTATTAAAAAATATATCCTCAATTTTCCGCTTTACTCTTAGATACAGAGTGATCCCTTGAAAGTTTGTCGTGCTTTCTCGAACACCTCGTCGTCGACGATATTGCTAGAACACGTAACTTGATTTTTTGATGACAAAAGGGCCCATGGGCATTGATGACAAATTGAATCCCCTCGCCTTAAATTTTGTATTTTAAGTCAGTCTACAAGTATGTTCAGCAAAAATTATTTGGTAGTCTTTACTACGTAAAGACCAAATTTGGTTGCACGTCAGAACACCGTTGGATACGTAACGACCAATATTGGCGGCTTGCTCCCGGAGCGCACGGTAATATTATTTTCTTATTCGAACGATCCTAAAATCCATACAAACATATCTCATTATTACCATGATACATATACGGCCGCTAGAATTACGTCCGGCGTGATTTTAATGGATATTTATGGTAAAATTCAATTGTCAAACCTCGCTGGTTTGCCGCCGTCGGCTATCATTGGGTTGTGTTTTTTTTTTTGGTGTTATTTTAGTGTTTTCAGTTGGAATATGAATAGATATGTAAGTAAATTTGACTCTAAAACACTTGATCAACCGAATTCAGTGATGTTATTTACATTTTATTCCAATTTTACCTGTATTTTTGAGTTGAAAAATTGGGTGCGGTGTCATTTCTAATTATTGAGTTTTTGCGTTAAATAACTATAAAAATGCACAATATCTGACTAATTCGTTGACAAAATACATATTGATATTTTAATGATGACTTGAGATTAGATTTGTGTTTTTAAAGGAAACGTGTTGGGTTAACTGTACTCGGAAATGTTTGCACCCGTATTTGCAATGCAGGTAGATATCAAATAGCAGAACCACGGTTCTGCAACCAGACTAATCCTCAGCATTTATGCTCAAAGCTCCTCCGTTGACCATAATGAAATTGTTGTTCAGCCAATGGAGTCTGGTAGGTATACACGATACATACGATTATCCATCGAGAGGTCCATGTGACGTCACGCGGGCAATGTGGCGAGCACGCCAGCCGACGCCAAGCTCGCCGCGCCGGTCTTGTATGAATATTAATGACCAATTTAAACAATGGAGCCTCGTGTATAATCAACACGTCCTACTCTAACTTTACCTGCAGCGTGGAAGTGCATAGCTGCATTACTTAATAGGCCAATTCCTTGGCCGCCTCCGCCGCCTACGTCGTACCGTTGCGCCCGACTAACTTCCCATAATGAATGGCACGGACTCACTATTTTCACTAGTTTTCTATTACAGCGCAATGAGCAAAGGCGGAAGAAACTTTTTTCAGGAACTTTTTCAGGTTTATCTGCAATAAAACACCGTGCATATGTATAGATATAGAAGAATTACGATTTCATCAACTTCTTACTACGATATGGCAACTAGGTACAAGTTTCAAAATGTAATTATTAGACACTTTAATACTCAGATAGACTGATAGATGGTATTCTAATATATCTGTATTATAGATATAATCATGTATATGTGGTGTAATCAACATATATTCAAATATACAGTGCAAATATTTCAATGTTATGATTGTTATCATAAATTAGTTTGATTTTATTATCAATGTAAAAAATACCTAGTAAAGAATATTTTAATTTAAATATTAGTATAGTTGGGCATTAAATTGCTATTACTTTTGCCGACAATGCTATCAGAGAAACCTGCATTTTGCTGGCGCACAAACGTTGCTAAATCGTACTGTAGAGTTGAGCAATATAATATTATATATAATGAACGATATTAGGTTAGTATGTAATAAACTGCACTGATAGCATCCTCATAAGGTCGCCTAATTAGATAGTACACCGCTTCTAATGCTAACCCTAAGCTGGTTTTAAAGTAGTCTTTCAAATAAATATTCAAATTCAAGTAAGTTACCAAAATATATTATAATAATTTAAGTAAGAGCCTTTTCATAGAATTATAGTGTATTTAGGCATTAAACTCCTATTTAGGGATATTTGGAGGGATTTAGTACGCATTTCTGTAATTTCATCAAAACTTCCATAATTACATTAGGGCATCGGTTCCACCCGATAATCCCGTAGGGCGTAGATTATCAGGGACTCATACAGGCCAAAAATAACAGGTTGTTCCGAAGTACTATAAAACATAGCATAGTTTTCGATTTTGGTCGATAGAAGTATATTATGCTATTCTCAATACGATGCTAATCTAAATAAGATAGATTCATTATATAATAAGAAATTAGACGTTTATGTTATGCATATTCCCTAATACGTAAATCGAATTTGTTAGAACTTTCTCTACATAAAACTTGACGTAATGTTTTTTTATGGCGTATCACTCACTCGACCGCCAGTTGCGCTGCGATTGACCAGCCGTTTCCCCGCAAGCTCTTCTTTCGCACGCGTACACTGTTGTTGTCAAGACGTTTGTTTAGTTAAAGCTTACGCTAATGGTGGCGCAATAAGCGTGGTGACGCTGCCAGTAATAATCTGTGTACGCGTCCGTGCTGGTCGTGCTGCCAAAATGGTTGGGCAACCAAGCGGGCATCAGGTGAGATACTCTCCATAGAGCTGTGTACATTTTGTTTGTGGCGGCTACTGGTTGAGCCACCATGGTGTCCCGGTGAAATAGGGTCCTTACCCGACGGTAAGATGGGTGTAGAAAGGCTTCAGTCGCCTGTTAAGTGTGTCGTCTTGAGTTGTGCGCCAGTGTGGGCAATTATATACTGTTTTACTAGAATAAGATTAGCCATAGCAAATTAGTTACGCTTTACTTCAAACTGAATAAGAAAATTGGTGGTACGAAACAACATGGCTCGGGTCCTATGATCTAATCTAATCTAATCTCTATGTATATAACTACCAAAAGTGGTCTAATTCCATGTTGTCCGATTCATGGGTGGTACCTGCGTAAATACAGGCCATAACACAGAAAATAAAAATAAAACATATTTTTGGTTATTAAAGATAGAGAGAAAATTATTCTATGCAAAACAGTGAGTTAAAATATTCTATTATTACAATACATGATTAAATAGATATTGTTGTATTCATTAGTCTAATTTTAAGTTGTTTAATTTATGTACCTGGTAAATACCAACCATAGCACATAAAATACAAATAAAATTTTTGGGTTTTTCAAATATAGAGAAAATTATTTAACCCGAAAAAAAAATAATTGAAAATCGTCCACGGTTTAGAGATATCGCTTCAGTACGAAAATTGGGATTTTAACATAGCTTTTATTTGCCGTGTTATGCCCCGAAAATTGTTATTTAGGTTTATTTGGAATACAGGATTTATAGTTGTTAGGGCATACAACCAGATTTCAGTTTAAAGGCGTCTGTTACCATTAATCAATATTGACTGATTCGAAAATTCCACTTATCCAGACGATATGTCAAGTAAAGTCGATTAGCTTGTTTTGTGATGCTAGTTTACCCATTAGACTTGCAAAATATACGACTAAAGATGAAAAAGCGACTTTGCTTTTTCATTTTTAAGAACAAATCCTGACCAGGCCTGTGGTTTCAGGATCTAACTACTACGGGCATAATCTCACTAGCTGGTTTACTTGGAGACCTAGTATTGCGTTAGTTTTATTTAATATGCTTGATTATTTACTATGATTTAGGGAGCTAATGGGCCCTTGCTGAGTTGGCCACGAAGACCCATTCTGTTCAGGGTTGGTCACACTCACGGGTCAACACCCATCCGGCGGCCTCCACGCATGAAGTGCGAGCCCGGGCAGGACTCTGGCCTTAGGGCTAGTTCCCCTAGGAATCAACCTTCTGGCGCTCCTGGACGGTCTGCGCACCGTGCGGCGTAAGCCAATCGACTGTGCACTCTGACTAACAGTCGGGGGAGTCTGGAAGAACTACTGTTTCCTATAGAGCGGGGGTGATTGCGGACATTACGGCGAATGCTCTTGAAACGACCATCGGCTACCCGATCCTGGGTGAACAGCCGGGCAAAGGATGCCGTGGTCCGCGATAGATTCTATATACACCGTTTCACCGCTTCGTAAGGGAGAGGATCGCGCAAGCGACCTCGAACTCGTAACCAATCGAGAGACTGGAGTAATCTGGTCGCAATTGGAAGTAAGGGCGTGAGTGTAAGCCCGCTGGGTAACACTCCTGGCTATCTCGTGGTTAAGGCGTTAGCCTCTTACGGGTATGTGGCGGAGCTTGACGGTGTACTGTTTTGTCCAAGTCTTCTGCTCTCACTCCGGGGAGATAGAACGACTAATCGTTAAAACTTCCTGATGTGACGGGTTCGCCCGTTGTAGTTGACAACTCTAGTTATGCTTGATCCTTTGAGTATTTTCTTTGATACTTAACAAAAACTGTCATGTCGTTTCGATAGTCCAATTACTTAGCATAATGCTGCGGTGATATAAAATTTTAATAATATTTCTTTTTTACCCCAGCTGTATCTACAACTATCAGAACAGGAGTAATCCATAACGTAATAAACCCGTGGGATCCAGTATTTATATACGCGAAATTTAAATTCAGATAGTGCCGAATGAATATTGATGAAGTCTAAAACTCCTTCAAAATGTTTGCAGAGGTTTCGGTTCAATCGTCTTTTTCACTAACCTAATTTTATTACTTAAATCGAACAGCGGTTATCAACTGTGCCATTTTAAACTATTAAATTTAGCTTACTTTTATGATCAATCGGCATTTTATGGTTTAGGTAAATGAGTGAAATATATAAATATATTTCTATTTTAGCATAACCAAAAACGCCTTCCGGCACGATGCCTTCCCTGCTATGTTGTGATATTGATATTATAAAATATCAATGTCCGGATACGGGAAATATCTGAGGCGAAAAGAATAGCGAAGCGATTGCCTCCCTTAAGGTATCCCTAGGGAGTAAAGGAATCTGCATAAAGGTCGACACAATAAAACGCTAAAATATGTAAGAGTAACGAATATCTTCCCAAAGGGAAACGAAATAGGATAGGCACTTTTACAGAAAACCTAATATCGGTAAGCCTCCTTATTCTTAGCAAATATCGGCCGTAATAAAGCAAATGGATAAATCAGGAGGAAATACGATATTTCAGTAATAACGTATTCACTTGAAATCCTAATGCTTTCTCGGATTTCGTATACGGGGTTATAATAAAAATACCTAAGATTTCGCAAGATCCATTGTAATATCCATTGTATTCGAGTTACAAACAAACAATCAGTGAAAGAGCTAAAGGTGTTTGTTTTGAAATTAAACGAAATAAGAGAATTTATGAGAAGGCGGATAAGTCTTCGACGAAGTTGTCGAAATAAACTAACTGAAATGTTTTTTATTAAAAAACACCGTCTTTCAGATGAACTTAACAAGCGTCTTATTTATCTAAATTTATATGGGAAAACAGGGGTGACCTGGCGGACAAGAAATAAAGATAAAAAGGCTGTAGACAACTTTAAAAATCCTGAGGGGTCGAGCAAACTAAAATACTCCTCATTCACCAGGAGTACTATAACGGCTGGCGAGTTGAACCGGGAGGACTGATGACGTCTCGATGCACTCTTGAGTACAACACAAAGTCGTTACTAATCATATAATTATTACAACCAACCGAGAATTTAGTAATGATATTTAGTAACAACAATGTTGAGTGGTGGCAGTAAAGGATACATGCATTAAGTAGGTATATAAAAGAAGAAAATAATGGAGCATTATGTCTAGGGAACGAAAGGGAAGGGAGCAGGGGTCTAAGGGGTTAGCACGGTTGGTATAAATAGTGATTTTTTTAACGGCATTTGAAAAGTGGTAACAGAAGGGAGCTTGTTTCAAAGTCTTAGATATAATCTTTCCCTGAAAAAAACAATATATCTGCTCCGTGGAGACGGATGATAAATTAAATACTTTTAATTTCTGTTTCCCGGCGTACCTAATCATTAAGCATTACAAAAAATCAACGTTACTTTGCGCGCGTTAATTATTAAATAATAAATTTGGCAGTTTCTTTTTTATACCGAGCGGCGTGAAAAGTACGGAAACAGCATACAGCAAGCAATACGGTTGCCATTCGTTAGGGTATTGAATTATATGAGATGTGATGGTTTTGCAGCAGCCATAGTATTTAACTTATACGAGACAGCACATATTTTTGAAGATCACACCAAGAATCCATTTTTTTGCTTTATTGACCATTTTTGATAAAAAACATGTTTGCAAGAGAAATCAGTTGCTTTGTAACTCCCTTTATACATTAAGGATGATTGCATACCGTGTGTGCAGATACCTTCTGTGAATGTTTTTATTACGAGGAACGGATTGAACACCAGGTATACAATGTCAAATAAAATAACAACACATTACTAAATAGAATAACATTTATTCCAAATAAAGTCAGTAAACATAAAATCGTTATTTAAGACTCAGTAATGAACAAAAGTATATAATCCATATACCTAAACTTTTATTTATTTTAAGAAGCAGAATATTTTCCCATTTACTATTCCCAAAAATATCATCAAGTGTATGATCTCACTGTTCTATATTCATATTCATGTTTTTCTCACATTCCGGATCACTGACACATAATAACGTCATTTCGGTTTTTTTTCTTTCCTGCAAACAATGAATCACCGCTTTCACTATCACTGCCCATTTTCTGCAATCCCGATGGTCCTGGATTTCGGTCACTCATTTTAGGGGCTAACTTGGAACCAACTACGGAATTATTACAGTATAGGAACCTTTCTCAGAAATCGAAAAAATAAAGAAATACTACTAGATTCGATCATTGTAATGCTAAATGTAAAAGAAAAAAGCTTCGGACGCGACCAAATTTACATACAAAAAAAAAAGTTTTTCAAACTCAGTTTTTTAGGTTGTTTAAAAAAAACTAATCTAACCTACCGCCAAATAGGTGTTTATGTATTATTTAAAATAAAAAAAAAATTAACCTACCGAAATGTATGGGTTTGGCGCTTTTTTTAATGTCTATATCTCGCTTATTTATTGAGACCGAATGAATATTATTGCAGATTCGGAATTAGCGTGGTGAATATAGTCTGGTGACGTTAAAAAATCAACAATCTAAAAGAGGTTCCTATACTGCAATAATACCCCAACGACAAAAATTTATTTTTACACATTTCAAAGGTAAGGCTTGTTTTAAACCAGTCTAGTCCTTACAGCTGCTTTTTCCATACTGACTGATAATAGAAATTCAATATCATTGCAGACACGGTGTGCTACCGGTTTTTCTGGCTCGGAAATGCAGTGCACACACGGTTTGCGGTCTGTCTCTAATGGGTTAAGACACATTTTGGTAGTCAGCAATAAGCGTTATGTATTACAAAAAGCTTAGGTAACGAACGTGACAAAAATGTTTCAGCATGTAAATATGATGAATGAGCAAACGTTGCTAAAGGTCACCTTTATCCCAGAGTGGGGTGATATTCTCAATTTCACATTTTTACCATTTACTAAGAGCCTGACTTGATATTTTGGATTGCCTATGAAACTTTAGGTGGTGTGCATTTATGACTATGATTTATGATATAGCTTGTAAAATTGTATACTAGTTATGGCCCGGTATGGCGCTGGTGCGATCCTCAGCCGGCGTATTACGAGGATTTTGAATACTTTACGCGGTCAGTTTCCACGGGCCGATATGAATCTGGCCCGCGCGGAGTAGGCTAGATTGAATTCGCTCGAGGGCCAGAATTAGACCGTGAGCCGCCTATCTCATAACCCTGGGCTGAAGCAGCGGTTTTTATTTATTTCACTTGTTTGATTTTGATTTCGATTTTAGTTCATCAGTTCATTCAGTGAGCGTATAGCATATCACCGCGGACGTGTATGTAATAAAATAGTTGCAGGGTGGACACAGCGGAATTGTCAGGAGAACCATTACTACGGGAAGTAGCAGATGTACAGTTCAAACAGCATCCATCCGGATTCCGAACGGACCGCACAGAGTCCAAACATCGCTCACTGTAATACGCGACCCCCACGCTAATTTACTTTGAGACCAGCGGTACTGCCAACTAGTTATTTTTAATAAGTCACATTTTTGGAGTTTACTCTTTAAAAATAAATTTCGTTAAAAACTCCCGGTACGACAATTTGATGGGCAGTAAAATCTAGCGTTAACAAAAAGCTTTACGTTAAATTTCAGTAAACTTCAAGAATTGAGAAGACTGCAACAATACCTAACAAGAGACTATAACTTCGATGAAATTTGCCAGCTTCCGAGCCAACCCATACTGGCATTATATTTTTCGAATGATAAAATGAGACAGATATCAAATCAGCAGATTGCAATCTGAGAGAATCATACTCCAGTTGACACGCCCAATTTTTTTAATTTTGAAACGAAGACTGCGCAACGTGTATCAAAAATTGCACAGCGAGGTCTGTGCGCGTCTCTCTCGCACGTACGCGAGAAAGGGAGCTGCGTTTTATAACCCACTGATACCAGGGTCTAGTGGGAAGACAAATGTAGAAATTACGTACAAATAGAGTTGTCAGATGTGATGTGGGGCAGGTGGCTGTTTTACCGACGAATTTCTAGGTCCACCTTCGAAATGATACGTTGGCCACCCGTAGCGACACGAATAAAACGACACTTTTTGGTATCGAGGTCTTTTGTTTCGATACCGATACTATTGTACTCGATACTTTTTAAATCGATACATTTACCCAATGAGTAATTTTTGGCAAGTATCGTATCAAATAAATTTTATGAATATTTTTTTAAACTACGCTTTATGACTCATGTTTATGCCTGCCGTTTAAAAAATAGCAAAATATTTTGCTTCATTCATTCACTATGGTACACAGGAATTTAAACTTTATTGGTTAAAAATAAAGTTCATTATACAATCGTTTTTGAGGTTCGTTCACTCGACTCAACTCTCACCAGTGTTGCCAATTAGCGACTTTGTTCTTAGATTAAGCGACATTTTGTCACTAATGGCAACTTTTTATTTTCATTAAGCGACAAAAAAAACTAGGGAGTTTTCTATTACTACCACTCCTAGTATCGCTAGCGAACCTGATAGCGATTCTTCTCTCGAAACATCATATGACTTCTGGAGTCACAACAAGAAGTTTGCTCAAACGAAACAGAACAAAAATAACAGGTTCTTCGTTACAGTCTGAAATAAGGATAAATTGAGCCATTACTTGTCGGCAAAGGCGACACCTCTTTCAACCGATTCACTAAAACAATGGGAAGAAATTAAAGTGGTTTTTCCTAATTTGTACAAGCTCGCATGAGAGTACTTACCAATACCAGCAACATCGGTCCCCTCCGAAAGTTTATTTTCAACCGATTAGCGCCAAAATGGCTAAATAAACTTCTATCAGAGAAAGAGTGGGAAATTAAATAATGTTTAAATAAATATATGATTTGTCAATTGATATTTTTTTATTATTTTATTGTTATAAGTACCTACCATTTGCTTGATCAATTCGTGTGCGCAATTATATAGTCCATGTCAACAAATCCACAATAATAAAACCAAACACAAAATGTTCCTAAGAAAAGTATCGATACTTTGGGGTATCGATACTTTTATGTCGATAATTTTACGAGTACGATACTTTTTTCGTCACTCTTCATGAGTACAGTATCGATACTTTATATTCGATTCCGTGTCACTAGCCACCCATCCCGTGTGAGATTGCCTGCCAAAGGGCGCCACGGTCCGCGATAAATTCGAACTGAATTAACACTATCATCAGGTGGAGGCCGCGCAAGTGTTCACAAAGGCCCGTTGGGCTCACTTCCCAGTGCCACGCGGTAAGGCATTGGACTTTGACGGGCATATTACGTATTTTGACGGTAAACTCTGCGCTCACCCCACGGTTGAAATAATGATCTACAATCGTGACACCTGTCTGGGTTAAAGGGGTTCGACCGTAGTAGCTGATATCTATAAAGTGTATTGTAAGTAGACACCAAACAAACAAACTTAAAAGTAGCCTCCTGGCACTTACATAAAGAGCGTAAAACAAAATAATAATTTAGAAATATCTTCTGCTTGCTCGGCCCAATACTGTGTGATAGCGTAGAGGTTTGTATATTATTCTCCAAATATTATGTAATAGAAGACGAAATAGATTTTGCCAAACATGAAAAAGGATGCCTAACATGAAAAAGTTCCTGGATCGACGATAAATAATCCTTATTGACGGTCTTCCGATAGAATTTCCCATAGTTATTTCGATTTGGATGGTATCGTCTTTCTCCTGTGAAAATATAAACCTTTCAAGATAAAAAAATCCCTTATCTCTGATTTATAAATATTTCCCTTTTCGGGGATTTGTAGGATGTTTTTCCTCACAGTCTCCTAACTTTCATTTTATCTATAACTTTTGCTGTATCATATTTCATAATAATTCAAAACATCTTCTAAAACAGCACTGGCAATCGATTTCGCATATCGATTAGATAACCCTTCCTTGTCACAGACTAGTGCAAAGTTAGATAAAGGAAGGCTCATTTGCGATAGGTATCGGTCTGAATTCGAAGTTTAATTTAACTTCGATAAAATTATCGATATCATTGTTAGCAGAACTGGAGTCTGATTCGTTAACAATAGCATATTGCTTACATATGTTTTATTTATTTATTTAACAAGTCTGGAAGCATTTATGGCTTTTCTTTAAACTTTTCTATCATTCATCATTCAAACTATGATATAAATTAAGCCAATCGAATGATATCAATAATAGACCATATGACTGAATATAGCAGTGCCGGGAACGTAAAAGAATGAGAGTCTCTGATATTTCGACACTGTTGAAAGCGCCCAAACACATACACAAAATAGCGTATTTTATATAGAAAATATTACCCGTTACGTACACGTATTCACGTACAACATACGGCTGTGTTCATGACCTAGCCACACCCCATAAATGAGGTTGTTTTTTAGTGAGAATAGAGGATATAAAACTAACAATTTAAAAAATTTAAATGTAATTACTTACTCAATTTTAAACGGTATCATTGAGAGAATATTTTTTTAAGTATAGGTAACTCTAACACAGCCTGGCAGTGTGACAAACGGTGACGTTTCCGTTCTCGATATGGTTGTACCCTTGTCTTGGGTATTTTGTGACACAGTTTTGATAAAGAGTTAAATCTTAAGAAATCCGAGAGAAACCTGTAATAATTGGAGATATATCCGCGTTTTCAGTTGTATTACTTGAATAACTCAGTGTGTTTGTATTTAAATCAATAATTCGTAGCGCATTCGGTCGGGAAAATGTTTTCTTATGTTTCAAATAATACTTTTATCTATATTTTTTGTTCTTCTTGTTCGTCATGGGTTACCCGCCCTACCGTTGGGTTGTTATTCAAAATGAAGTTAAAAAATCGTTGTTTTTTTTTCATTACATTTGTAAATACCTGTACTTGTTTACAATACAATACAATACACTAGAAAACTTTTTTACACAATAGACCCATTTATGACCCTTTTTATATTTAGAATCGTAGGAACAATTTGACGTATCACCCACGCTTTGTCTAGTTTTTTGTTGTTGTTTTATTTTGTACTTGAAGATACGGGATACGTTTTGTTGCGTTCGGGCAATAATATAGCGGACGTATCATGTACGTTCGTATAGGTAGGGTGGTTACATTCTTGTTATTTACCTGTTCGCTAACTATAAATTGAGATAATTAAAAATTAATCGAGCAAGCAGCAGAAGAGCTTCTTCCACTGAGGATGATCCCTTGTCAAACCTATGTCTTTCGACCGATCAACTGTATCCCCGGCCATGCAAGGAATATTTTTCCAGAGCGTATGCAATCCAACGCCTAAAATTCTGGGATACATCGCTGAACATCACGTTGACGGGAGGAAGTACCTAAATTTAAATTAGGTTTCCAAATAATGTAATAATTGTAGGTAAAATTGTATTCAGAATTGGTTCACTATGTGGCTTGAAACAAAAAACATTATTTTAATAACTTTGGAGCAATATTGATTAGTATAATGGTATTATAATCACAGAACAATTATTAATGACAATTATAACTATTATTAATAAGTTAATTTGTCAAAATTGTATACAGTTTATTTTCTTTTTTCGAAAGTAACTTTTTCGTTTTTTCAATTTTGCCAAATACAATTATTATTAAATTTAATTACACCAAAGAAATGTGGTTTTTACCTATTCAAGTGTGTGTATTTCAGCTCGGTAGGCTTTTTTCCCAAATTCAGAGACCTACTTTGTTTACATAGTTTTTGATATGTGTTTATTTTTTTTACACTGCTATAGAATACATGTAGTCTACTTGACATAGAAACAATCCTGAATGAAAATGTCATGATAAACTTATAATTATCATTATTTAAAAATGTTATAACAGTGAAAATCATAACTACTTGACTCCAGTCTTCAAAAGCCATAATTTGGTGTTCCTTGGCCCATTGCAGTCTCTTTTTCTTCATTGCCTATATCGGGCGTGGTTTTAGTCTAGGCTATGAGCGGTCTAGTTCAGCATTCCTAAAAATCTATTCTCTGTTGTGTAGCTGATCGTCATTTGTGACATTAGGATATTTGCGACATTGTGATATCTAAGATATATTTGTAAGCCAGTTAGGTGTGTATTAATTTAATATCACTAACTAAAAACGCGACTGTTTGGGCCACTTCGTCAGCCAGCTGCACCGTAAAAATGTAAGTGTCGATTGTGCTGACGCGACGTAAAAAATGCATTCATGTTAATATGTCTAAATGTCGTATCATTTCGCCCCACGCTAAGGACGCATTAAATAAAAGTGAATGTCAATTTACCGGGTTCAAGGGTTAGCAAGGCGGCCTCTAAAAATTCAACTGCTGCCTCCATCTGTTGCGACAATCTGACAGTTTATATATTAGTTAACAATTAGTACTAGGGTTGTTCAAGGAATTTTCATTAGGCTTTACTGTTGTCCTTCTCCATATAGCCTTAAGAATGAATAAATAAATGAAATCACTGTGATTTCAAAATAAAACATTTAAGGTGCAATGGCGGACCTATTGCTAATTAAACAAAATCTTCAATTCAACCAACATGCGTAACAAGAAGAATAGGCAAAAAATAGGTGTACTTTAGGATACCTTAAAATTTATAATGAAATTTTAGATTATATGGAATATAAGCATGTTATACGAATCTAAAGCCAAAAGTAAATAGTAAGGAGGGTAGTGACCTTCAATTTGCCTTTTATTTACTTTTCACTCTGTTCACCTTTCTTTTCAGTTTTTTAGTGGTAATTTAATATTTTATACGTATTTAATACGTATATTTTATACGTATTTACGTTCTTGCATCAATATTATAGATGTGTTGAAACATGGCAAAGCCATTGGCGATGCGGGCGTTTCATTTGTCCACCGCATAGCAGAGCGAACGAACCCTTACCGCCGATGCCAGCTTTTATTGTTCGTCTGCTCCACCATTTCAATAACATGTTGGTTACAAAAGCGAGCCGGCAGCCACGCATAAGGTCTAACGCGTAACGAACACGCGACAAAATCTCACACTAATGATGTACGTACTCACAAGTACATAAAAGAGTAGGCGGTGTGCCAATCAGGCTAACGAATCAGCAGTCAGCAGAAACTGTTGTGCTTTGCTTCACGGTTCATAAAATTCGATTATATCAAAAAAACGATTATAGTCAAAAAATCGATTGTGTCACCCCAATACTTTTCCGGCAAGTGGCCAAGAACTGATTTTATATGAATATTAAGTTAATAAATAAAATCGATAAGCACCCTCTCTCAGCCGGCGGACGAACACGGTTGGAATTTACTGAGACTGCTTCAGGCGGCACGGTTCATTTCTCGGCTAAGGCCGGTGTTGGGGCAAGCGCCAACCGATGGCGTTAATATTTAATTAAAATGTATGACGGAAATTAAACATAATTAGTGTACTTGTATATGAGATATTCATACCAAAAGTTCACAACGTGACCTAAGGCCAACAAAGCATCTGTGTACCAAATATCAAGTCTAATATTTCAAAATTGAAATATTACTAGTGCGCCTGGTGAACCGATTTCAACCAAAATCTTTTGAACTCTTGCCATGACCAAATGATGCCTGCATGCCAAATTTCCTCTCTAAAGGATAAAGCATTTGGGCGCTATCGTGGAGGAATACACACACATACATACAGACTTTAATCTGGAAATTTTTTTTTTCGCCTGAGGGGGGCTCATAAAGGATATTCCTGTTTCCACCTCGAAAAAAAGGCTCTTACACAATACTATTCTTTCTCCTCGGTTGGTTGGCCGGGAAAGTAATTGTTCTAAAAGCTGATTCATTGTAAACTATAACAACCCTTGTTACAGTTAGTCCCAGAGTGGGTGCTAAGATGTTACTATAAGAGGAGGGTTGACGTTGTGAGGGTGTGCATTGATGTTGCCCAACAATACAATCGCGTTACAGATATCTTACCAAGAAGACCCGAAGTTAGTCATCAAACGATTTGTTGGCCAAGCAAAAGTTATTAGACATCAAGCAGATCTTGGCGAACCAGCCACTCGAGAGAGTTATAACGATATCAGGCCAGTCTCCCGTGAAGCGAACGTAAAGACTTTATGGACAACACAATAGACAATAACTATAATAACAACCCGTAATAGTCCAACGCCTTACTGAGAAGCACTGGAAAGTGCACTCAGCGGTTCAACATCATGCCCTTACTGCCAGATTTGGACGGATTTCTCCATCTGGTCATAGATTCCCGGTCGCTTGCGCGACCTCTACCCGACATTTGTGGAGTTCGCTTAATTCCTTATGAACTCCATCATCAGAACAGGATTTTAATAAAAGTGGGACCAATCTGGAAGTATATCCTTTCAATTCTGGAAGTATATCATTTAATTTAGTTTTTCGCTTATAATTCACAAATAAAGCAATTTTAATTGCGACTATTCAGTAAAAAATTAGAGTAGACAAAATTTTCTACAATTTATATTTACAGACTTAATTCCTCCGATGTACCAAACCGCCGCTAAAGCGCTCTCAAAAATGGTATTTTTTTGTCACTCAAAAATGGTATAAAAATGGAATTCGCGAATTTCAAATCGGATTCAGCGCCCAAAACTACATATAAAACCGTTGACAAAAATACTTTCAGATTTTTTTCCAAAAAACGACACGCTTAGATCTCATAGGCTTGGTCTAGTAGTATACTACGATAAATGACGGCTCAAATGTACTATTAGCTAAATATCGGAAATATTAGCTAATATAAAAAAAAACAACGGAAATATTACCTAAAGTATAAACATATCTTGCGATGACTTGAATACAAGGCACGCGTTTTCGATGACATTTATAGTATATTTTCGTATCGTATTAGTCTGCATGGTATAATATATTTAAACACAGTAAAAGTGACACAGTAGTGCGACTCACTGATTTTAATTGTTAACTCCCGTTAAACGTTGAAGTGTCATTTTCAATCCATCACATATTGTAAATACGTGGAGTAATCAGTCGAGTTTTCAATCAGTCATCGAATCAGCAATTGCTCAGTCCGCCATCAATAAAAAAGGCTTTCAATTTCCGGGCTCGCGGATACAGGAAATTTACCCCGGACTCGGCATACACTGGCGATTTTGTTCGGCCGAGTTACGAGATAAAATATGGACGAGATTTCAGGATTTCGGAATAATTACAATATATTGTCGGTTAATACCGAATATAGTATAAAAGATTTGTGTGGTTGTAGTGTGTTAAAGAAAGCGATACAGACATAGTCGGAGTGAATAGATAGAGAGAATCATAAGTAGTTATATTTGGTTTCTAGGATACCCATAGACGCAAATACCTACAAAGTCATACTAATACATTCCACGGCTTTTCAGTGAAAAACGCAATATCCGACCGCAATATGCGTCCGAAATAAACATAATAACTTTTTGAATACATGTGTTTATAAATATTTTTTCAATTTAATTTTTCAATTTCAATTTATTTCCAAAAAAAATCTTAACAGATTGTAGAAACTTAATATTTAGGTACATTTAAATTACAGTCTATTAGTCCGTTTTTACAATATTTAAATTTATCACCACGTACATACAGTTACTTCATTATTGCTTTTAGGGCATCCAAATCATTTTTAAGATTTATTTACTAAAACCACAAATTAAAATAATCGATAAAAATAATCAAGAAATTAAAATCAGAAAAAGTCATTAAATAGTATCAAAATACTACAAGTAAATATATTAACAATAATAAAAAACACGACTGCCGTTACAGAAACTAGAATATTGTATTTATAATTGTTTTTATTACGGTTTTTTATTAAATATGTGTGGTTTATGTATTTATCCATATAGATATGTATATATTTCTAGAATGTACTCAATCAGACCATTTATTTGACACTAAACACAATATGTTTATGTTGATTTATTCACATTTGGACATTTAGACAACTACTCATTTGATATTTAGACAGTTAAGGTACCATATGAAACGGAAAACATACACAGTTGAAACCTGAACATATTACACTCATTTTTGTTGGGCGGTCGTGTTATAAAACTAATACTATTAGTAATACTAATACTAATACACGGCCCAGTGGCATAGTGGTTAGGTCGCCTGGTCTTACATTGTAATGTTCCTTACGGTTCCGTACGGTTCCGGCTTCTCAATTTTCCGTTGGAATAAAATTAACAGTAATCCATGTTAAGAGGCCGTACACGAAATTTTGCTCATTTTGTGAATTTACGTAATTTTGCAGACGTGAATTTAAGGTTAAAATACTGTATTTCTATAAGTTTTATTGCACAACATAAAAGATCATTTATATTATTGTCTAATGAGTGAGCTACTTTTTTGAAAATTATTATAGAATTTTGTTTAATTGACCTTAAACCGGCGACTGGTTGGGAATTTTTGCTGTAAGAGGTTTAGAATATAACATATTTACGAATCGGTTTGACATCTAAACGGTATAAAAAAATTACAATGTATTGCTGTGAAAGTCCTCTATATAATAAGTGAATCACTGTTTACTACTTTCATATAAAATTGTTGATAAAAAAAATATTTAACTTTGACAAATTTTTTAGAAAATGGGCGAAGAAATGCTTTTGATTTTGGCCTTTTAGAACTCTCGTTCATAAAATAAAAACAACAGAAATAAACTTGAGTTCAATATCAATCCATTTCCTCAAAAAAAAATGCAAAACATTAATTAAACTTGGCAATAAAGTCTTTTAAAACAATCTAATTCTCGCGTTATGATACTCGCCTATGATACGATTCACGCCTCAAGTCAGCTAGTCCCCGCCGAGCGCTTCCAAAGGGTGGACGTATCTCTTTGGCTCCGAAAATCCTACCTACCTATAGTTATAATATACCATTGATTATAGAGGTATCACGGCCCACATCGATTTCGTACACGGTCTCTTAATTCTGTCTATCGAACTCATTAACAAGACACACACTTATACACATGTTACATGCACACATACATTTAAATACTTCAGAAAACAAGAGATTGACGTATGCTAATAAACCAACCCATTGTGAAATTGCACAATAAAAAATAGAAACAAACTACTAAAATACTAATAGTATCAAAATACTACTAACACCATAAATACCATATACTTAAATATTTCAATAGTCAAAAGTTGATCAAAGAGACATACTTTATTTATTTATTGTTCGAAAAAAAACTTTAGTTGCTAATTTACATAATTGATACCAAAATTATAACACAGATAGCAAAGCCGTAAATTAAATTTAGCCTGTGTGGCCTTAGCTAATAAAAAAATGTGGTTACAAAAAAAAACATATATAATATCATAACCATTACAAATAACTTTTAACTAATGATAACTAACTAATAATCACAAAGGATATGAGAATGGACAGTATTCATAATCCTACTTGCCTTAGGCAAAGATTTTGCGCTTTCTTTAGCATTAGGGTGTAACCTCCTCAGGAGTATTTCAAACAGTGAATTGACTTCTAATCTGCTACTCAATATCGAGCCATACAGCAAGGGCATAGATAGGGGAGGGGCGGGCAAGATGGATAGATCGAGCAAGACGGATACACGAAATAATGTGAGAAAGCTGCGCGCTCTCAAATTCCCGAACACGTTATTATCGTTGCCTACACGCCGACCGACTTCCTCGCGTTGTACCCGCTGCCCTACCGCGCGAGACGCACGTCCTAGGAGAGAGATGACGTTTTGTATTCTGAACTTCCGATTTTTCAAATGTAAGTGAGAGTGAATATTTCTTTTGTTTTCCTGTTAATTTGAATGTTTTTCATATTTGTCTAGTATTGAACATGCTTGGTTTGAATGGATTATATTGTTCATTGGTTTTATTTTATTTCATAATATGTTTAGGTCACCGTATGCGTGCGGATAAGATTGATCATGCTGTTTATGCTATGTCCACCTTGTCCGATGAGTAGCAAAATTTTATTATATGTAGGTATTGTTATCCTTTGCAGATGGCTTACACGTATACACGAAAGAGTGAACGTGGAGCGTGGTCTTCAGAAACCCTCGCGCAAGCTATGAGGGAAGCAAGAAATTCATATATACGTCTAGCTTCTCTCAAGTATGGTATTCCATATGTCAGGTTACATAATCACCTTCAATCCAATTCTTATGAGAAAAAATGGGTAGATTTTACCCCACTTCCCGCCCTGGTTGGGCAAAATGGATAGTTTCCACTTTTTTATTATTGGTAAAAATAACAAGTTTTTTTTTATTTTAACCCGATTTCTATGTTTCCAATAATACGTTACTATGTAAACAATTGTTTTAGATTATGTGTTTAACCCTTGACTACACTCGCGGGGTACAAACGTACCCCACGAGATCTATTTCACACTTTAATTCTGTAGTCGCGCGGGTGTCCATGTAATCTCAGTGTCGCCAGAGAGTGTGTTTCTAAAATTAGGCTTAATTTTATCATTTATTTTATGAAACGACTATTATTTCTAGTGCAAAAACATTTAAACATGATTGAAGGTTGTGGGAAAGTACATATTTTCTTAGCTTAACTTACTTTATTTGAAAAAGGTAGTATTTCCGGTTGTCTTTGTTAAAATTTTATATAAGTTTTGTTATGTTTTACCAATTGGAATAATATTAAAGACTTCCGATTCTCAAATGGCGTTTTATTCCTATGCTAGTAGAGTTATTTCTATGCTAGTAAAATAAGAAATATATATATAATTTCTCATTTATATTAAAATTTTCCAAAAAAGAAAAGGGGTACAAAACAACCCCACTAGTGGACATATGTCTGCCAAAACAGCGAGTGTAGTCAAGGGTTAAGATTATTATAATGATTAGTTATATTTACATCACTTTGTTCCTATTATATCCATCTTGCCCGCCCCTCACCTAAGCAAAAAGGTTCGAAGACCGCGTATATAAGAAAGTGTCCTAGTACCCACGCATGGTAGTTGGGGTGGTAGTGATTTTTTCTGGTACTGATTTCCCCAGTCACCAAACGTCGAAAAAAGTTTTTGAATAGCTGGAAAATGTTTTTGAATATACAAATGTACTACACTTTTTTAGCTGCACTCCTTTTACTGTCAAGTCGAATGCAACATTGATTACAAAAAATATCTGGCTGATCTATAGATATGACAAAAGCGTCTGACCTCAAAAAAACCCAAAAAAAAAAGTGATCCTTTTTTCGCAGACCTGAACATTGGTCAGAAAAACTTAACATTGTGCCAAGTATGAGCTTCTAATAACAAAAGGCAGGGTTCCCATACCTACAAAATATTGCACCAAATATTCAGCTTGATTGTCAATTGTCAGTTGACTAGGCTGTTTCCATACTAATAATGGATGAAATAAAAAAATGTATATGAGATTTTTGTAGAGAATTTTAGAAGCTTTACTTTTAACATGAAGAATAATTCCGATATCGCTGAAGTTAGCGAGATATAAGCGAAAAACTGAATCGGGGTGCCATTTTTCCAAGATGGCGGCTCGATCGCAACAGATAAAGTAGAGGACTTTTAGTATGTTTAACAGTACAAATCAAAGAACATTTATACAAAGTTTCAAACTATTACCAATCATTTCTACTAAAATTCCTTATTTGACTGGGCTAATAAGCCAGATTGCTTTTTTGTGCATTTAATGATCGGCTCTTGTGAATGGAAAAGATTTATACTGAAAAAATAATACCAATTCTAATGTATATCCCCATCGTATAATCCTCGGCAGACTCAGAATTTCTCGGTTAGCATCGATAACAGATTTATTTAATTTTTCAAACTGGGAAAATAAGTCCTAAGCTATTCACGACCTCCCCGACCATTTGAATACTCCATATCATACTCTAATCTTACAACGAACTTACTGTAAATCTAAACGCCTGTGACGTGTGGCGTTCAGCCCATTTGGAGAGTGAACAAGATTCCAACTCCCGGTCAATTTGCAAGACAAACCAGCCTCGATAGCACGTATCGGGGCGAAGGCGACGCTGAGGCAAGAAACTTGCACGCTTTTATGGCTCGTTAATGAAACGACGAGCCTTCGCTGGTCCGCTGGAGCGTTCACCAACTGCTAAGTTAAACGGACCGTGTGCGGACCCATATTGCCCCCACATAGACCAACGCATATCCGGATACCTTGTACCCCTGCAATGTACGATCGTAACATACTTATGTAACAGGGATGGTAAACCTGCGGATGGAGAGCGGCGAAATTTTTGAAGAGGGCCCTAGACATGTTGACGTAGTCATGCCAGAAATCTACGAGCGAAGCCGAGCGACAAAACTCCTTATTACAAGTTTTTTATAGTTAGGGAGTCAGCGACAAAAAAGTGTAAGAGTTTTGTAAAAGCTGATACTTTCAGATCAGGCAGTATTTTGATCACAGATTGCCGGGGTAGTCGGCAGGCCAGATTCCGGTACACATGGCGCTGGCGTACGTCTTGTTTCCTTGTATAATAATACGTCGTATTTTTTCTTTGGCAATAGTCCGACTTTGATTACTTTTAATTGACTCTATTTAAATCTTATTTTTAACTGACTTCAAAAAAGGAGGAGGTTATCAACTCGGTTCTGTATTTTTTTTAATGGTTCGCAACCATGGTTCGCTCCCTACCAGGGAACTCCTCAACTATCGACAAAACAGGCACGAAATTTTGTATACACATTCAGTTATGACAGACCGTTCTAAGTTTCACCGCGACATGGCTGATGCACTTAGGATTGGCCCCCGACGAGGGGACTCTTCAATTGTCAAAAGCACAGACACGAAATTTTATTTATGCATTAGATTACGACAGCCCGTTCTAGGTTTCACCAAGACAGGACTGCGGCACCCAGGGTTGGCTTCAAACGAGGGTACTCCTCAACGGTCAACAGCATAGACACGAATTTTTGTATACGCATTCAATTATGTGAGCTCGTTCTTAGTTTCAGCATGATATTGCTGCTGCACTACACGGATCTTATATTGTAAGGTCCCGGGTTCGATTCCCGGCTGGGTCACCATTTTCCGTTGGGATCAAATTAACGGAATTGCATTTTCAATTCTGTCGATCGAATGCAATAACAAGACACACACTTACAGACATGTTACACGAACACATACATATAACACGTCATAGTAGGGTTGGTTGTAAGAGATTGTCATATGACAATAAACCCGCCCATTGTGACATTTTCACAATAAAGAGTATAAACAAACAAACAAAGAAAAAACTCTTATACAAAACTTTGGAGACGTTTTTTTTTGTTAAAATTGTCATTATTAATTGATTTAATAAGGAATTTACGCCGAAAGATGACGTATTGAATTACAAAGTTAGTCCTAGTCGCTTCTGATTGTTTATTCCTACTCATATAAGCGGGAAAATGTTTATCATCTCTGTTCATGGGATAGGGGTTTAGGGCGAGGGAACTTTACAACTGCGGTGGATGTTTCAGAAATTGATCGTAAGAGCCACAACACTAGTAAGCTAGTATTCCATATGTTAATCGATAAAGTTTCAACCACTTTAGCTAGCTAGGTGGACTTGAAAATAATTTAAGAATTGGTCTTATTGTGAGAAGTGGATAGAAAAGGAAAAATTGGGCTACATTTTAACATAAAAAAGAGAAAAGGAAGTCACATAATACTTAAAACACGTAGAAGCTGGAATATTTAGAAACACATAAAATTCCTCAGGAGAAATATTTAAAAGTAAACAAATTATAATTAACCTAATTATGAAAAAATATACGCATGATATTCAATCTACGTCAGATTACAAATTAATTTAAATTAAAATTATTCACAAAATATATTACAATCTAAAACAAGAAATAAAATATTATGTAATAAAAATTACTGTATCCACAGCATAAAATGAAACTTGATTAGTATATGCTGTTTACTGTCCCATGTCGCTCAACTAAGCGAAGCTTGTGCTTGGGCGTTAATTCTATAAATCATAGAGTTGTATTAATTACGCTAAAAACCCTAAAAATTAAAAGAAATTTTTTATTTAATACACAGTTGGGAAGAATAGAAATATTACAACAATGAAAAATTGAAAATCTCAAATGAAAAATTAAATTTAATTTTATTCATAGCTAAAAAAATAATTACAATGACAAAAATTCATAAAAAAGTCATTCATTAAAAAAAAAAATTATGTTGATAAATTGGATGTTTTTTAAAATGTTAATTTGGTTTCTTAAAAAAATACTTGATTGATTTCATTCAGAACAAAAATACTTTTGACTGTTTATCAGGCAACAGATTTATATTATAATATGTTAAGGCGACATATTTTAGAAAAATATATTGAAATGATATGTTTTATTAGGAAGTTAAATCAATACTTATTAGAGGTTGGAAATGATATTTAAGGTATAATATCTAGGGAATATAATATTCACAGTTTTTATAATTGTCGAATAGCTAATGCGACAACTGGGCCGTTTTATTACAAGCCACCGTCGGTTGTACGTTTCAAAATTTGCAAATCATTTTTCAACAATTTTCTGGTATCCGATTGAGCTGAAATGTGGCATACTTACGTAAGTTTGGTGATAATGCAATAGTGTGGTACCATCGGGCTGATTTAATGATGGAGCCGGGATGTAGGGACTGGAACTCCCTGATGGCAAATGGTAGGACAGTCGAATTTGGGCTAGTATGTTTTGTTATCATGACTACTTTCCATTACATATGATGACGAGGGTCTTTACATATGATGACCATTGTCTGAATGTGGAGCCTGAAGATTGCCACTGGAACTCCCTGATGGAAAATGCTAAGATATTTGAGTTTGAGGTCGTTCGTTTTGTTGTCTTGAGTACTTTCCATTACACATGATAAGGGGGGTCTAAAGATGGAGCCGGAAGATTGCCACTGTGACTCCCTGATGGAAAGTGCTAACATAGTCAAAGAAAAAAGAAGCATTTCTAAATTTAAATGCATAAGTACCATAGGGGAATGGAAAGGGAAGGGAGGGATTGTTATAACACTATATGTATATACGTACATAAATGGCCATGCATTCATATACTATTGACATGAGTACATATACTATACTATTGGCTGAGTAACCGTATCATAGTAGAGTTGCTGAAGTGGCTTGTATTGCATCTGGGCACGTGAAACAAACGAGAAACTCGGATACTTCTGGGGGGCACTCTCAAGGATATTCGCTCAGCTAAAGCTGGATAGTCTATTATACTATGAATAATGTCATATAGGAAAGACATATCGGTTATGGTCCTTCTAGTATAGAGCAATACAATCTTAAAGTAATCCGCTCGTTCCTTATATGTCTCGAAGTTCGTGTGCTCACGCCAATTTAGATATCGCAAGAAACGCTTTTTCATACATGTCTATAGTAGATGTATGGTAGGTTCAGTATAACCCCTCTCTTGGTAACTTACGTATATAAATATAGATCTTTTCAAAATATAGCTAGCTGTTACCCGCGGCTTCGCTTCGCGCAGAGTTCCGAATCGAGTTGTTAATTTAAGTAGTTTGGCGTTTACTTGCCTGTTTAGACGCTACTTTTAGATATATAATGCAATAATTAAAGATGAACTCTCTCAGATGCACTCTCATGCTTTCAGTTAATTTTATGATTTTTAGAGAGGGCCGTAAATGAGACCGTTTAAGGCATGGGTCATAAGATCCAATTTGTTTTCGGGTCGGCCCAACTCATGATTCAGCTTCTATTTAGTAGCCTCCTCGCATGAGGGTCTACCTCGAAAAAGACTCCCAGGCGTCACGGCTGGTGGATCGGTTTCCCCTGAGTGAAGGCCTTCCGTCGTTACTAGACGACTTGCGAACAAAGCGGCGTCAGCCAATCGGTTGTGCACTCTGACTAATTAATGAAGGAGGCTATGCAAATATACCGTCTCGTAAGCAGCGGGGGTGGATGGATGTTGACTTGTTGTCATGCCACTTTTGAAACGACATATCGGCCACTTGATCCCGAGTGGTATGGCGGGCAAAGGATGCCCAGCTGCACGATAAATTCATATTGAATTACCATTATAATACAACAGGTAGAGGCCGCGCAAGCGACTTCGATTCTCTAACCAGTCGGGGAACGGGGTATCCTGTCATGGGGGAGGTACATTCTGAGAACCAGCTATAAGAATTGCAGTCTAGTCATATTCATCTGATTTATTCATACCTGCCTTCATGAGCATCCCAGGTATATCTATCTATATTTCACAGCAGAATCCCATTAAGTCTCATTAGGCCTCTCACTTGTGTGTGTGTCCTATCGTAAACTATGCGGAGCTTCCAGCTTGACACGTCTAATAAAGGCTTATAGATAGGCGCCTAGATCTAGTGGTCATATTAGCGAGCGTGGCCGTCATCTGCCCGTGATTTGGAGCAATCTGCTGCAGCAATAATCTCCGTCGACGTGTTTCAATTATCCGCCGCTAGGTGACGTCACTGTCGCCCGCCGCCTAATTAAATCATCCGCTCGCATTCGGGAGTCTGCCACGGAGAGCCAGCGCCGTTGATTCGATTACAACAAACAGGCCTTGGAAGGCAACAAGTCTGTCATCCGAAGCAAACATCGCCGAAAAAGAGGGAGCCTTTGGGCTACTCCTAACGAAGTTACAGCGGCCCTACCGATGTTCGGAGCGAAAAGAATATAAACGTTCTCATCTATACTGACAAGACACGATTCATCGTATTGGCTCTGGTGTCATTGACCGAAAAAATACTTGAGGAAAGCGCCTAACGGTTAGGCCCTAACCTACTGCTTCAAATGTAATGTAATTCAATGAAAATAACGAAATACACAGTTATAATATACTATTTCATTTTAATTTTCATAACCATTTTTACATAGATTTTATATAAATTTCAAAGATATTTATACAAAAGACCATGAGAAAAAATGTATCGGCGCTGGGCCCACCTCTCCAATAACAATAACGTATTTACCATTGGAAATATATATTTATCTATTCTATTTATGACTAGGTACTACTACAATTTACCTCAATTATGAGCCGTTTCGGAGTTTTGAAGTTCGGAATCTTCTTAAATATGGCTAATTACACGAAAAGCCCCATGCCAATTATTTATTTAAAACATCTTATTTGCAGTGAAGATTCATAAAAGATAGAATATTATGATGTTCGGTCACACGGCATAACATGTTGAACAGCTGAACTTAGCATATCGCATACATCAGAGCGGGAATAAAATCATTAGATACATTACAGAGTTCCCGCAACATATCTCAGTATTCTCCTCCATATACCTACTGCTGACAAACTCGAGCATTCTTAGGAATATATAGTTTGTACTCACACAGCGTATATAGTTTATCGTTTCGGGTATTCTTCGACGGTTTTCGTTTAAATAGTTATTGAAAGTACAATGCCTGGATGTGTTAGGTGCCCTAGGAAATATAGGTATTAGCCATATTTAGCAGGATATAAGTCAGAAATGATCAATTTTGTAGGGGTTGATCAATAAAAATCCAGTGTTGACGAAGCGTCAGGCACAGATTCCACGTCAGCTCGCACCGGCGACCGGGCGCATACTAAACGTTCTTTCGCAGCGATAGCACAGAATAACTGTCTTTGCGCAGTGGTGGTTTAAGGGTGTTAATGGTAAAGCATATTTAGCGTAACTCTCAGAGCGCTCCCACGTTTCAATTAATAGTAATTAATTTAGGGCATAAAAAAATGTGGCTAAGCGCGACGCTAGAGAATTTACAAGTCAATATAATTAAATTAAAATAAAACACATTCGCCGCTTAGATTGTAGGAGTAATCGCGCCTGAAAGTTTTCGAAATCAGTTTAGAGCCTTAATGTCCAAGGCAATGAGCAACTTTTATGAGCCTCAATTGTAAATTAGACTCTTATCGAGGGATTCGCTCAGAAACTTTTTTTAATTAATGCTTATAATTTTCAAAAAAATCATAATACTAAAGTTCTCAGATATCGTCGTTCTCAGGTATCATGTCGCATTCAAGTAATATATTACCATATATAATCAATGCTCTTACTAATACAACTGCGAGAAGAAAACATAGCTCTGGTACATAGCTCTGATACGGGTATGGGATATTGTTTTACCTTGCGTAAAGCAAAGATGATATAATATTACTAGGGTAAACATATAGCACATTAAATCATTTTATATTTCTCATACTACTATAGACTTCTAGTGGTTAACTATGGTATTATATCTATACTAATAATATAAAGAGGTAATATGTGTAAGTTTGTATGTAGAGGGTAATCTCCAAAACTACTTATCCGATTTCAATTCAAAACTACTTATCCGATTCTTTCCCTAATGGAATACTAAATTATCGAGTAGTGCTATAGGCTATATTTTATTGTGATAAATATTAATAAAAAATCACATTATTTGTAAATCGAATCGGAGAAAATGTGCTGGTGATGTGCTTTATCGGCGTGCACTGACGAAACGGTTTGGTATTTTTTTAAATTATGTAATACAAAAACGTCCGCCTTAATGATATCTATAAAAAAGTCTGTAACAGCATATATCTAACTATCATATTTAAGCTGCAATAACTGATTGTATGACTCAAAAAAATAAGAAAAATATGTAGTTGAAGTTTGTTGAAGACATTAGCAGTAAAATATGAATCCTTATCAAAATAATCAATTCCAACATCACGGGTGTTAATGAAGATAAAATTAGCCATGTACTGTACATAACTTTTTAGGTGGAATATTTTTAGAGATATACCTAGAGCATATATATCTCGAAATACCTAGCGGGGGCTGCGCGGCGCCGACTAGCCCAACAAGATCAGCGTTCAGCGGAAGGCGGCGGGTGGCGAAGAACAAAAAGCAAACCGGATGTCTTTTACTATATATCTAAAGGTAGCGTCTAAAAAGGCAAATATACGCCACTCGATTCAAAACTTTACGCGAAGCGAAGCCGCGGGCAACAGCTAGTAAGAAATAAAGAAAGAAAGAAAAATAACTTTATTGACCAAAAACACTAACAACGGGCTCGATTGCGTTTCTTCGTGAACTAAATTCGTAAATTAGTGTCTGAACGAACAGAACAATACGATAGAATCCAATGTATAATGAACGGTTTTCACTTTTCCGCATTAAAACTACCCACCGAAGGACAAAGCAGCTAAATCTAACACCGCACGAAATGTATTCGGACGTGTATAAATTTATTCGGATGTATCAGATAGTTTTGGTGCGGAAAAACGACGATCGTTCATTTCATATTTCGCTCTAACGTATTGCTCTGTCTGGTTCGGTTGAACTAACTTCCAATTTAAGTTCACGCAGAAACGCAATCAGGCCCAATGGTAAAGAAAAACCTAAATTAAATTTCGAATTAGTACAAACGGCCGGCTTATCGCTTTACGATTTCTGACAGCCAACCGTTGTAATATTAAATAAAAATAACTAATTAAACAGCTTATCTCAACAACTTAATATACTTACATATATCTTCATATATACCCTCTTGTAGATATAGGTATACAAATAAAATTATAATACATATCGTATAATAATAATAGATACATAGGTATTTAAGGTAAGTAATAATAACTACTTATATAAAATGATAAATATTATTACACTATAATGACTGTCCAATCAAAAAAAAGTAAGGGAAAGGTGTGTGGAGGTGATGTTTATTTTATATTTTGAGAAAGAAAATGTTTTTTCCAATAGCGCCTTGAAGCAGTGTAAGGAAGTTGCATAACATGTAACATGCGGAAGCTGGTTCCAAAGTCGAGCAGAATGAACGGTAAATGAGTAGGTAAAACAATAAGTCTGCTCTAATGGTATTGCTATGGTGTTGTCGAAATAGAAATGTTTCGTAGCACGAGCTAAGTGTTATGTGGAATCGACCTTTTGGAACCACATGTGCTGCAAGCCCAACTGATCCATTTCGGATACAAGAAAGTTTTACAACACTTCGCGATAGCGATTATGTTAGGTTTTGCCTCAGTTATTTTTTCATGCCAAGGCTTGTTTGGGATTCTGTTGCAGCTAAGAGGGCCATACAGTTAATCTATTGGTTGATCCATAATATGGATAATATGATAATACGATTGAAGGCCTTCTTTTAATTATTTTTTAGAATATCCATATAATGAGATACAAGGAAACTGCCTCTCGCTAAATATGTCTCAAACTCATGATGATCTTGATGAAGTTTTCTTTAATTATGTATTGGTCACGGCAGTTCTTGTCAATTATTATTATATTTTTTTGACCATAGCCGTTATTTTTATAAATTTCAACCTTGCTAAGAAAAATGTTCAAACCATACCATACAGGAACATATTTTTTTCATTGATATTAGAGGAATAATCATGAAAGTTTTGTAAATTACGCACTCATTCTGTGTGATACATATCTTTAATGAGAAATCTTGGTATTTTGTTCCTCTTGCCTTAAATAGGAAAGAAACGAATTTACCGCGTGAAATTTGTAGCACCCGACGTTTCGGTGACGTTGCAGCCGCCGTTGCAGCCGCCGTTCACGAGGTAAATTCGTTTCTATCCTATGTATTTATAATGTCAAACAACCGCGATAGTATTCTTATATTAGTATATCTTATACTCTTGCCTTAAATTACTTTTAGTATGAAAAGTGATCCACTTCTAATTTGTTATTACTAGATAAATTAAATTAAATGTTAAAAATATATGTATTAGATTGAGAGTTTAAATGAGTACAAACATCGTAGCTCGTAATTGTTTATTTTCAAAAAAAAATTGTATCGTTTGTTTTAAAAGTCGTTTTTTGTGGGTCATGGCTCGATTAACAATTCCATCTATTATTGTCTTCGATTTCATACACCATGTATAAACTTTCATTTAGGTACATTGAGTCAGTTGTGCTGGCGACGAGAACTGTCTCAAACTGTTTACTAGCTCTTGGTTATTTTTTCACGGTGTACCTATACGCGTAATTACAATAAACACCCCTTCAAGGCACACGATAATAATATCAGCAGATAATATAACGGCAGTCAAAAAAAACGAATGTCCCAATTTACAGCTAGTTCTGTTTCTTGTAACACATACTCGTATATCACGTTCATAGAAGAAGAAGAAAAATATATAGGAGGCTTTTGTTGAAGCTATTGAACTGATTATAGAAACTTTAAACGACTATTTACATATACCTACTTTATATTCCTGCATCATTTCCAACCTCATACATAATTTCCAACCTCAACCCTATAGATATTGATCTATTTAGTAACAAAAAAAATCGTTAGAATATAATTTTAAAATTGTCTAATTAAAAATGATTCAAGATACATAAAACTATGTTTTATTTAACAGGACCAGCGTATACCTTGAAACAGTTAGGTTTTTTTAAGGCGATTTGTTATTAAACAACAATAAATTACAATAATTAATTGGTTATTTAGTAAATAGTCAATTATATCAATTATCTGAAAAAAAACACTAATAAATTAAAAAAATATTTTTAAACAATATTTTAAACTAGTGTTCCATGGTACAACAGTTTCCTCTATTAGGCTACTATTATCAAAATAATAATTATGTACCATCATGGACACCTATTTCAATTTAATTTGAAATGTATGCACGAAAACTAAATTTAAATACTATTTTTTATAGAAATTGCAATACAAACATGAAATATACGTAAAATATCAACATTATTTTCCTGTTGCTGCCATCTATTGATTTTAATTAAAACAACTACGATATTCGCCGCTCTGCCTAACTCAAGCATCGAATCACAGGGGGCGCTTCGAGCGTTTCATAAACATTTTTAGGGCTTCTTTAGTATTTTCAGATACACCTGAAATTTAACATAATCGTCATTATCTTCATCAAAATATTCTACATTGCAAGTTTTATGTAAAAGTTAAAAAGGAACCTGTATTTCGTAAATCTATTTCAACAAAGCGTTCACATTCTTCAAAAAATTTGGTCAAAGTTTTTTCAGCTTCTCCCTTGAACACGTTCGCTGATAAATCCAATTTCGTCAAACCTCTATTGTACTCGAGCATATCAGCAATCTGAAAATCCCAAATTATAATAGACGACGAGGTGGCCATACTTGTTCATGCGTTATTTTGGTGATTTATCTTATATTCGGTGCCATGAAAATAAAAGGTGATAATGTTTAAAAAATAGCGAATGAGCCAATTAAATGATATCCGCCTCGACTGGAGATACAAATTAATTGACCCTCTTAACCCCACTATCTAGTGATATTTTCGAACTAGCTGTGGGAAGCAAGTTCTATGACTATGATAAATTGCATGTCGATAGCTTTAAAACTACCCGAGATAATCGATGGTTACAAACAGACAGACAGGCAGATTTCCAGACAGCGAAGTCTCGACTGTACGTTTGTACGCTTTCTTACGGAACCCTATAGATTAAGCTTCATATGAGGCAACTTAACTACTGGGAATAAGACTAAACGAATTCAACATTTCTTCTTCATTGATCAACCGCCGTATCAGAGCGAATATGGTTGTTACACAAAATGATCCACGACACTGTACATATATAAGTATAAGCCGGTATTTTATAGACAACTTGTCATTATCATAGATAGCCAGTATGACCCGGTGGCATAGTGGTTAGGTCGCCTGATCCTACATTGTAAGTTTCCGGGTTCGATTTCCGGCTGAGTGTCAATTTTCCATTGGTATAAATTTAGCATGATTGCATTTCAATTCTGTCGATCGAATGCAATAACAAGACACACATAAACATACATGTTCCACGCACACATACATATGAACATTTTATAGTAGACTTGCTTAAAATATATCGTCATATAATGATATCCCGCCTATTTTGAAATTTCAAGAAAGAGTAGAAACAAACAAATAAACAAATTCGTTCGTGATCTTTGTATAGGGTCCCTCGCATCTGTACTAGTATATCTGTACTTATAATGTGCCGTAAATTTTATCATATACCACTGATGTCCAATAGTCTATTCTAGACTATCGAAAAAATCAATACAAAGGCAAATAAATTTGAAGAGATCTCTCACAACAAAATAATTGACTAAGCGAAATCTGACTGAGCATTCAAACCCATGAAATACATTTACTCATCATTTAGTTTTGATGATTTAACATATTTATTTATTTATTTATTTATTTTATTTATTATAATAGTTACGCAAACAAAACTCTAATACTAGATTGGTTATCGCTAATATTTTTACATTATTACTAATTAGAACATAATATCTTTTGCGTACTCCGCATGCTTAATTAATAAATGCGTATGCACCGTTTATCCCATGATTCACAAAAGAAGTATAAGTATATCAGTCTTTTTATATTTATTAAAGAAATTTGTAACATTGAAGTGTAAAATTTGTAAATCATGAACCATTTTTGTTATAAGAAATATAACATATAATATAAGTACATACATAAATCAGCACTTCATTCATTCTTTCCATTTCCTTTTCCCATCCCTTTCTATATGCACTGTGCGTATTGGAGACTATTGCTGGAAACATACTATCGGCCAGAAATACGGTATTTTAAATTTACTTGAATTATTTTAGTAGGCGCTGTATAATAATATAATAAATAAATAAATATGTTTTTTTTTATAATAGGTTAACTTACAAGAAATGCTGCTTCGTCCTTTAAACCACAACCAGCCAAATTCAACTTACGGGGATTGTCTTTACATTGCCCTAACTCAAGATATAAATATTTCGCACTCAATAAGGATATTGAGTTCAATCTTAAATTGATTTTCTCCAGTTTTGATAGAACTACAGATATAGCTCGGAAACCGTCTTCTTGGAATGAATTATTTTGAAGATTTAAAGCTTTCACATTGGGGTGAGTCAATATGACATCAGCTATAGCGGCTGCTCCCAAATCGCCAATTTTGCAGTGAGAAAAATCGATCGTCTCTATCGAGTGTTTAACAGCTACAAATTGCATCACTATTTTAACTTTTTCATCGTCTAGTAGACTTCTGCGTATACGGAGTATTGTTAGATTTGGTAAGGATACCATCCCGTTGCAAAGCGACTTGCAATCATCTGCAGAAAATTTAAAAAGTCTTTCTTCATATAAAGCGCCGATATTATTAACTCCAAATGTTATATCTATTTCCGTCATATAAATTAGCTCTTTTAATATATATCCTAATGGTATATGATCTACTGGCATTTCTTCGTCGGGTATAATGCACTCATCTCTTATGACTCCATCCGAGCAATCGGGCAGTGGAGGTTTCCTCACCATCTTCATCTGAGTAATTCTTAACGTTTTTAAAAACGGTTTAACCTAAGGATATTTAAAATTAATTAATAAGTTATAACAAATTATTTAAAATGTGTAAAAATGAATCATACAGTGTCTGTAATGTGTTTAACATTATTTTCATCGAATATACTCGGTTGCATATCTTCGATGTAATCTTGAAGATAATTACAGAAATATGTCTGCTTCCACGTCGTGTATTTCTCCAGAATTGGTATTTTAGTCGGCCATTTGTTTTCGTAACAGCGCTTCCAATATAAATCATTCTAAAATATAAACATACAAATAATAAATTAAAAATACCTTCCGTATAATTTCTTCAACACTGATATCAAATTTTCTGAATTTCGCATCCTCAGAAACACTGTGGTATCTACTTTAATTAAAGACCGTTTTCTTAAAATGATATCTTAACTAGAATCTTTTTTTCCCAAAAAAAAAAAATATTCGAAAATCCTTTCCTTATAATATTTATTAATTCCTTGAGTATATGTATATACTTTTACTCATAATGGCAGGCTCCTTTAATATCTTTGTTATAAAACTGTGAGTTTTAAGAATTTATTTTAGATAGCGAATTTACAGTAAATACGTCGTTTTGACAAAAAAACTTGTATAGTAATTTAAATTTTTAAAATTCTCTAATAACTTTTTTCCTCGTCTCCTACTCAAAATAAATGATTTCGGTAGCTTGGTACAGTCCTTGCATAGCTCTTTTGTAGCATGTCTATGTTATTAATAAATTAATAGTTTAACATATTTTTAAAATGCTTTGGCCTGAGCCAACCAACTTGCGGTGTCAACTACAACGGGCGAGCCCGTCACCACAGGACGTTTTAACGATTTTCTCGTTCTGTCGCCCTGCAGTGAACGTAGAAGACTTTGGACAGAAACAAATCCAACCCTGAGCCTGTCAGGCTTTTGCCCACAGGGTTGGCCTGAGCCAACCCTGTGGGACAAAAGCCATGTCATAATGGAACTTAGAATGGGCTATTATAATTGAATACTATACAGAATTTCGTGCTTGTACTGTTAGCCGTTGAGAAGTCCCCTCATTGGAAGCCAACCATGGGTTCAGTAGCCCTGTCGCGATAAAACTTAGAACGGGCTATCCTCATTGAATTCGTAAACAAAAATTCCTTTCTGTGCTGTTGATCGTTGAGGAGTCCCCTCGCCGGGAACCAACCCTAGGTGCAGCAGCCATGTCATGGTGAAATTTAGAACGGGCTATCATAATTGAATGCGTATACGAAATTGTGTGTCGGTGCTGTTGACCATGGAAGCGTAGCCTCGTCGGGAGCCGATCCTGGATGTAGAATCAGGCCACCATAAAAATGTACTCTCATCGGAACTGAACCAATATGTAAAATTTCAACTTAATAGGATAAAAGGAAGTGGTTCTAATTCAGCTTGCAAAATTTGACCTAAACAAACTAACACACATAACATAGAGTCAAAGAGTATGAATGACGTACCTACATATTACTTTGAAAATAATCACATTGTGCCTTATAAAATAATAAAGATTTATAAAATATCGATCATTATATATATTATACATTTCTAGAAATGTCTTTTCACCGATGTCTCCTGCTGTGAGAGAAATAGGTACACGAAACCATGATACAGTCATTTTTCATTAAAACTTGACGTCATTCTGAGAAAAAGGTCCTCAATTTAGAATTCAACTCGATAAATCATATCGATCAATCTTATATCATATCAGTCTTATATCCATACGCAAACAATAAAATGTAATCACCTCTATACATTTCACACTGACTTCCCATGGCAAATCGACTGATAACAGCGTCAACAGGATGTTCAAATCTTTTTGTAACATTTTATCTAAATACTGATACTTATCAAACATTTCTGATATCTTAATCAAGCTTAAGAAATTTAAGGATTGTAGACTTTCATGATCCAGATCAAAATCTTCAGCAAATACATTTCGATTTCTCTCACTCTCTGCTTCCAAAGTAATCGCAGATGGATGGTAGACATCCTTTGTCAGCTTTGATATCGTTTGTGGCAATTTAGGAATCATTTTGATAAATACTTGCTAATTTGTGAAGAAAACTAAGCTGCACGACAACACAAAAATTTGACAATAGGTAAATTCGATTTTTAAAGAAAGTTTTTTTCAAGTTCACATATATGTATGATATGGCACACAAGAAAATTAAATAGTTATGGCAACATACACATAAATGATCGGGAATCTAATACTTTGGAAGAAATTAAGCAGCGCAAGTCAATATCAGGTGAACACTTGACTTGGTTCATGTAAATGTGACTTGGTTCTTACATCGATTATATAATGTATTATAATCAATGGTTCTTGGCTCATGTACGTGTATAAGTTTTATTAACGGTAATTCGAAAACAAATAAAGTATTTTTTTGTTATTTTCTGATTTTGTTTCTCCTATTTCCAGTTGCTAATTAAAAAAACGTGAAATTAAAATTTGGATTTTGCTTTCTTACTTACACATGATATGATTCAAGAAGTAAGTTTTCTTTGGAAGTATGACATCAAATAATCGTGCACCTCAGGATCTCAGCTAGCCCTGTAAACTAGTTAGGGATCGAGCTCCAAGCCACAACTTCTAGCTTTATACACCAGCTCGGTACCAGAAGAAGAAGTTGAGATCATTTCTATGCGTCGATGGAAAGTTTACCGAGCCATATTATCGAACTAGTTTCCTGCCGGCATTCACAACCGGATTTCCTTATCACACTAGTAACCGATGTAGCACAAATATCTATTTTATGATTTGTAGAAACGGTGATTGGTAAATAATTTTTAACCCTTTAGGTAATTAGGAAAAATATATAAAAATAAATAAAACAAAAAAAATAATAGGCGATAACAGTCAGCCTGGTTATGTGCATAGGAAAAGCGTCTAAAAAATTCTGAAAAATACTGGAAACTGACAAAAAATACCTCAATGGTTGACTGTACGATATTAATGGTTGACTGTAAGATATCGCTATAGCGATAAGTCCGGCATTTGTGCATAAATTGTCTTTTTTTATAAAACCATGTTATTATTCATTAAGTTATGTTTTTATAGCAAAATAAAGTTATTCTATTCTAAACCTCAAAATTCATTCCACACTACCTTTGTTTTGTCTTTTAATCTACGCACACAACAGAAAAACACAGAAATTTCATGATTTTGATCATCAATTTGTGCAAATCATATACTAAGATAAGATTATACGGTTGGTTTCCAAGCCAAAATATGAGGAATGAACGCATTGAGTCTATTTTTAGACAGTGTATGGTCCTCCCACGCCACTGGAGTAGACGTACTCGTATATGCCGATAAAGCCAAATCCCTGTACACAAAGCAGGCTGCACACTTGTAGATCCACTTGAAAACTGTTAGTATATATATATATATATATATATATATATATATATATATATATATATATATATATATATATATATATATATATATATATATATATATATATATATATATATATATATATATATATATATATATATATATATATATATATATATATATATATATATATATATATTTATATTTATAAATTTTGAAAATTCTTTTACCAATAGAAAGCCACGTTATTTGTGAGTGTCAAAGGCTATATATTATTCCGAAAAATGATAAGACTTTTTCGTGGTAGTCGGATTTCCAAAGTAAGTCGGAAAAAACGGTCGAATGAAAATGTATCCAACGAACGCTGCCTTAACGATGATATATATATATATATATATATATATATATATATATATATATATATATATATATATATATATATATATATATATATATATATATATATATATATATATATATATATATATATATATATATATATATATATATATATATATATATATATATATATATATATATATATATATATATATATATATATATATATATATATATATGTGAACGAGAGCAATACTTTAGAACGGAATATAAAATGAACTATCGTCGATCTTCACGCACTAAGTTTGAACAGATCTTCACGAATAAGTTTGAAGAAATTTCGTGCGGTGTGAGATTAACTGCTTTATCTTGGGTGGGTGGTTTTAATACGGAAAAGTGACAACCGTTCATTGCACATTACGCTCTGAACTACTGCTCTGTCTCGTTCACACGAACTAATTTCCGTACTATGTTTTGGCAGGCAATATTTTACTATTAAACGCAATGTGTAGTTCAAACATTGATTAATTTTCTCTTATGTTCAGTAGCCCAATAGAAAGGTGTTCCAAACATGCCGATACGGTACCCTATTTCAAAATAAAACAATGATTTACAACGTATAACAAACGACTAAACAATGAATAACAATCGATTTTTAAATCATAACCCTTAATATATTAATATTTTTGTCATAAGAATGTCAATTTTAATTTGCTATACAGGTTTCAACCTATAATAATTAGGAGCTTTAATGTTCAAATAGTCTAATAGATTGTATTTTAATCTCTACGTAATATTGTGATGTAATCAGCCTATTAAAATGCGATAAATGACACTAATAATTTAAGTCATTATTGTTATAATTGGTTAAATAATGGGTTTTTATAATACATCAGCCTCCTATAAAAAAACATTTATTATCAAAGGTTATATATAATAGATGGCAAAAAAATTGCTATTAGTTTCGCCAGGCTATGCTATCAGCGCCACCTGCATGTCGCCGGTGTAGAGGAGTTGCCAAAACGTATTATGGCGATGGGCACTCTAATACCCCATATAATCAATGGTAATAAAATTACTTACTCTAGCATTCACACTCACCTTCGGTCGCGTTCATAGGCGATGTGTCTATGACGTTACATTACATTACATTACATTTTCGTCATGTCCAATTGACGGCTAAAGACCGCTCTTGGACGTGTCAAAGTAAATGGGTTATGTAGTAAGTTTCGTTACTACTCTTTACTGAACATACATAGGTAGTCAAGAATTAACTACTAGATTGTCAAACTATAAATATAAATAATCAAAATAGAAGCCTAACATTTGAAGTAGTTAGTAATTCGAAAAGAGATGTAATCATAATCATAATCATAAGTTTTTTATTCAAAATAGTACGAAATCGTAACTTTTTGACGTCAATAATGCATAGGTACAAACATACATAAATGATAAAAAATTAAGATATTGTGACATTATAACAAATTATTGTGATATATAACGTGATATTAATAATCGAGGTAACCATTTTATTTCCAAGGGTCTTTGTCGTCTAGATAATCATTTATTTTATAGTAGCCCTTTGAGTACAGCTTCTTCTTAATAAATGACTTAAATTGTATCACAGATAAATTTTGCAATTTTTACTGGGACTTTATTGTAGAAGCGTATACATTGCCCTTTGAATGATTTTGTGGTTTTGGAGAGTCGACTTTTATGGTCAGCAAGTTTATTTTTATTTCTAGTATTGACACCATGCCTATCAGAGTTTTTTAAAAACAGTTCTTTATTTGTATGCACATACATTAAGTTTTCATAGATGTAATGAGATGCAAGTGTCAAAATATTGATTTCTTTAAATTTTCCGCGTAACGACTGTCTAGCACCCAATTTATAAATAGCGCGGATGGCTCGTTTCTGTAGTATAAATATTTTATCAGCGTCAGCAGCATGACCCCACAGCAAGATGCCATACGACATCAAGCTGTGAAAATAGCTGAAGTAAACCAGCCTCGCGGTGTCTATATCTGTTAAATTACGAATTTTTTTTACAGCATATGCCGCAGAACTTAGCCTGTCGGCCAATTTCTTAATGTGTGGGCCCCATTGTAGCTTTTTATCTAAAGTGATACCAAGGAATACAGTGGAATCGACCAGTTCTAGGCGCTCATTTTTTATTATAATATTTGGCCCTATTTGCTTTACGTTTGGAAGTGAGAATTTTATACATTTTGTTTTCTTTTCATTTAGTAGCAGATTGTTTGCTGTGAACCATTAAACAACATTCGAGATAGAATCATTCACATCGTCATAATTATTTTGTTGTCTACCTACTTTGAATAGCAAAGAGGTATCATCTGCGAATAAAACTATCTCACAATTTGGCTTTACTGTGTAAGGTAAATCATTTATATAAATAAGAAAAAGGAACGGTCCAAGTATTGAACCTTGCGGTACTCCCATATATACTAACGAGCCGGATGATCTCTCTCCGCCAACATCAACCTTCTGAACCCTATCATTTAAATAGTTTTTAAGAAGGGCTAATGAGCTACCTGTAATGCCGTAGTGTTCAAGTTTCCTAACCAATGTGTCGTGCTGTACGCAGTCAAAGGCCTTGGAAAGGTCACAAAATATGCCTACTACATCTCGTGACTCCTCCCAGGCATTAAAAATTTCATGAATAAGCTCAACACCTGCATCGGTTGTTGAACGACCCCGTGTGAAACCAAATTGTTTCTTGTGCATTAATTTATATGTGTGGAAATGAATGAGTAGCTGGTTTAACATAATTTTTTCAAACAGCTTACTAAGAGTCGGCAGTATCGATACAGGTCTGAAGTTAGTAGGGTCGGTTTTACTACCGCTTTTAAATAATGGTACTATTTTACTGTGTTTCATAAGATTAGGAAATACGCCAGTCTCAATACATTTGTTAAAAAGAGCTGATAAATGGGGGGCCATTGAATATATTACAGAACTAATAATTTTAACAGAGAGTCCATCCAGGTCGAGTGTCTTTTTCAAATGTAAATTTTTGAATGTTTCAATAATTTCTATGGGATAGATCGACTTAAAACTAAAGTCTACATCACATCTATGAACGTTCTGTATGAGCAAAGATTCAGCCACTATAGAAGATGAGTTGAGCGTCTTGGTAGTTGAAACTGGAATATCTGCAAAAAACGATTCAAATGCATAAGCCACTTCTCTATGACTGGTAATGAGCTTATCTTTAATTAACAATTGAAATTGAAGGTCACGAGATTTGGATTTTCCAGTTTCTTTGTTGATAATTTGCCAAGTCGTTTTTACGACATCTGTACTGTTTATAATTTTATTATTAATAAACTTTGATTTTGCAATAGCACAATCTCTTTTAAAACATTTTGAGACGTTTTTGATATATTTGGCAAATTCGTTACTTTTATTAAACGATTTCTCTGCATATAAATCAAAAAGTTTATTCCTATTTCTATATATTTCAGGCGTCGCCCAATCACTGAATATAAGAGTATTTGCAATTTTTTTGGTCTTAGTCTTAAATATTCTACTGCATTCTGATTGTATTACATCAAACAAAGAGTTATAATATCGGTTTGGGTCTTCATCATAGTCAACTTCTACTAATCGCGAACATACATTATCTCTAAACTGTGTAAGCCGAGTATCATTGACGGGAGTACATTTAATTTCTTTATGTATCATATTTTTGTTCCTAATGTCTTTCAATATAACTAATTGGCCTAAGTGGTCAGAATCTATCTTATTCAGTGTCGATTTATGAACTGGTTCAATATTTGTGAAAATGTTGTCAATACAAGTTGAGGATTCTGAGGTAATTCTCGTGGGTTCTAAGAAAAGGTTCACAAGATTATAGCATAGAAAAAAAGATTTAAGCCTACTACTAGTTGTAGTATTTTCTAATAAATTGATATTAAAATCACCACAAACCATAACATCTTTATTTTTATTATTGGTAATTTTATATAGTGCTTCATCCATGACCTGCTCAAAACGGTCAAATGATGAGTTTGGGGGTCTGTATACGCTTAAAACAATAAGCCGCTCCAGCTCCACACAAGCTATTTCAATGGTCTGCTCTACAGAGAGGCCCACAATATCAGCGCGGTCCTTGAATTTTAAAGAATTACGAACAATAATTAATGAACCGCCACGTATTGCATGCCCCCTGCAGAACGAACTTGCCACTTTGTGATTTTTGAAACCAAACATAAGCTGATGATATTGAAGCCAATGTTCTGTTAAACATATTACATCAATTTTGTCACAGTCTAGGAAAAGCTCCAATTCCAAATCTTTACTACTCAATCCTTGAATATTTTGATGTACCAAGCTAATACAATTTTTATAAGATAAATTACTACTGTCGTTTGTTTGGTAACAAGGTTTTATACAATTTTTGATATTATCACTTAATTTACTTATTTTCTTTGTATCACTACATAATTGAACCAGAACTGTATTAAAATTATTAATCGTAATATTCAAATTGTCAGTAAAATGTTAAATAATCAAATTAAATCTAAAAGTACAGATATAAGACCATATAAAATAATCAGACAATAAGGCTCTACTTTTTTAAGTAATTTAAATGGGCACAATATTTGAAAAATCATGGCCCTCAAATTCGGCCAGATTATAGAAAGGGTGGCCTATCAGCATCTCCTTGATGCATCTCCTTGATGACGAATACATTTTTCAAGACAATTATATATTTAAAAGAATATTTTATTTGAAATGGTCATGAATTTTTGTATAAAATTATACAGATACAAATATAGTTATAACATAATAAATAATAATACTAACCCAAAATAAATGAAAAATATCTAGCTATTTCTTTTAATAGATTTCTTTAATTTTATGACTTGCATGGTCTTAATTTGTCTTGTTTTTATTCTAAATGTTCTACATCTGAGTTTCATTGATAAACTAACATGTCTGCCTTGATGTCGAGACCGCTTTCGAAAAACTGGATCTGATTAACCTACCTAATATTGTCAATCGTGATAAGAAATCATCAGCGTTTGGCCAGCTTTAGTTTATAATTAAAAAAAGTACATTTAAGCGCATTTATTGTCGCGCGCTCGCTTCAATAGCACACATGCTTTGAGCACGCATAATTAAATTGTCTCTCTTTTTAGAGTTGCTCAGTTCGGGCTTTATTCAATTGTGGACGTTGCGCGGCGCGGCGTTGTAATGTGCGTCACTCGCGTAAACAAACATTTTTTATACGTGTTTTAATATAGTCTGCGATCGCGGCGGAGCGACAACAAATCTCTAATTTCATTTTATTCGCGAAGAAGACATGAACGCCGATTCTGAGAATGCTGCGAAAAGGGCTGGAGGTCAGGATGCGAAGAGATCTTCTGTGCCGTTTATGACTTGGTCTGTCGGCATGCAACCGAGAACCAGAACTGAAAGTGAAACTAGTACAAACAGCACTGGCGCAGTAGACAGCAGATTTGAAGGTAATATCATAATAATATGACGTATAATTGCGGTTTTTTCGTGCCGCACTCGTTATCTTCTAAAGCATACAAAAGATAATAAATCTAACGATAAATTAGCCATTGTTTTGACGTGAGATTCACTTTCGTTTGCAGGTTTTAATATATCAAGGAAGGGCGCAAGGATGGATTCCACCAGCGACTTTTGGACTGTGTGAGTTTTTGTTCAGCCTTCAATAAACGATTAACACGTTTTTAAACGACCTCCCCAGCATATTTCATTATTCTTTTCCTGTCAATTGTATGATTAATCATTTATCATAATTACTCAAACCGTGTTTTTTCTCGCTCTTAAAAGCGTTCACATTTTTAGATTATGTTATAATTTACATCTAATTGGCGTAATAGCAATAAACAGAAGCGAATTGATCTAATAGTGTGTGTAAATCGTCGTGTATTGCTGTATCTCAATAACGATGTGGTGGTAGTTGAGACAGCATAACGCAACGCCTGGTCGGAATAAGGCCAAGAGACTGGTTTGCCTCGAAGGCGGCTGCCACTACTTCATTTATAGGGAGGACTTTAATATGGCAGTTACAATAATACGGCAGTATCAATCACTATATTAAACAAGTATTTATATAATTGGCCTAATATTGTAAACTTTGCTGTATGTACATTCCAATTAAAACTACGATATGATAGCTAAGACAAATGCATATTACAAACAATCAGTTGCATTTTGTTATATATTCAAAATAACAAAAGATATAGAGCATTGAGTTTAAAATGACCATATCTGGGGGCCAATGGTGTAGGTATCTGCCGTGTTTACTAAAAACTTTGTTGACACAGACAATACGCATTCTAAAATGTTGACAAAAAATGAGCAAACTGATGAAAGGTGACTTCATGGACAATAGTTTTCTGATAGTAATTTTAAATTCACTAAGGGAAATCCAAAAATTTTACTAATATGTATAAATATTAACAATAATAATTAAGTGGTGTCAAATAATATGATATCTTTGATACGTGCCTTTGCTATTTTAATATTTAGTGTGTAGTAGTAAGAACAACTAAAACATTATGAAATGTCCAAAATAGTTCAAGTCGTTTTAATAATTTGTAGTAGAAACCACCAATATTAAACAACAAGGGTAAAAGCCTCTCAAGTATTTCATATTCTTTGACTTCAATGAATTATTTTTGCAAAAATTGATACAATTGTATGTATAAAATTCCCTCTGTAAATGCATCATTTTGACATTTTTTCAACTGCGAATATAATATTAATTTCATACCTGGACTACGATTAACCACGAAGCCACACTCAAAAGTTTGCTCATATTTTCAGAATATTAGACTGCTTCTTTTCTGCGTAAACGAAGTTTTGAATGAAAAGTATAGAAACCCTTCTAAGCCCCAAAAAACGCTCTTAAACGTATGTGTGCAAAAATCTCTCCTAAATTTGGGTAGTGTTATTCGCCAGATCCGGTAACTAATATTACCGTTTCGTATGAATGGTATTACAAAACACAAACATTTGAAGGCGAAGGGCCAAGCTGTACAAAATTCACAGCAGAAACGATAAATGTGAAAACATCGGACTAGCTCTTCTTCTTTTTCTTCTTCTTCTTCTCCTATTTCTTCTTCTCGGCTAAAGCGACCATATGTGTCGAAAAATTAACTTCACCTCAAACTCTACAGTAGTTAGAAATCCAACACCTATTTTTCTAATAATGGTGCAGTAAAAACTATACCTAAACCTATAGCTACATGTATGTATCCATATTATTATATTACATTTTATATAAAATTTGCACCTAGCAAATAAATGACATAAACATAAACGATGAAGTATTATTTAGGAATACATAAATCCAAGTACTTATTGATAGTATCAATTGAGTACGTACTCGATTAATATTTGTTAAAGTTGAAACCCCACAAATTACATAACGACAGAGAAAGTTATAACTATTCCTATAATAACACCTCACAAAATGAGTGCGATATTATAAATAGATGCAATTTACTTCGATTACAGTTAAACTACAACTAGATGGTTTATTAGCAAGGACATTCAAATCCCTATTAAATTATGAAAGAGTGCATTGTTTACAACTTATAATATATTTTTTGGAAGAAACATAAATAAAAAACATAGTCGAAATTCTATGATTTTATTCATTCTTAATAGTATTTCAAGGGAAGGAGAGATGAACACTAACAGATGCATATGCTATGAGGAATCCTTAAATCTTTAAAATGGGGATACGCGGTATAGGTAATCTGGTTTAAGTAAAAAGACATTATAAATAAGACAAAAATATGTATTCCATTATATCGTCACTTAAAATTCCTCTAAGCAAACATATTTTGGAGAAAAATATACTTTAATGTTCAGGCAAGCATTTTCTTCTTCTTCTTTTGGTCTCATGATTATTTGTAGCATTTTGCAGCCAACTTGAATAGCTCAGTTATCGTTTGGCCAAGCCATTGTCTTAATTTTTTTAGCCAAGATACATGGGCTCCATCTGTCATTACTTTCCCCTGGAGCATAAATTGAAACCGAATGTACCGTTCGTAATTTCTCATTATGTTATCAAAATACTTTCTAATTTTTTCTTTTATGATCTACAAAAGGTCGGTCCTGCCTTCAATCTTTTCCAGATCATCTGCATTGGAAACACGTTCTCTCCATAATATATTATTATGCAGTATTTTCCCATAGAGCCACATCTTAAAGCTTCTCGCTTTAGGCGGAGCTGCTGAGAGGATGTAGGTTTCAATTCCATAGAGGAATATTGTATTTATATATGTAAATTAATGGATCACATGTTTGTATTAATGTTGAGGTCACGGCCACCTAGTAAAAAGCGTTTATTCATGAAATTCGACGTCTTTATACTTTAAAAAATACGGCATTAATTGCATAACCCAACTCAGTCAAAACTGCGGCACTATTACGGTGCATTACTCCACTAGCTACGCCAACACGCGCCGCGGGCTGCCTCTCTTCGTATAATTCCGTAGTCCATAGTCCGTTCCGTGGTCGACTAGCCAACCTCGGCAGTCCATCGATTTCATAAAAAACAAATGTGTCATCACTCTACCGCCATTTCACATTTCACAAAAACAATACAAAAGTTGATCTCGCCGTATCGACGAGAATCAGCAAAAGTGAGCCAAAGGTTGTTGCAGACAGGCGCGTACGCAGACAGGCGGATATCGCCATTCGGAAAATTTTAAGGTTAGCAGGCTGTTTTTTTACGTTGCAAATCTTGTGAAATGTGTGGTGAATACATGTAATCTGGTTGTAACTGGTCCGTGTTATCTGTGACTATCCCATTTAACATCCTTAACCCCACTAGGTTACATTAGTGTTTGTTATTTGTGTTTATTTTTGCTGCTTATCTTTCAAACTTGCAGAAGATATCAGCAAACTAGTCGATATAAAATAATTGACACACACGAAAGAGATAAAAATTGTTAATAACTTCAAATATACACTAGGTGCGTAATTCATTGTCCCAAAAAATTGTTCATTCGACAGTGCAATACAAACGAACAAATGAAAGAATTGCCCCACCCCAACCATGAGTTCTCCTGAGAAGGTAAATCGAATGCACCAGGAGCCCATTTTCAAGGTTGAGAACCACCTTACTTTAAAGAAGGGAGAGAAAAGTAAATCAATCGACCAGTATACTAGCAACTTAGAACCGATATAGGAAAGTAGTAAGTTGATTATTTAGGATCGTGGGGCCAGTAAATACATTTTTTTTTTGTGTATATTTCTCGCGTTTTCGTCCATATTTAAATTATACCGGATCTATTTGTCTTGTATTTTGTTTAGCGTTTCCTTGTAGCGTTGACCGATTTGTTTATTCCTCTAGGTAGTTTCCGTACTCATTTACTACATTGTGTATACTTCCTGTGAATATTCATTTTAATCAAATAATATAATGTTTATGTCGTCCGTATATATGTGTCCGTGTCTGTTTAAATGTGTATATTTATTTAATAATGGTCCGTATAGACCGACCAGCGCGACTTATAGTAAAGTTTTTAATTGACTATTAGAGTATATCTTTTAAACAAGTGTCACAATTTCGGAAGAAAAAATTCATTTTGTTAGGTGCATTGTTATAAATATTTGCAAAACCAAAAAATTGACATACCTCTATTAGCCGATTTCTGAAAGTATCATGACAAAAGTGTGTGTCACTGACTCTTTGATCAACTTCACAATTTCCGGAAAGAACGTTACTATGGAAATTTTCTTCAAATTTAAGAATTTCTAATTCTAGACTTGCTATATTTATTTGCAACTGAAGAGATAGTGGTATTCAGTAATGAGATTAGAATTTATTTTATTCATAACTGAGAAAGTTTCTTATTAGTCCATTTAGGTTAAATGCTACTACTCATTCTACATACATTGCGGACTTGAAATTTTGAAAGCACACCCATGTATTCAAAATTAAAACATTATAATATAGAAAGAAAATACGAATACGGTCAACATTTTTGTGAAAAAAGCTACACGTAACATTATATCAGTACACATTATATCAGAGTACATTAGGTAAAAGTACATTATGAGCTTAGTTTAATTGTCAGTGTTCGTGTAAAGACTAAATACGATAAAATATTATTGTTTGGTTATAATCTTTTATTGTACTAGGTACTCGTAATAAAAAAAATATAGAAATAGAAGCGAGGGCTTAGATTACCTATATAAAATTCAATTTGTCTAAAGCCCAAAATATATTTTTGCCCAATGATTTTATTCCTTTTTAGTGCAATGGAAGCTTTTGTTTTTTTTGTGTATTTTATTTAGATAAAGTATTTATATTATTTCAGAAGTACGGAACTCTCTCTATATTCATAAACTAAACCTTCCTTGTTTTCCTTTTGTTCACAGGTGGCATTGATGCAGCAATTCGAGTGCTACCAACATAATATTATTGAAACTCCAATTAATAAAATACATATCAGCTCGTAATCGATATTATATGCTTTAAGAACATATATATATAATAATTTTTAACTAAGGATGATTTAAAAAAAGGATGTTATTTGAAATATATTTCTCTCCGATTTGGCTTTTCTTAGCCTGGATTCTAATATGTCTCCTTTTCACGCCATTAACCATTTTCTTTGTGGTTTGTTTACCGCACCTGCCATTGATGGTCGTAAGGAGACTGTGCTACATACCATTTGATTATATATAAAATGATCTTTTTTAATTTAAGAAGTAGATGTATGTAAGTGTATTGGTGTAAAGCTTGTATTTGGTTTTATTTATAACAATATGTGAATACTGTGATTTTAAATTATACATGTTATACATGCGGAACTGTGTATTATTTGAAGAAGTTTATGATAAGAGAACGCTTTCTGATGCGTAGCATATGATATAAATAGCTAAATAGTAAAATTAAATATATCTCACACTTCCTAGCAGTGATTTGCATAAATCGTTTGGTCTCAAGATCAGCGGAAATTAGCATCATTTAATCGATGCTATTATTACACTTGGCATTTATATATCCGATTAAGTGTAGAAATAAACCAGAAATCCGATAGTTTATTGCGAGAATATTTTTACATTATCTTCCAATGAAGTCAGGGCCAGGCTCGGGAGTTCACACGCAATGTTTTTCTCGTTTTCTTATTGTCGCCGCAAATGGGTAATATTTGCACATTTATTAAAAATGATTATCAAAATAACAGACACTGCTTTGCATTCCAATGAATAATTATATTTATTTTACGCTCTTAACTGGTGTTTAGTGTAAGTAAACATTCAAAAAAGCCATCGAAACAGGGCGACTGATACCAAGAAATGTAAATCTTCTCTTACAACAAAGGAAATGGAACGTACTTAAGTACACACATAAATGCGTAGGCAATCAATTCAATGAAATTCTGATGAAAAAGCCAATGATGTTTACTGAAGTGGAAAACTGTGCTGCTATGATGAAATAGAAAATTTGGAAGATCTATAGATCGATTCACTCAGCCAAGACACAGAATACTGTATCGCAACGATGAATTAACCAAATTTTCTCGCAAACGGTAGGAGATGCTCTACAAGTTACAAGAAGACCACAAAAATCAATGAATTGCAATAAAATGGATCAGGAGACCGTGACGTTGATGTGACGTTAAATAGTGACACAGATTAACGAAAGGAAAACCAGTCACTCCGCTTCTCTTCACCATACTTCCTAACTCATCTACCTACCCTTACAGAATTACAAGTTGTTACATAGTGGGTGGAGCAGGTGTTTTTATCCTGTTCATAATTATCCCCCTTCCCATATTTGACCTTATATTTTCAAAAAATAATTCTGATCTTATTTGAGATAAATCAAATATGTTAAAATTAGAAAATCAGGAAAATCGGGAATATAAATCAATAAACCTTATTAAACAAAAATCATTAAACCGTCATCATTACAATATGTTTTTATCTTTATAAAAGTCAGTGTACAATGAGTACAATACCTAATATTTAAGGTCTTAATACGAGACAATAAATGGATTTGCTAATGCAAAGAAAGATCAATAAAAATAAAATTAGAGACATTGTTCAATATAAAAGCATATGCATTTTTAACAGCTTGCCCAAGATCCTTAAAGAATTATTTTTTGCACAATTATGGGGTAAGGAACATTTTATCCATAGGATGTATTTAATGATTATTGTAAATTAAGTCACCAATCACTAACAAAGGGTTTGGTTATCATCTTTAAAATTGTATGTATCTTTCAAAATTTACTATATTTTAAATTTTATTTATTGTTTTATTTTAGGAAATTCATTATTTATTTTATTTTTTTATTTTTCAACATATTTTTGTAATTTTAATTTGAGCTTTCTTTAATCCGCATAAAATTGATTTAATATTTTGTAAAATGTATAATTAATTTAAATTAAAGGATATATTACTATTATAAAAAAATCCAAATTTGAAACCGTCTTGTCAAGTTTATTTCAACAAATATTTATTATCTGGGATAGTTATTATATTAATATAGAATGCCTTAACGGTTGCAATGGCGGAAATTAAGTCCATTGGAACGGCAGAGCAGGCAAAAGGGGCACAAATCCCCTCTCCCCAACAGGGAGCTAACCCCACATATTGGGGTGTCTAGGTCATGTTGGAGCTGTACTGTCAGGCACGGCGGTGCAATAGAGACGGTGGCGGAAAAGACCATAGGGGTTCAACGGCAGGGCTCATAGTCCTAAGATTGGATAAGTATCCTGGCGTCAGGTGTCCGGCCATAAAACACCATGGCGTCAGGCCATAAAACACCATGAGCAATTTTTAGTCCTTGTTCATGAAATTACACAATCTTAACTCGACGCCGGCACAGCACAAGATCGTGCTCAGTAGAGGACAAGGAAGGCCGACCCCAAGTAAGTTGGACAGGGTCTAGGAAGAGGAAGAAGAAGAAGATATAATACTATCCATTTTTTTGTACTTGCTTTTTTTTAAACATAACTAAGACTTTTTTTTAATATATCATGTTACTCTACTCAATTTCTCTACTCAATTTCAAGTAGTAATTTGAAGCATAATTATGCTTATGTCATCAATTCGTCCACTCAGGTAATGTAGCAGATCGACATTACAATGGAATCCAAATTCGCCGAAGCAAGTATCGACCCTGACACCGGTTAAAACCTTGAAAACATTCGCCATGCAGCGTCGTTCCGTATATTATTATATTGGACGCAGAACTGTCGGAGGTGTGGACCCGTCCACCAGTTCATTTTATCCTTACCAGTTCAATTTGTCAGCACGTTCTGCCTGTCTTTTACCGTCGGCTACTTAGTTGCTGTAAGTACTTTGAAATTTTGCATATTTTAATGTGTCATTTAAAATTCAAGGAGTACATTATTTCGGTTTTTATCAAAGGTATCACGTAGAGGTCGTTTGTGAAATAGCAAGATATTTATTTTACATATTACGAATAATGTATGTATCAGAATCCTGGTTTTTTTAAAAGGCGTAATGAGTTGACTTGAATTTTAATTGTAAGTACATGAATTAGATGAGCAATCATTTAAAAATTTATATTTTGGTCAATTACAAACAATTTTTATTTTATTTATTAATTTACAATAACTTTATATCTGTCATATACACACCATTAACATACTATGGTTGAGTTGGGAGAGATTGAGCACATCCTATGGTGAAAATGTTTATCCGTATTCCTAACTGGGTCAGAGACCCGTATCTAGGGATGCTGATTTTTGTTGGTATCGACGAGCTGACTCTTTTGTTATTATGAACTTACGTTACATTGCATAATACATAAGAATATATACATATATACATACACATACTTACACACATACATAAATATATATATACATACCTACACACATATATATATATATATATATATATATATATATATATATATATATATATATATATATATATATATATATATATATATATATATATATATATATATATATATATATATATATATATATATATATATATATATATATATATATATATATATATATATAGGGTGATTAATTTTGGCTAGGGTAATTAATTTTGCGCCCCCTTGTAGTTTGTTCATAATATATTTCCAAAACAAATAAGGGAGCTATTGCGCCTAGTGTAGTTATAGAGGGCGTACTTTACAATTTGTATACTGTTATTTCATTTTTTCACATGTTGCAGTAGCCGAGGAGACATTGGGCCCGTTTGCGTTTGTTCGTGAACTAAAATAGGAACTTAGTTCAACCGAACGAGACAGAGCAATACGTTAGAACGGAATATGATCGAATAAGTTTGAACAGATTTCGTGCGGTGTTAGATTTAGCTGCTTTATTATCGGTGAGTAGTTTTAATCCGGAAAAGTGACAACCGTTCATTTCACATTCCGCTCTAACGTACTGCTCTATCTCGTTCAGGTCTAATTCCGATTTTAGTTCAAGAGAAACGCAATGTGTCAGCCTAATTAGAAGATGAATATCTCCTGTGCAGAAGTTTAGTTTAATTTTACAAAATATTATTTTCATTGTGTAGGCCTTAGTCAGTATTTTTTTTAAATTTTGTAATCTTATAATACCCGACCTGATAAACCCAACTTAAAACCTAATTAGAATAATCTTAATTAAACCATCAAAGCATGTTAGAAGAAGTAAGATAATTCAATTTAACCTTAAAATGTAAGCTTGAATTGCTTTGCCGATAAATAATAAATATCTAAACACTGTGTGTAAAGTTTGTAGCACCCGAAGTTTCGGCATTGCAACCGCCGTTCTCCAAGTTAGACACAGAGTCCAGTATACCCTGGAAAACGGCGGTTGCAGAATCCCCGAAACATCGGGTGCTACAAACTTCAAGCGGTAAATCCGTTTTTATGTTATTTATAGAGTGTATAACCTCTCCAAATAAAAAAATCATGTGCTTTGTACGTCCCTAGTAGTCCGACTCCTTTTTTCAAAATCAAACTATCAGGCTGTTTGCCTCCGATTAATCCTTTAGCACTTCATGTTCTCCATTCTAGGAAATTTCGACTTGTTGCAGATACGTGTCTAAGGGATACGAGTAGTAATAACGATGACTTTTAAACACTTTACTATACTAGTTTGTTGTGAGCCTAGAGAAAATAGGAAACATACATTGTCTCCCCTTTTAAATACCAATATTCATAATTATACGTACATATTACGGCTTTCATTTCAGGTTGATACCAGAAGAATTTACGGACATATTTATTTTTTAATTTACCACGACTCAATCAGAGACCGTGCGCCAGATAGGGATCTCTGATGTCATACACCACGACTTCCGTGAATTATGACAAAACATACATTTAAAAATGTAGACAATGGTCTGCCAACTTTTAAAAAATATGAAATAATAAAACGTATCGATGAAGCAAAAAAAAAAACGGTTGTGTCGCCCCAAGACTTTCCCGTCAAGTAGACAACCCCCCCCCCCCCTCCGTCAACACTTTCCTCTCCCCCACCCGGGGAGGGCTGACCCCCTTCACCCCGCGCGCAAATTCGTAGTGTATTTGTAGTATTTTCCGTGGTATTAAAATAGTATTTTTCCATAAGTCATGTAGCATTTTCATAAATATGGCGGACTTTAAATTATATGATTTAAATAGGTATTTTTAAATAAACATTAATTACAGTCTTTCCAAGATACAAGTATCATACTGTAATAAAACATTTTATATTAATTAATCAATCTGCTACTTTGCGGCGGGCGGTATGTCGGTTATTTGGAACCGCCGAAACGGTATGGCGTAATTATTTTTGTGAATGTTTTTTTTTTAAATAATTAGTTTGAAAAAAAATGCCTGTAAGAAATACGAAAAAAACACGTTTTCTAATTGATATGGCGGGCCATAAGCACCACCATAAAAGTATTGCATTTCGCTAGGGCAGATTAATTATTTATTGACAACCGAAAATCTTTGTGAAAGCGCAAGCCACATACAACGGACGTAAGACTTGGACCGGAATACACGTGTCTGCGCCCCGTTATTTCTGTATGTTTTTTATCACACTTCCCGAAAAGAAAAACGCGGAGAAATGCGAAGAGTTTCGGACCTTAGCCTTATGAGCCAGGTCCTGAAGATTCTCCTCTCTATAATTCATGAGCCAATACGGATAAAGTATGATGAACAGTTGAGCGACTGTCAGTTTAGATTCAGAACTGTTGTGGGGACGATAGAAGCGTTATTCTCAGTACAGGTTTTGGTGCAAAAATGTCGGGACATGCAGGAAGATGTCTTTCTATGTTTAATATGCTACGAGAAAGCGTTTGATAGAGTGCAACATAATCGTGTTATTGCACTTCTTAACGACATCGAATTAGACAAGAAAGACGAAATATGTACTGGGGGAAGTGCGGCAAGGGCTGCATTGTGTCGCCGACTCTTTTTGATATCTACTCTGAAGCAATCATGAAGGAAACTCTGGAGGAGTTCTTCTGTAGTGGTAAAATAAATGTCCGCCTCATCAACAACTTAGGGTATGCCGATGACACTGTTCTCATAGCATATACGGAAGCAGAGCTACAGGAGAATGTTGATCGAGCAAATGAATGTAGTGTCAAAGCTAGTCTTAGGATGAATGTCACCAAGACTAAGTCTAATGCCATTTCCAATAATCCCAAAATCAATCTAGCATATTTGTGGCGAGCTAAAAACTATAACAGGTTGATATATATAAATACCTTGACACCTGGCTAACACAAAAGTGGGACAGTGAAGTGGAGATCAAGACTCGCATCGAAATTGCACGCAGTGCGTTTGGAAAAATATAAAAAGTCCTCTTGCAATCGAAGCCTGAAAATTCTACTTCGAATACGTTTTCTTCAGTGCTACATCTGGCTCATACTTCTATACGTATGTGAGGCCTAGACTATTGAGGAAGATCTCAGGCATACCGACGCATGATGTCGATATCTTGAACTCAGAAGACTTTCTGACTTCAAGATATCGACATCATCCGTCGTCATGCGACCAATGAGAAAGTTCTACGGTGTGCCAAAAACGCAAGCTATGGCAGACCATCAAACAGCGCAAAGCTGCATACCTGGTTCACGTGCTTATGCGCGACAGGTACGAACTCCTGCAACTCATTATGATGGGAAAAGTTGCAAGAAAGAGGAAAATAAACCGTAGACGGAGACGGAAATCTTGGTTGCGGATTATTCGAGAATGGACCGGGATTACGAGAGTCGCCGAATTGTTTTGCCTGGCGAAGGACAAAAAGAAGTATGCAGAGCTGACTTTCAACCTTCACTAGTTGGAGAGGCACCCTAAGTGTGCGATACTCCGCCTCGTACTTGTTACCGTCTGACGGAGAAATCAATTTTTGTTCCATGGGAAGGTAGTATTGCAGTCGGAAGACTTGAAGAGAAATGTGGTTTCTAGCATCATCATGAATACAAAAGGGGTTTCTAGCGTGAATTATCAATATGGCGGTGCCTTATCAAAATTCACGTACCTTGACTGTCTTGGAGCTGCAGCAGTGTGACGCGCGCCGAGATTGTCCGCTTCTGCGTAACGCACGATCGATCGGCACGGCACGATCGATGTATTCGTGCGGCGTGCCTGGCACGACGCAGCGCGATGATCAGGTGGATGGCGTGTGCGACGCGCTGTCGTTTCAATTCTCGCTCAATGAGTGTAGATTCGAAGACGTTTGCTCCGAACAATGCTGACAAACGTTAATATGGGCCTTTCACGCTCGAAAATGACCCCTTCAAAACCACTACTAAAAGCCGGCCAGTAGTAGTTTGGTCGCAGTCCGCTGGCAGACAGCCGACTTTTCCGGTGTGGAGTGGCTGCGAAGAATATTGGGGCGCTATTCACTCGCATACTGTTCAATTTATTGCTCGCTCTCTGTCACATGATTTACGAGCAAAGGGTATGTGGAGCCAACTTATTTGTATCTGACGGCCTATCTAGCTAATATATCGATGATTTTCACACGTATTTTCGCCAATATTAGATTTATAACCTGTTGTTTTCTTATTCAAGTTTCAAGTAGTTTCACTGAAATACAATACTTTCACGTTGTTCTTTTTAATTACTTTGTTGAATTATTGTAGTGCCCTGATATATGATAACGGTCGGATTATGAATATATTAGCTATACTTCGGCTTATCTGTTATTCTTGTATACGATTATGTTTTTCCGAGCCCAGGTTTGTTTCGGATTCTACCAATCCTCTTTCTTCTTCCGTAACACAGAACCGAAAGAGTAAAAAAACTTTTTTTTTAATTCACCATTTAACATAATTCTTATGATCTTTCGATCAGATTTTTTAACAAATCTTTCTTGTGTTTTTGAATTTCTGCTTTAAAATAAGTTTAAATTATAGTTACGTAAATCACGTAACTACAAAAATTCTCGATAAAAAATGGAACATTATATGTAATTTATAATTGAAATTCCTAATAATTATAGGTTATATTTTATGCCTCAAGCGATTAACACGAAAGAAACAAAAACTCAAAACCTATTCGTTCAGCACGTGAATCATGATATGAGTAGTACAATATAACGACGTATTCGCTTCTTTCGTGCATAGTAGTATCATTAAACGTGTAATATACTGACTTAATTGGTTAGGTATGTACCTACACTTATGGGATTTCCTGGACAAATTGCTTGGGAGGTAGGCAATATCGAATTTTAAATCGAACAGAAAGAATTTTTCATTCATTTTAATTACCGATCTTTTAGTAATCGAATCGAATACAAACATAATGAAATCAAAGAAAAGGGATGCAATGTTAGTCGATTTGTGCTTAAAGAATATGAAAAAGTGAAAAGCCAGCACGTTTTTAAAACCTTTAAAATAAAATGTAAAAAAATTACTGTGGGGTATATTTTTATTCTTTTAAAATAATGGATATTTATTTAAAATGAGGTAGGTCCTCTTTCGAGACGTTATAGTGGTAATCTTGGCATCCACGGCAAATTATATTAATTAGCATTGTATTATTACATATGTATATGTTGATTTACATCAAATACCTACATATTTAAATTTGCTAATGTGCTACTGTGCTACTTTGCTACTTTCCATAAAATTAAACCCGTGTTACTTTTCTTAAAACAATATTTAAATTTAATTGTACAATACGAACGTCAAGACTGATAATACAACTTTGCTTAGTAGTAAACGGAGTGGGGGGTTTGTCCAGCCCTTGATGTTACCTGTGTCTATACGATCTTTTGTAACTACCCAATTTGTGGTTGGGTCAGTGGTCTGCTAGTAGCCCGGTACTGCTTACCAGTCCATGCAGATCACTGATCTTCAAGCTGGGCAGATCGCTGGGTTCGAAAATGGCTCGTTCCAGTAAGCTGTGTTCTTTTTGCTGCCAGGCCTGGGCAGCGACCAACGATGTGTATGCTGTCTTCAGGTTCTTCGCCACATATTCGGCAGTCCTTGCTCTTGGTCAAGCCAAGGTTGAATAGATATGCTCTAAGGGTCGTGTGTCCGGTGAGTGGCCCGATAGTAGTTCTAAGGTTCTTCTTGCTCATATTATAATAGCACATATTATGAAGGTTAAAAATAGAAATGTATATAAATAAAATTAAAGCGTTTCCCTTTTCACCCACCAAAATCGTCCCACATCTTAAATATGCAAAATGAAATTTAGTATTTCCAAAGATGGATAAAATTTAGTTAATAAAATTGCGGGTTAAACTAACGAAATCATATATGCTAGCTCGTAAATATTTTTATAAATTCAATTACTGCGGGGTATATTTATATTGAAAAAAACACCACAAAGCGGTAGATTTTTTTTAGCATTATGTTCCAAAAAGTTCAGTATTCAAAAATAACAGGAGTATTTAAATACAATATAACCTTTGGTATCAGGAGTATTTAAATACAATATAACAATATTAAAATACAATATAACATGATCACAATAGCTGGAAGATAATGGGCTAAGATTGGAAAGAAAAATCTTTGATGGATATGCTTTCCCGAGATATTACGCAAAAATTAATATCGTCAGATTAGAAAACGATCAGGAATGAATAATTCCGGAGACCAGAAAGATCTTTAAAAAAATTGGTTAATGTCTATGTAATCATGTTGTAAAAGCAGGTTGTGCGCTTCTGAATAAATCGTAAAACTCCATGTTAGTACACCAGAATCACAATAAAATAAATTGAATTGAATTGAATTGAATATACTATAGTCATTGTATTCACGATGTAAAAATAACGAAAATATGTCTCCGTTTCATTCGTTGGAGCTTATTTACCACGAATGTGAAAATGGCCAAAGGTTGGAAAATAACAACAAGAAAGACTTTGTCCCAGGCCTTGTAAAAAATTTCGGGGATATTTTTTTTAAGGATACGGATTATTTATCATATCAGATTGATAATTGAAGAAAACTGAAAGAGCTTTATTATTTTAATAATTTTCTGAGATAAACCGGTTGAAAAATTATCTATATATAAGGATACGGATTATTTATCACATCAGATTGATAATTGAAGAAAACTGAAAGAGCTTTATTATTTTAATAATTTTCTGAGATAAACCGGTTGAAAAATTATCTATATATAAATAAAAAAGTCAAATTATTTCTAAATTTGAAAAAATCTTAGCAAAATAAAGTAATAGAAAGTGGTAAATGTAATTGTATTATTAATACTAGGAATAAAAACCTAAACTTTAACGTTTATTAAACTTTCGGGGCAAAATTTCATTGTTTTAGCTCCTTCTGTAAAATTATACTTTCAGACATATACAGTTCTGCTATAGGATAGCAGATTTATTGACATACTACTAGATGACAGATTAAACCCATGTTTTTCCTAGAAAAGTACAAACGATTTGTGAAATAATTTTGCGCCAAATAGTTTTTATATCTCTTTAAAAAAATTATTATTAATATGCATTAAAGTTTAAGTCATTTCATTCAAATTCATCGCACTTATCAATATAAATTATAATTCATTCATAAGATAATTAATAATAATATATGAGTAAACCCTGCTGCCTCTAACTAACGAAACTTGAAAATTGTATTTTATTTTATTTTATTTAATAGACATTTTTCAACATAATTCACCCCCCCCCCACCCCCCCGTCTCCATCACCCCATACATACATGCTGAGTAGAACGCTGTGTTGGTTGCAGAGTTGACGTTTGTCCAGCTTAAAGAATTTCGTCCATTTAGCCTCCAATATTTACGTTTGTTGCCAAAGTGTATCAAGTGAAGATACATCACCATGGCAACTAGAACAGATACCTGTATCATATGTCAATCAAGTTTTATTATTTCATTACAACAATCCTGGATTTGTAGGATTGAAGACACACATTTCTATCACTTGATTATTTCGCATTTATAATGTTTACTTTTATCTCTTTCTCCCGTTGGTGCCTATCTGTAAATAAGTAAGTATAATAACTTTTAATGCCAGGTAGATGAAGTTTGTAAACATTGCATGAATCAATTTTCGGAAGAAATCGATCGGTAGGTACCTTGTTATCCCTCCGGTTCCATTATTGAATGTGGAGATATCAATCTCCATAAAAACTACGCCAACCACCGTATCCATATCCACTTGGATAGCAAGGCAGCTCTTATGGCACTAGCCTCGAATACTATTAATTCAACGCTAGTGAAAAACTGCGTATCACTACTGATTCCCTGGGCGAAAAGAACATGGTAATTCTAAGATGGGTCATGGCAGAGTCAAGGCCATGCAGGAATCGAGGTAAATGAAAAAGCCGACGAACTTGCTAAGACGGGAGCAAAGGGAACGTTATACGTCCCTGAACCTTGCAGTGGCGTACCAAAAAGCCTTGCAAACCTAATGCTCAAACAAATATGTTTAGAACAATCCGTCAACCACTGGAAAACACGCCAGGGTGGAATCAATCCAAAGCGCTAATTAAGGCTTACGACCCTAAGACGGCCCGTGAGGCCTTATCGCTAAATACGAACAATCTACGCATACTGGTGAGGGCGCTCACGAGACATTGTGGCCTTAACAAACACATGTACAACCTCAAGCTCCGAGATACAAAAATGTGCAGGTTCTGCCAAGGGGCAGAGGAAACTCCCCTGTGTGAGTGTGGCCCGCTGATGCGTAAAAGATACATCCACTTGTGTGGTCATTACCTCCAACCTGAGGAGGTAAAACAATCTGGCGTCAAAAGCCTGTTGCGGTTCTTAAATGACACGAGGCTTAGCGCAGAACTATAGTAGGTGGCAAACACAATAGATCAGCAATAGGTCGCAGTATTACAAGGCTCATAAAGACCTTAGAAAAGCCCCACACAACAAATAATAAAAATAAAAATATCCCTCCGGTTGACACGGAGTAGGAACTGTAATGGGAAACAGTGATCAAGGCCAATGAATTTTCCACGTTTCCGCTCAGGTTTCAATTTTGCGAGGTATAATTTAAGCAAAATGTTTTTTTTTAGAAACAGAAATATTCTTAATATAATATTATTTCTATATTATAGTTTTCTTTTTTTCTGGTGTGTAATTTAGGTAACATATTTTTTTTAAACTCAAATATACTTGGTTTACAAAAAAAATATTTTTTTCACAATCGAATCCTTGCTAATATGACAATTTTAAGTTAGTCATTTTTGAAAATGGAATTACCAAAAATTTTTGAATGTTTGATATTAAACATTATTCCCTATGGCGCTTCATTACTATCCTACTTTCGTTATAACCTGCTGATCATTATACGCCCAGTCATTCTTCCTTAGGTACTATTTTCTGTGTTAAATCCATGTATTAGGGTTCGGTTAGGTTACTTCTGTGACCTCTTCTCTCCATTCTCGGTATTATTGCTATTGCTAAGGATTAGGCTATAATTATAGCTATCGCATGCTGGTGCATTTAATGTATGTTCTGTGCTCAGTCATGTAGTACAATCTCCGTATTTCCCACGTGGCCATTCATCTATTGGTGTTGTTGCAGATCGCTAGGCGGTTGAGCAAGAGAGGTCTCGCGTCGCGTCGTGTTAGGGCGTGCAAAGGCGTAGAAGGCGTGGAAGGCGTGGAAGGTGTTTATTGTCGACCGGACGGTCAAACGACGAACGATCAGCGGCCGGTGCGCTCGTCGACCGTCCGCGCCCCGCCTGCAACACTATCTCATGGACGACGGCTAACATCAACAGCGTTGTTAACCCACCACAAGCGCCTCGGCATTATACAATGTCTCTTTACGTGAGTAATTAGTCTTCCTTCTTTTGTTTGCACACGCGGATATTGGCATTTAAGAGCGGACATTTGCAGTTACGACGATCTCAACCTAATGTTTATTACAAAATTTTATTAATATTGTTTGTTTTCTTTGTTATTTATCTCTTTGTTTTGCATATGTGCTTGTTATTGCTTCTTTCTAACAACCTATATATATATATATATATATAGAAAGCATATGTAAAGAGATATGTCAAAGATTTTGTAAGGTGGTTATGATTGATCTGTGGGTTAAGGCTTCCTGCTTTCAATAAGTCTGAATAAGAAAAAATGAAAACTTAGATTAATATTTACAACAATTATATGTAGCTGAAATATAGATAGAACTGAGAAGTCGTTAAAACATATTTTCAGGATCTCGATCACATATTTTGCATTGTGCTCTGTCCTATTTACACTACGAATTACTTTATCTCGGGCGGTGTATAGCTATATGTATATCTTGCTCATTATTAAATGAACTTATTTCTGATATCTGTAATCCATTATAAATCGAATTCAGAGGGTTTATTGAAGTACTTTACATAGACTGATAAAAAGTCAATATATAGGAAATTACATTGAAACCCAAACGCGCTTTAAATAGTGGTACCAAGATTTGCATGACGCAAAAAGTTTATTTGCATGACGCATGACGCAAAAAGTGCATGCAAGATTGCAAAAAGTTTTGCATGACGTTAGGTACATACTTTGTCCCTCCCGGGCGATAATTTTACATAATTCGTCCTATGGGATTTATAAATATCCTTAAATGCGATTATGCCATCATGAATCTCTCATCTTAAAGCAAATCACGAATCGCCAACTAATCTCGCCCATATCCGTTAGTTTCCGCGATTTGTTATCTGAAAAGTTTACGTTAGAAATTTCAAGGGAAATCAGGCCCCTCAAACCCCCTGTCGACCATACTCCCAACTTCGAAACCCCACCCTCTTTGGTTACGTTGTTGATTACATACATACATGAATCCTTAGATTCTTATATCTATGAATTATTTTTAAATTATTCTTATGTTTCTACAAGTCTTTCTTTGCTAATGGTATTTAATTTTATTATCAAAGCAGTACACTTTAGGCTTAAATAAGAAAGAGCGATCTGCTGTCTCAGATATTGAATCTTGAAGTGACATTGTGCTAAATTGTATAAAAATAGATTTAAATTTGCCAGCATCACACTAAATTGCTACATACTTTACCATAGTGTTCACCATTACTACAAGGCTATCAATTTTGTGTCTTGTCTTGTTTCATCTTATTTTATTCCACACTCATTTGTATATATATTTTCCATGTTTTATTATGCAACAAACACAGCGCTTTATAATCTTGCAACTCAAATAACTTGAACAGGAGAATGGACCATGGATATAAACGAAACCTTACATTTGCTAATGGTATTTAATTTTAATATTAGAGCAGTACACTCGATGTAATTTTTTAGACCTATATGGAAAGAGTGATCTGCTGTCTCAGATATTGAGTCTGGCAGTGACATTATACTGAATTGTGTAAAAATAGATTTAAATTTGCCAGCATCACACTAAGTTGCTACATATTTCACCATCGTGTTACAGCTCGTTTGTTATACTGTAACTAATCGTATCTATTATATTTGGCATAAAAGGCACATTCTACTGTAACGAGGAATCCTTTAATATGTCAATCATTTTTATGTTATGAATATTAAAACATCTACGATGCAACAGGTGGCATTCTTCCACAACAATCCACATTAATTAACTACACCACTTTTCCTTGGTTACGATTTTCCTTTAATGTATTAAGCTTTAATGATACTTTTCATTCCGACTATGATAATTATCAGCAGATCATAGTTTATTCATGCCTACTTAATATTTTTTTAATAGTCTGTTCTTGATTTCGCAATCTACAAGTCATACGGGTGACCATGGTATTATGATTATTATCAATCTCGTCTGGCGATATGGTTAGAAACTTGTCTAGGCGCATATTGAGTAATAAGGCCGCTGAAGTATGTTATATATATTTTATAATACATTGCCTATGACATACACTAAATTTTAATCTAGATTGCCGCACGGCGATATGCAACATTAAGACGTTTTGACATAATTAATTGTCAAATTAATTCTCATTCTATTTGACATATTTATATTATGCTATCAAACATTAATCACTTCCTTCTTCTTCTGTGAATGAAATATGACTTGTAATAATGCCTTCTTAAAAACATTTCGTTATATGTAAACCATTCGTTGTTTCCCACATCGTGGCAATCGTTTGTTTCATTATGTTTTTGTTATGGTTGTGGTCAGTGATCTAAATAAAATTTGAGTGTTGTTAAAAATAGCATTGCCTTCATAGTATATCGTGTCAAATACCAATAATAATAATTCAAATTGTTTCCTCAATACGTGCGTGATTATAAGCTATTGTTTTTATAATGAGTTCGTTTCTATAATGTAACTAACTGCTTAGATTTTATAATTACATATTTATTTTAATCAATACTTAACCAATATATGAGTAATACTGGCAGATCTAGCTCCATACATGATTTAACTTCTCAGCATTGTCTGTATGTAAGTCGATCGAGAGATATTTATTAAATTTCCAATTTGTGTACATTCGGTATACTTACAAAAGTAATGGAAATTATCAGAAACTGCTACACTATATTTTATAAAAAGTTGCAATGCCTACAAAAAATGGGAAACTAATTTTCTTTTCATCTAAATTCCAGGTATGCCTCTTGATTTTGCCACTGGCACTTGCAGAGCCAATTCCTCTGCCCGGCGAGCTTCGTGTACCACGGGTCTATAATGCCCTCATCACTTCTGGAGAAAATCTGACTCCAAGCAGAGCAGTTCCAGTCTTCCAACCTGTTATTCAAGAGACTGCTTACGGATATCCTTTACATCATCATCTGATATACCATGATGCCCTAAAGGTTAATATTGAGTACGCTTCTAGTGGCTATACTTATATTAAGATGTTTAACTAGGTGCCTAAGTATTCCATATTTTTGAAAGAAAACCAAAATAACAAAGAATACTCTTTTATATTCAAGTTTGGAAATCTACTAGATTTGTGAAAATAAGTCAAATTGTCCGGTACCGGAGGAAAAACACTAATTGAAATATGGATGTTTTCCTAGAAGAATTTGTTTAAACCTGACTTCATTAGATTTAGCACTTCCCTACGTTGGACTACTGTTATCGTTAGCCTAATTTTATAAAGATAAAGTGAACTCATAAGAAGAAATAAAAAGGCTGAATAGATAAACTAGAATAAACATGTAGCAAATGGAACCAGAAGGTATCACAAGAGATAGATCAATATAGGAATATCAGAAGAATTGATAAAATAAATGCGAAAAATTAAGGCATATGCAGAGTCCAACACGTAGATGAATGTTCCGATTAAGGAACTTATGCTAGTAATCATAATTAAAATATATTCCGATTATCATCCAGTTTATAAAATAGACAGAATCTATGCCAATATTCTTTAGAGATCACATTCACTGCAGATTTTTAGTTTCTTAATTAACTCAATTCTAATTTAATAATGTTTCAGGCAGAACAACAAAGCGCAGCTGACTTCCAAAACTTAGTAGCCGAAACCAAAGCTGATGAACAACAGACGATCGCAAGCCTAAATTCTAAGGCCAACGTTGGGGAAACGAAACCCCAGCAGCAATCACAGCGGCAACTAGACCCGAACAACCCCCCAGGTCCCAATATTCCTCCACAACTGAAGCTCAATGAATTCGGTCTCCCACCCAGCCTGATTCCCATCCAGCCATACTCAGCCAGAAATCCTCTTCCTTACGATCCCTACAATCCTTACTTGCCTTACAATCCATACAATCCTTACCACCAGCCATTCCCCTACAATCCTTATTTGTACCAGTCGCCTTATTACAACATTCCCCCTACCGCGCTGCAACCGCAGCTTCCCCCTCTTTTCCCCCCTACCGGATTTCCGTTTCCATCGGGTCCACCTGGTCCAGAACCACCGACGCCGTCACAATCACCACAAACGCCTCAACCGCCCCAATCTACCACAGAACCGGACCAGCCGACCCCAGGCACAGAAGAAAGTCCTAGCAGCGATTCCCCAAATCCTATTCCTGGCGATTCACCACTAGATCTTGATATAAAGAATAACAGCAACAAAAACCCAGATATCCCTGACGTGCCACCACCACCGCTTCCCAGAGGAGGTCTAAAGTATGATAATAAGGAAAAACGCTCTAGTTAAATAATTGTGCCTTTATTTCTTTATATAATGCTACTCAGAGGCTATTAAACTACTGTAATATTTTGTAAAACATAAAATAAGATTAATAAATATTGAATATCTTTATATTTGATTAGCTCCATATATTTTACTAACATGCACTGAGCCAGGCTTTCCTGCGTTGTACCTTTTTCCATATAATCTTACTGTATACAAGAATCCTCTACCATATTCTGGTTTAACAGCGATTCTAACCGTAGATTTATTTATTCCACCGTCAGCCAGTCTCGGAGGTTCATACGGACCTTCGTGGTCATTATTGTCTTCGATCTCAATGCAGGTGATTCTGACTTTCCCGTCCAAAATTACCTGGAAAGATTATGAATTATGTTTATGTTGAATTATGAATTACGTTTATGGAATTATGGTTAAGAAAAGATTATGTTTAAATCGCTTCTTATTTGATTTTCAAACAGAGATTTTTATATAAGTACATGCCTGTATCGATGCATATAATTGAGATTTCCCATCATTATAAATATAAGAATTAGTAGCATATATCATAGGGTCCTTTTCGTTACAGAATCCTCGCATATATAGATTATCGAATTTCCTAAAGTGGCCAATCTCTGTAATGAAATGTAGATAGAATATAATAGAAAAGGTAGAAGAAAAAAGGACGCATTATAAGCTGGCACATGCTACACAGCTGGTTTGAAGCAGGGATATTATAAAACAAACAATTTGCCTGTTCTGACGTTACAGAATAGCATTGTTTTCTAGTTAATAATTACCATTAATTGATTAGACTAATCTATGCTTTTAATTAATAATATACTAACCTCTTTCATATAGAGTGCCATGCATCAAATCGATCCTGTCTTTATTCAATTCTGCATTTTCCACAAATATTTCAGTATTTTTATCTGCAACTTCCTTAATAACATTTGTAGTTAATCTCGAGTTTACACATACTAAAATACTTAAAATTGGGAATATTGTCAATGATTTTAGGAACATAATTACGCGTGTAAGCAATACTGACACTTGACACTATCCGTCTGAAAATGATAATACTCATATTGAAAGAGAAGCAACATATTGATAGCCTCTGTCTAATAGGTCAAAATGATTTTTGCAACCATACGAAGTGATGCGATAGACGGCTAGCTTGGATATTAAAAAAATGTTCAAACTCGTATAATTTTAAATTCCTATTGGGTTCCTAGTACTGGGCTTGATTTTTTGGCCATCATATTTCCCATGCTTTTTAAGCTTTTGATTCAAAATTACTTTTTATACAAGTATCGTTTTATTGTCAATATTGAACAACTTTAATATTTTTTTGCATTATTTATCTTATGGGTGGGTTTGATGGCTGATCTTGCTTCGATGATGGTTCCGAGTTCTGGGTCGTTATGAATGGTCTGCCCGGGGGGCTGGCCTAATTCCTCTTCATCCTGAGCTGCCGACAGGTTCGGATATCCGTTCTGAGACCCTGGGAAACTGTCTCCGAAGTCGGCTGCGCCGATCGCTATAGTATCCTCGTCGGAGCCAGAATTGCCGGGAAAGTCAGAAGGGACGGTGGTTATTTCATTGGAAGGGATGACTTCTGTGACTCCTGTGACGTATTGGGGCGGCTGCTGGGGGATTGAAGGCTGTTGTGGGATTGAAGGCTGCTGGGGGACCGTCGGATGCTGGACGAATGCTGGCTGCTGAGCTGGGTAGTAGACTGGTTGGGGTTGTGGGTAGAGGTACTGCGGCGCCAGACTTGGATACTGCGATGCCAGACTTGGGTACTGCTGATACTGCGGAACCAGGCTTGTATACTGTGGTGCGAAGCTGCTGTAGTGGGGAGCTAGGCTTGAGTAGTGGTAGCCGAAGTTGAAAGGGTCGTAGGACTGAAAAGTAAATAAAACATCTCAAGAAAAGTTACTGAGAAGTCGTGGAATTAAGGCAGTAGGAAATAAATAATTCGATATTTCCCGCTTGGACAATACATGTATACATGACTAACAGATACAGAATATTTTGAAGCAAAAACGATGTAGATTAATTTGTAAGTTAGGTACATATCTTTTTATGTATCTATTATGAAAAATAACTTTGCTATAAAAACCAACACGAGCTAATTGATCTAATATGAGCTAATAGCTATTTTTGCTATAGTGTTGAAAGTGACATTTTATTTTGTGAGAAGAGAGGTTTGGATTAGATTGGACTAGTGAGAAAAGAAGTTTGATATGGTTCTCTACTAGATTTAATCAATGCAAACTTCTATTTTTCTATACCAACGAAAAAATAAAAAACACAAACACAATAATGGGCCCGATTGCGTTTCTTTGTAAACTAAAACTGAAATTAGTTTAAGCGAACGAGATAGATAGAGCAATACGATGGAGCAGAATACGAAAGGAACGATCGATATACTATCTTTGCGTGTATACTATCTTTGCTTTAGAATCCGGAGGCGGGTTCTCCTACCGCTTAACCTTACATCTAATAAATAAGCACACTAACTGTGCCATTATGTTTGAAATAAAAAATGCTATGAACTAAACATCACGCTAAAACCATTCAATTATCATTTATATTATTAGATTTTTTTGTTGTTAAGTATTAAGTTTTTTGTTTATTTTACTTTATGACACCTAAATTCTTTCACATACACGAAGTTTGGCTCTAAGAGATAGTAATTTAAGCGATAAGTCCGTCTGTATGTTTTGCTTTAAAATGTGCAATAAAGAATTTCGATCTATCTGTCTATTTGACATGAATCTCATCAGTATGTTGGTGGCTTGGTCCAAAATGAGCATGGTCCTTTGGTTCAGGTGTTTTGAGCTCAATTTCCAAATCCAGCAAGGCTACTCAAACGGCGGATGTAGTCCGATACCGGAGAAAGCACGTGGCTATCTTATGGCAGTGATCGCAGTTACTCAATGGCAGATATATGTACTACGACGAAGACTATGTTTACCTGTGTCTGGCGAAAGTCTACTAATTAGACTTTTTGCTTCTGTGGAGGAATTTTGAAGCTACATACGATATGATTTATTTATTTATTTTTTGATTTATGATAATGATCGTCGTCACTCGACGATAAGCGACTTATCGTGATCGGCCAGACTGCATCTCACGTCCTGTCGTCTGTCCAAATCTTACTTCTGACGATCCGAGGACTATCGCTTACAGTCAAAGCACCTGCTTATTAGCATAACAAATGGGAAGAAAAGTGTAAACGTGGTTTAAACCCTTCGAAATCAACATAAAACCTACCTATATCACAGTATACCGAGTTAGTGTGTCTATATGGTAAAAGATTGCCTAATTTATACAACCTTTTTTGCCTATTTTGGACAATTGCCTAATTTGGACAAGATTTTTTACGATCCTGAACTTTCTGTTTAAGTTTTGAGTTAGATTTGATTTAGTTTTATGACACTATTTTATATACTACATTTTTTTAATGTATTTATACCTAATTCTGTATTAGGATTCGTGTGATATAGTTTTTTATGTTTGAATTAGGTACATAATTTTACGATTGTAATTATGTAGTATTTTTTAAATTGTTTACATAATATTTATTAGAAATACATGTGTTTTACAAAAAATTGATGTGTAGACAACTTCTTTTACTTTTTACATTCTTTTTAGTAAACATACTAATAGAAGAAACTAAAAATGTACTTTATATTAATATTATATATAAAAAATCAGTGTCCCATATTTTCACGCTATTTAAATTCCGACTTCATAAAAAGGATGTTTACAATTCGGTTGTTTCTTTTTTTATGTTTGTTACCGCAGAACTCTGCCATTTATGAACCGATATGGAAAATTCATTTTTTATTTGAAAGGATATACTTACAGATTGGTCCCATTTTTATCAAAATACTGTTTTGATGATGGGATCCATGAGGAATTGAGGGAACTCCTCATATATTATCATATGAAGTTGAAAATTTACATGTTGGTTTAATCCAGATGACATTTTTTTTTAATGATGGGCCTGGCCTGATTCTACACCCTGGGTTGGCTCCCGACGAGGGAACTCCTCAACGGTCAACCGCACAGACACGAAATTCTGTATACTCATTCAGTTATGACAGCCCGTTCTATATTTTATCATGACCTGGCTGCTGCACCCAGGGTTGTCTCCCGACGAGGGAACTCCTCAACGGTCAACAACACAGACACGAAATTTTGTATATGCTTTCAATTACGACAGCCCGTTCTAAGTTTCACCAAGACAGGACTTCGGCACCCAGGGTTGGCTTCCAACGAGGGAACTCCTCAACGCTCAACAGCACAGACACAAAATATTGTATACGCATTCAATTGTGATTCAGTTGCGCGTTCTAAGATCACAGTGCTGCACTTATTTTAAAAAATGGAGTCGGTTTTTTTTTGTTAAAAATTTTGTTTATTATCTCATTTCAGATGAAGATAAAAATTTCATGATTCCTGATATTAATATTTAATTGAAAATAAATAAATGAGATATTAGCGTCTGCCATATTCGCCCTCTACGATATTCGCCCTCTATTTAGAGCGAGGTGGTTAGTAATTCACATGCTCTAGTACCCAGAGAAAATTACTATTTAATTAGAATTATATGTATTATTTTATTGGTAAATAACCTGATGAATAGCAGCTGCTTGGTAATGTGGGTGGCCGAACTGAAAACAAGCGATGCCAGCGCACCCCGTGTAGCCACGCGAAACTAGCGGCGACGCCGGAAACGATATATCTGTCGTGGGTGGCAAGTAGTTGGTGTACGGGATCACAGATGGCAGCAATTGCCGCGCTGAGTATGGATAAATCCCTCCATGAACCAATGATGTGGAGAGAAATATAGCGAAAATCTAGAAATTAGAAAAAGATTAACATTAAAAAATGCCAAATAAAATCAATAACTAAATACAGTATAATAAATTGTTAAAAGTTTGATCACATGCCATAGTAGATTTTATAAATAGGTACCTAGTACATAAACGGAGGTTACTAGAAAAAAGGTAGATTATTTTTAGTTGTTTTTAAGAAGAGATAAGCAGTAAGGTATTTAAAAATGGAGACTAAAATAACCACTAAGTATATTGTGAATTCGATAATATAATTGATTGAGTGTATTATAATCAATGATAACATGTTATAATTATTGTATCATATTGGGCCATTTCAACTGTTTTTTTCATATTAATGTCAGTGTGGGAGCTCTGACGCTCCATTGATCTTGATCTCTATTGATCATTGATTTTATTAATTGATTACTTATGTTTATTCCATTATTATTATTTCTATTCTAAGTCGTTTTCATCCATTCTAAATTTAATTCGGCTATCACTTTGTAATACCTACTTAGTTTTATACATGCCATATTTTTTATTTTCTTTTTTATAATATCAATTAGAAATGTAATTTTTACGCCCAAATAGGGAAAATTAACTAATGACTTCAGAATTTCTTAAATATACTTTTAAAACCTATGTTGAAAACCTACCTAATTAAAGTTTTTTTGGGTAAGTCTGTACCTACTTAAATGTAAAAAAAATGTAGCACCTTCTTCAATGCTCAATGTCTTCATATATGCTGAGGTGCAGGACAATACATGACGCATGAGAATAGAGGTTGCGACGATGTAACGACTGGGCCCGCGCGGTGATGTAAATAATATGGAACAGTTGATTTTGTCACCGCGAACTTTAAATATTAATATCTCTGAAAGTATAACTAATTTTGGCATTGCTACCTGACAAAAGTTGTTCAGAATATCAAACAATTTTTTGATTTTTTTTTTCAAAAATCAAAACTAAAATATATTTTTGTATGTATGTACCTAAACTGTATTCATTGTTTGTGTTAGACTGGTAAACATGCAGTGGCGGATTTGCCCTAAGGCCCAGTAGGCCCGGGCCTAGGGCGGCCAGATATTAGGGGCGGCCAATCTTGGCAAAATTGGCAAAAAAATCACTCATGATAACAAGAAATAACTCAAAGTACCTAAATATCTAAAGGCTCACGTACATTGCGTACATATAAAATGTACGTATAAGTTATTTCGTACATATGATTTAAGAATAATATTAATTTTATTTTAACCTGACGAAACTAAGCGCGTTAGAAGCCGAAGAAAAAGCCAAAGCATTGCAAATGGTTTATTCTACTGACTGAGTTGGAAAAAATATATATTCATTATGTAGTCTATATGGTGGGTGCTGAGAAAGGGGCGGCTGGTACCTGATACATGGCATGGGGCCTAGGGCGGCCAAGACTGCAAATCCGCCACTGTAAACATGTCACAATCAATTACCTACCCAAATATGTTAAAAGGGACCGTTTTTGCGATCTTTTATTCAGCTTCTTATTTACTTATTAGTGTAAATTTTTGGTATATAAACATATTAGTATATAAACTTATTGGAAATACTTATCAGTATATATTATTACAAATACTGATTAGTAGATATATAAACTTATAAATAAGATAAAAAACGATTTTAACGCGTGAATTTTGTAGCACCCGACTTTTCACACCCCAGTATATAAACTTATTGCAAATGATTTTAGAATTAAAATTATACTTTTAATTCTAACATTATTTCCATATTCTAAGGATTTTAAAATTAAATGTCATATATAATATAGACAATGGGCCCGATTGCGGTTCTTCGTGAACTAAAATAGGAACTTTGTCAACCGAGCGAGACAGAGCAATACGTTGGAACGGAATATGAAATGAACTGTCGTCAATTTTCCCGCACCAAAACTACCTGTCGAAGCAATAGACGCCCAAATAAGTTTTAAGTCATTTCGTGCGGCGTTAGATTTAGCTGCTTTATTTTCAGTGGGTAGTTTTAATCCGTAAAAGTGACAACCGTTCATTTCACTCCGCAATGACGTACTGCTCTGTCTCGTTCACACGAACTAATTTCCGATTTTAGTTCAAGAGAAACGCAATCGAGCCCAGTATTACTAGAATCAAATCTAAACCTTGAACTATAACGAATAAGGGACTATCGCGGTTGCTTGACATTATAAATCCGACGTTTCGATGACGTTGCAGCTGCCGTTGTCTAGAGTAGACACGCTAGTCTACCCTAGACAACGGCAGCTGCAACGTCGCCGAAACGTCGGATGCTACAAAATTCACGCGGTAAAAACGTTTTTTTATCTTATTTATAATAAGTGACTAATTTCCTAATTGATATAATATAAAATTAAGGCCCAGTGACATGCAAAAGGCACTTCCTGTGAGGGTAATATTAGCATACTCATGATTGTCTCTTCTATAAATTATACAATGGATAGTTAGCCAGAAACCCGAGGTACAATATGAACAAATATTTATACGGCAACAATTTCAATGTAGCGAGAATTCCATTGATGAAATTCGATAAAAATGCTCATAAAGGCTTTTCTTGTGATAATCGTAATAACTACTATAGATATAAACAATTAAATTGATTTCTTTAATGTCAACGTCAAAGGCGTAAAGAATACTCGAAATAAATTGGAATTTTTACACTGGAGTTCGTCATAAAATTACTGTTGATTTGTTGCGTATTTTTAATATTTTGCTGAATGTTACCAAAAGTCATTTTCTTTAACAATTTCCTACCTTTTTATAAGATTTATCTGGCTTTTTTTTATAAATTATTATATTTAAAATTATATATGATTTTATTTTAAATATTATATTATATTTTTAAATTCGGAATCTAAAAATAATTAATGTCATTTTGGCTCGTTGTCAATATTTTTCGCGTATTTCTCATAAAACATAGAAGATTATTAAATAAAACTTTAGTCCTATGAAACTTTCGACCTTTATCTAATTTTTCGTACAACATTTGTTGTTAAAATATTGTAACTATACCTTTAATTTTAGTTATGCAATATGACGTTCAATGTGAGGATATTTTTTTCTAATATTTTCTAAATCAATGCTAATAGTTTTAATTTCAGTTTGCAAACTAAGTCAAACTAACTGAAGCTGATCATATTTGACAGCGACTTCCAGTATCATAAAATCATATTCGTACGTGTTTCTCTAAAGGTATTTTCATGGATAAATACCCGCACTTGTCAAGGATGTATAATAAAAAAAGACTTCTTTGTAAACCTTCTCCATCATTCTTCCGGTGTCAAGTCCGTTCCGTGGTCACAAAACAGGCACAATTAGTCCACTGTCACAGAAATTCACGTTGTGGTTCGCGCGTGATTTACGACACAGCCTTTTATAGTCTCCCCACGCAATTGCCAATCGCCGGATGTCAAAAACATGCAACGAGGCTTTGACATTTTTGACACCGACAACGACAGATAGGCGTCCAAAACAACGGGCGGTAAGTACCGCCTTAAACGAACTACATAAGAGATTTCAACGATCTACATAATCTAAATTTTCGCAGTTTTTCCATCAACGAAAAACAGCTTCTAGCTCTATTACATCCAGTCCCAGGAGACCTGCCTACTGCTGCCAACTTAGATATTTCACAAAGAAAAACCTAAATCCAAAATTCCCAAAAATATTACGTACAACTACAAAACATTGAACTCTCGTGGATGTTTTTAAAACATTGTACAGTGCGATATGTCTTGTATCGTGGAACCTATAAATAAGTATTGAACAGCAATTCCAGTTTCAATTGTAACCTGCATTTAAAGAGCAAATACGTAGCGAATCCAGCTTCACCTTGTTTTATTGTCACGGTTTCACCTTTAATGCTAAACTTTTGAAGCTGTTAAAAAATAGAGATATTTAGCTACCGTTTAATACGGTTATCTTCACAAAAAATCATAAGCGCGTTATTTTGTTAATCGATTAAATTGGTGTTGTGAAAATAAGGTCAAGTTTTCGAACACATTCCAGTTGACAATATAGTGGGCAGTAAGTGTAAAAAGTTTTAAAGGAACGAATAAAAACAACAAAAAAAAAGTAAAAGCCTAATTGATGCATTTTAAAAACCGTTTCTTCAATAGGTCATTTTTACAATAAGACATAACAGGTCACCGATTTTTGAGATAAGATGATTAGGATTTTCTTCCCGCAACAAGTTGATTGTCTCCTCAGAAGTGTAGGCCGTACCACCATTTTACTGAATCCATTATGCCATTGTTATCAGTTAGCAAAAAACAGTGGAAAGAGGAAGTCTGAAGTGTTTTTTAATACTTCTTTTACCACTCTTGTGTGCAAACAACAACAATTATTAAGCATTGTTCAGTAGCGATCTCCATTAACTGTAACGCTTGCAACTGCAGCATTATTAAAGAAATATATCAATGTGACTATTTTCGTTCGCTCTGCAATTATATACTGATCTATATTATATTATAAGTATGAAACGAAAAAAAAAACAAAATAAACTTTTCACTAGGAAAACGTTATTACTTTTTGAATTAGTTGGGAACAGAGAGAATATATTAGGAAATATTTTATTAAACAATATAAAACATAGCGCTTTATGAGTGAGTTGGTATATTAAAATCTAACTATCTATCTGTATTTCAGAATGTAAATCGCTTATTTGGTCATATTTCCGCGTTTTATGTCTTCTGTCTAATTTTCTTAACGGCATTAATACAAGTGCTCAAACATAGTTCATTCACCAATGCATATTATGCCACAGTTTTTGTTAGAAAGGAGTCGATTCGCAAACAAAATCCGCAAGTAAACTTGCACATTCAGACATTACGAAAACAACTCTGATCTTTATAGAGATAACTCACTCAACTCTCATTTTTATAGAGATAACTCATTAAATGTCATCCGTTCTGCATGCATGAAAATAGAATATTGAGCAAGTTAGTTGTGCATATTTCAAAATAACCCAAATTAATGTACCGAATGCACGAAACGGAACAAATTTACTGTTTAACCGAGGCGGTCTAAGTATGCAGTATTGCAGCCCGAAATTCCAAATTCAAATACCTAGATATTTTAAATGTCAACGATTTGTGCGCTCGCGGAAAAATGTAAAAAATACCGAAAGTATTAGAATGTGATCATTTCAGTGTGATGTAACGAAATAAAATGATACACTTTCAGAAAATATAAAGAAAATTCAAGAAAATAAGAAAAATTGGTGAAATAGTAATGCAATAGCAAGAATACAAAACTTCCAGTAAAATAACATGTAAGTCGAGATATTTATTAATGAAATTAGCATTCAGTAGCAAGCAACACATTTTCGAAAGATGTATAAAATGCAAGGCGATGATTAGTAAACTAAAAGGATAAGGCAACATATTTTCGCGGCTTTCGATGTGTCCCATAACAGATCATTATCATAATCCCACTTAAAATGCATTTATTTCTTATCTCTTAAACAATCGTTTGACCATATCGCTAGGGTGACTACCTCCCTACATTGTCCAATCCCGTTACTGGTCTCCATTTCAGTGATTACAACCCTACTACCTAGTGGCGTAGCTACTAAGAGGTGCGAGGTGGGGCAGTGCACAGTAGCGGCGTTAGGGTAGGGTGCGGTTGGGCGACCGCCCAGGGCGCCAGGCATAAAGGGGCGCCGCAGACGCTTCTGTATATTTTCTTGCTCATTGAGTGAGTCCTACTTACTCGTAAATCTAGCGAAAAATCATTATGGCGACAACACTTGAATGGAACGCAGTGCTCCGACCGAACACTTTGGCTATTGGAACTCAGAATACTGATGTTCAAGTCTCTCATAAGGTTACTACTCTAGCCGAACAGTTTAAAGAATTCAGCTTCATAGCTTCATTGGATTTTTGGTATGATATATTTTTTCAAATTAATATCGTCAGTAAATCTCTACAATCAATAGACATGGATATCAGTAAATGCAGAGACATGTTGAAAAAATGCTTCACTTTCTTGGAAGAATATAGAAATACAGGCTAAATAACAGAGCCATTTTAACTGCCAACGAGTTGGCTGAAAAACTAGAAATTGAGTCACGTCAAGAATTCGGCGTAGTAAATGCCAAGCTGGTGAAACTGCCCACGATGAGCCTATTACCTCTCCGGAATAAAAATTTGAAGTTGAATTTTTCATCTCTCTTTTGGACACTACCTTAATTTCAATGAATGGAAGATTCGAACAGTTAGATGACTAGTCGGAATCTTAGTCTTTTTTGTAAAATATAAAAAAGATTTCGGAAAAACCAGACCTTCTCAAATTGTGTGGTGATCACCAATTGAAATTAACTGTAGACACTACATTAGATATAGATAGTTATATGTTGTGTGATGAACTCATAAGTCTGAAATCTTTTTCGCCTGATCATAATGTTACTTTTGTCTTTATTTTAAATTTTATTAAAGATCGCAACTAAAGAGAACTGTATACAAATGTATGGATAGCATTGCGAATATTGATCACTATACCTGTAACGCTTGCTAATGGGAAAAGAATTTTTTTAAGCTTAAACTGATAAATATCTCTCTGCGATCAACAATATCTCATCTAAATTGACAAACTTGGCAACTTTGTCAATCGAAAATGAAATTGGGGAAAACATATACTTTGTATCTCAATAAAGAGTTCCCCAAAAAAAAAAAGGCTAGAAAATATTTTTTTTTTTAAATAAATGGTTACTTTATTATATCCCTTGCCATTTTTTTCGTATGGGTTTGAATGGCAGATGGGGCGTCGTAGAAATCTCGCCCAGGGCGCTGGCAGTGCTAAAGCCGGCACTGGCAGTGCATTATTGCCAACGGTTCTAGCTAGGGGGCCCACGGGGTCTTTGACAATATTACTTATTGGCTATAATATCTATCAATTAGAAACACGTTTTGATGAAATGTATACAAAACATTTGATTTTTTAATCCCAAAAGAAATCATAGCAATGAGCGAAGCAAATCTAGGTGCAGAAATATGATCAGTTTTAAAAGAACCATCTTGACTTATAGCACCGAATTTTTCAATTCAGTTTCTCAACACTTATCTTTTGTTACAACGTTTAAAACTATATAAATATAAATATAAACTTTTTTTTATAAAATTTGAAAAGTTTATATTGTTAAAAATAGTATAAAAAGAGTTAAGCGCGTTTTGCCATATAGCAGTACCTAACTAAAATATCGAGAATATTGTTAATTCGTGATATTTTACCTACGGCTAGATGGCGCAGCGCACTCAACGATTCACAAACATTCTTTTAATTAATAATATTTAAAAATTAGCCAAAAAAAATTTTTTTTCCTATATTATTTTTTTTAAATAAAAAAATGCTCATTAATGATTCAAGCACTACAAGGATGTCACTAATACAAAACTCATCCTGTATATGGATTCCAGCAATAGCCTTTGCCTGAAAAGGGCATTGACATATTGTGAATATGAAACAAAAATGCTTTAGTTGTAGTTGTATTATATATACTACAGTATATATAATAAACCGCATATAAAATTATATATACCGTCGCTTATACAAAGGTTATATCAGACAATCATAAAAGTATGTTACATTCCAATATGTACCTACCTTAGCTAATATAATTAATTATGCATTCTTTTTGATTGTACCAAATAATAGACGTATCGAAAGAATTGAACGCCTCTATGACATTGACAGCGATGAAATCAGAGCATTGTATGACTTCATTTATAATTCACTAGTTGGTATATAATAGGTAGGGGAGACCGGGGCTGCTAGGCGCACGAATTGGTATGCGCCACTCAAATATGCCTGCAACTAACAATGTACCTGGTTCTATATCACACCATCGACGATGCTCTATTAGCTAAAGTGGGGGTGTATAAAGTGCGGCTGTGTCCCTGCGATGATAACGGCAATTTTGTGGTTTTACGATGTTGAAATAAAGTTTGCTATTGTAATTTAGAATATCTATCTAAACAACCAGACCGAAATTAAAGAGACTTATATTTTGTTGTAGTCCATGCCACTTTGAATTAATATAAGCTTTAGATGACTTGAGGCTCGCCATTTGTATTGTACTATGGTAATTAAAAGTAATAATACACAATTTTGACAAAAAAAAACCGACTCCAAAATGTTTCATAAGTGCAGCAGCCATGTCATGGTGATACTTAGAACGGGCTATCATAATTTAATGCGTATACAAAATTTTGTGCCTGTGCTGTTAACCGTTAAGGAGCTCCCTCGTTGGAAGCCAACCCTGGGTGCCGCAGTCCTATCTTGATGGAACTAAAAACAGGCTGTCGCAATTAAATGCATATACAAAAGTTCGTGTCTGTGCTGTTAACCGATAAGGAGACCCCTCGTCGAGAGCCAACCTTGGGTGCAGCAACAATGTCATGGGGAAATTTAGAACAGGCTATCATAACTGAATGAGTAGACAAAATTTGGGGTCTGTGCTGTTGACCGTTGAGGAGTTCCCTCGTCGGGAGCCAACTTAGGGTGTAGAATCAGGTCATGAATACCATAAAAATAAATTAATTGTCATCGGAAATGAACCAACATGTAAATTTGCATATGATAATATTTGAGGAGTTCTCCAATTCCTCACGGATTTCATCATCAGAACAGGATTTTGATAAAAATGGGACCAATCTGTAAGTATATTCTTTCGAATAAAAAAAGAATTTTCAAAACGGTTCACAAATAGCAGAGACCTACGGTAACAAACATTAAAATAAAAATATACAACCGAATTGATAACCTCCTCCTCTTTTTGAAGTCGGCTAAAAATGGACATTTGACGCATGAACACTGGCGCGTGCAGTGTACATATGTACATTGGCGCATTCTTATCGGGGGTGGTTGGCGCAGGCGATTATATACCTACTAAACGTAACTAAATGCATAGTTTGATGAAAACATAGTTATCAAAAGGTCAAAATAAGAAACCAACTAAATCTAAATGTTTGTTGATCGTAAATAATTTCGTGTTCATATACTTTTTCTTTTTTAGTTTCCTGGAAGGAGTTACTGTTATTGTTGTTGTTGTTGTTATTATTAGAGTTTAGTTGAAATTATAAATATATATTTTTTACATTTTATTAGTTTGTTAGTTGAATATTTCTTAAATGTTTTCTCAAAAATAAATTTACAAATTAGAATTTGAATATATTTTTCGTCTACCTGTCCTATACGCTGCGCTAAACAACCCCGTAATCAGGGTAGGTTGACTCGCTCGACATGATTTACAAAAATGAGAATTACAACTAAACATATCCAAACACATAAACTATGGTATTGACATAAGATTTTCCAAAAAATAAGCTGAATCTATAAGGTTTACTATATATCTTATTTTTGACCCAATGCTTGACGTAAAAATAAAAAAAAACGAAACTAAAAATTGCTCCTACTAACCCCGGTTTACCTTACGCGAGTAAAGAGAAAGTGTTTATAATTATAATTTAATGATGGTTGCGAGACGAGACGAGACATGGACGAGTCTCGTTTCCTCTCGTGAAAAGTGTAGTCACGTCTCGAATTATTCGAGACGAGACTGCTATCAGTCTCGTCTCGTCTCGTCTCGAATCCCGAACGAGACTCTCGGAAGTCTCGGCGAGTCTTGATGGGCAAACCCTTTTATTGGGTAAGTACTTACTGTTCATATTCTTAAATTCATTTGCAATTTTTACACGGAAAGGTTCTTTTAGCATTTGCTTGTTTAGTATTTTATCGTACACGTCTTTATATACGATCAAATATTAGATCGTAGTTTAGATAAATCAAAACAAAATAATTCTGGGATCTTACGTCCACATTGTAGGGATATCTTTCATTGAATAAATACCATGATCTTGCAAATACCGTCACCCGAAACGGCTTTAATGTTCACCTTCACCTGGTGGAAGTTGGCGCTCGTGGCCTGCCAGCCAAATTTCGGTTTTACCTCTTTAAAGATCTTGGTCTTTTCAGAAAAATTATCAACTCTATCCTAGAAAAAATTGCGATTTCCGCATCTCAATTTCTATGGCTTCGAAGGGGGAGTGAATTGGTGCTAAGGTGGACGCTCACATGCGGTAAGACAGCTGTCCTACACCTACCATAGCCGGTCGTTAGTCCGGAATCCACCGCTCACCCCCCCAGAAGTGTAATAATAGTATTATGACAGACCCGACTCCGGTCGGTGAATTCCATGGTAGCTCCGTTTTTATTTTATTTATAGGTTTCTAGATAAAAATTAAATAATCTATTATTTACTACAAACAATAGGCTCGATTGCTTTTCTTTTAAGGTAAAATCGGAAATTAGTTCATGTGAACGAGACAGCGCAGTACGTCAGAGCGGAATGTGAAATAAACGGTCGTCACTTTTCTGCATTAAAACTACCCACCGAAGATAGAGCAGCTAAACTAACACCGCTCGAAATGTGTTCAAACTTATTCGGGCGTCTATAAGTTTGACAGGTATTTTTGGTGCGAGAAAATCGACGATAGTTCATTTCATATTCCGTTCTAACGTATTGCTCTGTCTGGTTCAGTTGAACTAAGTCAGTCGAACTAAGTAACGTTTCTATTTTAGTCCACGAAGAAACGCATTTGGGCCCAATATGAAACCGGATAAATTGCGTCAAGTGTATAGCACCCGACGTTTTGACGACGTTGCAACCACCTTTGTCCAGGGTAGACTACCCTGTCTACGTTGTCTACCCTTTTCAGTCTACCCTGGTCAACGACGCTTGCAACAACGCCGAGACGTCGGGGTTGCAAACTTTGCGCGGCGCGGTTTTTTTTAATGTTTATAATGTTAAACAAACGCGATAGTTTTCTATTTCATATTAATTACTATCACGTGACATATTAAATGGAAGGTGATGTAAAAACGTACAGAAGTAAAAATTTCCATATAGATAAATGTTCTATAAGGATTTCTGGTCTTTTTATTCATATTTGGGTTTCTAAATAAATAACTAACGTGTTTTTTTTTCATATTTACTAATGTCACAGTATACCGAGAGAGCAGTAGACGCACTTTAGCACTCAGAGGGGTAAGTCTCGACGAACGCCTTTGCGTTACTTACGTACGTAACGCAACGCAACGCCTTAGCGTTACGCACGTACGAAGTTTGACGAATGTCTAACGTTTGAACATCTGAGTTGGCGGAGTAGTAGACATGTGGCGGCCATATGCGAGTCCATGGACTCGTGACGTAGCTCGCTTCGTTTTCAATTTTGTACTAAGAGACGCTACTGTCTAGTATACTGTGCTATGGTGTTGTTATTTTGCTATTACTAAAATGTTATTAAACGTAACATACATTAATATGTGCCCAAGCGCTTCTAATTATTGCTATCCTGAACTTTGATCTCAGCGAAAAGGCCAAAGCGCAGGCGGTACAAAGACGCGCCGCCTTCTTCTGTTTACACAATATGTTTTTGTGTAAAATCGTGACGACGGACCATAAGAATAGTTTACTTTCTATTGCAAGAACGGTGATAAAATAAAACAGTGGGCCAAACACGGTATAGCGGGTAACGTCAATCACTTCCGTTTTTCGTTTATTACACGGCTGCTCACAAAAAAGGAGTGTAATGTGTTTCGGGTTCATGTACGTATGTTTTCCGTTTCTTTATTCCACCATAACTTCTAAATGTTTGAAGCGATTTAGAAGTGTGTGGTAATGTTAGAATCTCATATAGGGAAAAAGCAGCGTCTTCGATATAATCCGCCTTGTTACGTGTTGGTTGTGTTATGACATTTTATTTGGCCTTTTTTTTTTAAGTTTCTTAGAAACTTTTGAACCTACTAAAAGTTTTTCATTGTAAAATCTTATTACAAAACAAAAAAAAGGTTTATTAATTAAAATAGTCAAAAATTTGATTGGGTAACTACTAAAAGTTACTCATCATAATAACTAAAATAGTCGCTAAAAAGTTAAATAATCAAAACAGTAGACTAATAATTGAAATAGTCTCTAATTCGAATAGACAAGTACTAAAAGTTGTTCATAGTAATATACAAAGTAGCCAGAAAAGTGGCAAGTAATTAAATTAAAGCTAAATCACACATTTAAAAACTAAAAGTACAAATACCATTATCATTTAAATTGGTATACTATTTGTAAAGTCATAGCCCTCGAATTCGGTCAGATCATAGAAATGGTGGCCTACCAGCATCTCCTTAATGTTTTTTTTTAAACTTTACGACCTCCATCTGTTTGATAGTGGTAGGGAGTAGATAGTAGAATTAGAATAAATAGCTCAAGATAGTAGAGTGTAGAATAAGTAGCTTTTCTATACTTTCGCCAGTCTTGCTCGGGGCTTATCGTGACAGTGAATGTCCGCTCTAGTTGCAGTTTCTGTTAGGTGAGATGAACGGCCAATGCATAGTCATTATCCTTGCCTTACTGAAGTATTCTCTGCATGAGAAAGTAATAAAAAAAATGGACTTTACGGCTAAAAATGTGATTTCCAGTCTGCCATGGAAGCTTAGCTTGGACTTAGCTTATGGACAGTCCTCAAAATCTAATCAGCTCTTCCCATTGATGGAGAAAACATATTAGCAAAAGAATTTTCGAAATCCGACATACAGACAAATGGAGATATCATTTCATTTTTGTTTTTGTGGTTTTAAATGTTTTGAAACTTGGGAAAGTTTAATGTTGAGCGAAATCCATTTTGTTTTTATGGTAAATGCAAGACGCTTCGCACCACCTTATGTGCGGGTCTGTTAATTAAATACATATCGCGTAGTGGTGTCTTATCCTGAGAGAGAGAGTATAACTTTTGACTGTTTTTCTGAGAAATCCAAACAAATACTGAATTGTAACAGGATTTTAACGATTACCAGCCGATGACTTCAGAAAATAGATTTTATCGGCGTTTCATAGTTGCAGAAGACATTTCAGTGTGGGCGGTCGCATCGCAACTAATAAACATGCAGCGTGGCATATTCTCAGATGCTGAAAGTTATTACAACGCATTAAAATTGGATCATTTCGGTTTAATATCCTTTGATCATGTGGTGTTCATCTTTAAACACCGCTTTGGTAGCACACTAATAGTCATCTCGCAGTATCTTTCAACTTGTTCAACGTTGACTCTCATTGTACCAGTAGCTGTCTTCTCCATCAAAACCGAAATTTCTGTTTCGGTGAGATCTTCTCCCAGTATCAGCGATTAGAAATCTGTTCTCAATATCTTTGATAACATCTTGCAAGCAGTACTTCATCGAATCTGGTATCATGACTTTGTACGCCGCGTATATATACTAAAACATCATGTATACGAGAAAAAATATCGAGACTACCTCAACTAACTCAAATATTCATTCGCATAATACGCGAAATAAAGAGGACTTGCGTCATTTTAAGGTGCGTCTGAGTAAGGTTCGGAATAGCTTTCTCTGCCAATCTTACTTATTCTACAACAAACTTCCATTACACATCAGGGGCCTTGGGGAGGTTCACTTTAAGAAAAAGGTACAGGGTATTTTGACTAAAAACACCATTTATAGCATTGAGGATTTCGACAATATCAATTTTTCGCAGCTCTATTGACCTACTTGACTATTATTATTCCTTATTCTTTCTATTATTGACTATTTTACAATTGCGTTTTTTTTTCGTCTTCTGACTATTGGCTATTGACAATAATTATTATTACTGATTTGTTTGTATTTGTGTTTTTCTTTAAAATATCTTTCCGTATGATAATTTATGAAATTATCCAATATTTGTTTGATTATTTAGTACTTCGGATTATATAGAAAATTAGATAGAAAATTTTACGAAATTACTTAAGAATTTTGATTGAAAATATTGGAAAATATTGTTTCCTCTACATATATAACCTAGAAAATTTGCGCTTGGATGTTCAACGTTTATACCTTGCAATACCGACGTTCATATCTTATACCTTAATAGTTATTTAAATATTATACTTGTTATCTTTATTACTTTTGACATAACCAAGGGTAGGAACTCCTATCAACTGGTTTAAAATAAAAATAAAAATCAACATAGGGGTACCTACGGATGCGAAACGTGAGGGTGAGTTTCGCATCCCTTTATGATTCCAAATTATAGGAGTTTCCTTTTTTGTCGACAAAGAGTGTGCAACGTGTTTTTAAATTCGGCTCCATAGTGAGAATTGACTAATTTTATTTCCCAAATCCGTTCAGTTTATTTGAATTTGGAACTGCTGAATGTGGAACTGCTGAATGTGAGAAAATTAAATTTTATTTTTATTGGTTGTAGTAAAACAGACGCCACTTTTATTATTTCACTGGCAATTCGTCGAGAAAAATATAAATGTCCTCCTTTTGTGCGCACTTCTCTGGTGAGTTTTGTTTTTATTTTGTTATTTCACCACAAGGGGACTGGTTTTTAACACGCTTTTATTAGGTCGACCTGTATGTAACTAACTATGTAATGGAATCTAAGGTAACTAATTTAACCATCTTCCAAGGATCGTAGCGTCATGAAAATTGGCAGCTGTATGTAGTTCTGATGACAATACTGGTACTGTCGAACTGATCTGATGATGGAGTCGGAAGATATGAATTGGAACTTCATGATGGAACATCGTATCATAGCTGTGTTTGAACTTGTTAGAAAAGTCTTGGAATGAACTTTGACCACGATTAGGTTTCAAGGTCTGATGATGAAGCCGCAAGATAGGCACTGGCATTTCATGATGGAATATCGTATCATAGCCATGTTTAGACTTGTTAGAAAGGTCTTGTAATGAACTTTGACCACGATTAAGTTTCAAGGTCTGATGATGAAGCCGCATATTTTGGTTTTTACGTGCATTTATAAAAGCGTGTTTTTAGTGTTTTTTTTAAAACTATTAATTTATTTACTTGTGGTTTAATTTTCCACGCGGTTTTGTTGTTTGGTTTATAACCGAATGACTCATTATGGAATTTGCAGGATTATTAAATATTATATTAATTATTATATCTTTTCTGGTCTTGTTTGTGCCACACACTTTTCGACTGCTGATTGCCATGGCTTGCGCTAAGCTTAACTTGGGGATCATCGGAATTGGGAAAAACGCAAGACTGACTTTCTGTTACCTTTGGAAGCTCATGAATTTTTGAAAGATTTTCAACCCCTTTAGAGGATTCATTGACGGGTTGACTAATAAATTGTACAAATATTTCTCTGCGTAAATATCATAACAAATATAATATTGTTAGATTAAGCTTTGGTAACATTAAACTTTAAACCTTTATCTAACTACCCGTATAACAGCTGTAGTTCAATCATTTGACATTATTACTTTTATTTTGATTATGCGATGTGATGTTTAGGGTGGTACACCTCCTTAAATTGGAAGACTGTGTATTACTAAAACATTCATAATTATAATATGTAGTTGCAAACTTTAAGTTGCAGTGGAATGACACTGTAGTAAATTTTATGGTAATATTGTTTTCTCAATGAATACTTAAATATTTTTTTTATTATTATTTATTTTATTTTTCTATAACCGCTTGGTTTCAGTGTAATTAAAGCTTATCTTGCGATCTCCGACATCGCTAAAACGTGCACTGACGTGCGAGGCGAACGTGGATGGCAACTGCCCTGTAATCGCTATGTTTCAGCATCGGTTTTCCTGTGTGGGCGTCCAAAAGCGGGCACCGTGGCGCTACTAGTGCGACAACGGCACGGCACCTCCCAACCAACGGCAGTTTTAAAATAACATCTGCCGTATTACTAAGAATTGGGATAGGATTACGGAAAGATGTAGCACTAGCTGCAGATACTGTGGGTTTCCTAACAAATACATTTTTATAACATGCCTAAGTAAGTCACGTATAAATTTCAAAATTGATGTTCGTCATTTATGTACAAATGAGTATATTCCTTGAGTCAACAATACCTCCAAAAATTCCTCAGGCTTTATCCGATACAGTATAAAATCAACTCTACGGGCATAACATGCCTGTATAGTTGTATATTATATTTACCAAAATGTATGATAAGTATGTAGATAAAAATGTTAATACTGGCAACTGACATCTTTCATGAACTTAGCGAATAAAAAACCACAACGGCTTTGCCAATTAGTGATATTTCATTCTTTATACGGAGATTTAAAAACGTGTATGTATAAGTCGTGTGATTAAAACGCTATTTCTAGTTTGGTATGCGTGTAGCACTACTAATACGTTGAAGCATATTTAAAATGGAGTTGCCAAAAATGAGGTAATAATGGATTCAGGTATGAGAAACTTGCTCCCTATTTTCAGAGAAAATATGACGGATAGACGGACAGTAAAAGAAAACTTCCTCATTATTACAAGCTTTTATTAAACTTCACATGGCTTTTCAATGTGTCAGTGTATTTAGGTCAAATGTTATAACGTATTAATGACCAATTTATACACAATATACCTACATATCTAATTGATTTGAAATTTTGCACGCAAGCGTAGTTCCAATTATTAATATACACAATAATAACACAGGTAATATACACTTCGCTTATAAACACACCCGTGCGCTCAGACATTTACCATGTTGACATGACAAATATATGTTAAGGCGACCGCGCTTCCATACAAGCGTTCATGTGTAAGTGGGATAAAACCATAGCGTGCCGTGGCAGTAACGAAGTAGGATCATCATGCATTTAATAAATTCTATATTGATGTTTGACAGCAAACACTTTGTAATTTGGACTGACAACTATGCAGGCCAGAACCAAAATCGAATTCTTCTATTTCTTATGCCATTTTTAGTGCAAATTTTGACGACATTACACATACTTGTTTGATAAGTGGACATAGATCTCTAAGCTGTGATCGTGATTTTTCCATTACAGAAAAACGAAAGAGACTCAGCAAATCTTCTCCGAGTTTCGTCTTACTTAATTACTTTAAGAACTAGCTCATTAGTTACTAATTGTCCAGAGGAACCAACTGTAATTTTTTTATAAATTTGTTATTTAAAATTATTGAGTTATCTTTCATTTCATTGAGCATATGGAGGTTTTTTATTTTTATTTCGATTTAATGGCTCGTTGATAACAAACTCAGCCAATTGTATCATATTTTAAATGTTGGTGGCATTCGAAATTTGAATTATTTCGTAATGTCACTTTCATTTAGAAAACGGCTTTGCCGAAGTGATCAATAGTTTAATTTTTTATTTTTTCGCTTAATTCGTCTCAATTGAAGGCATTTTGTGTTGCATAAGGATACGCCCTATTTATGAGATATATGGATGAATAGTGATCGTTAGTCGACTGCAAAAGGACCTTTAAACTTACATTGCACCGTCGAAAGTCGTGCACATCCGTAAGTATATCTCATTCAAACATAAGCATTTCCCAATACAAGCTGGGATTTCCTTCGCTACTTTTTAAGTAGCTTTTACTAATTTTATTTTCCGAGATTCGCTCCACATCAGGGACCCCTTAAAATATTATTTATATAAAACAGATTTATGAAAGGAATTATTTTATATAACACCATGAGTTTGCCGACATCGATTTCCAGATACGTAAATTAAAAATATATTTGTCTTTGCTTTAGTTCAAGACCTTCGCGTAAGCCGTTTTTCATCAAGTCGGGTATCATAACGATGTACTCCTGCTACATCCACCAAAATATTATGTTCGCTCGTAAACAAATATTATAGGTCCCGGCGAATAGTGATATTCATCAACACAATACCAGAAAAAAAATACTTACATCTTAATCGGCACCGGCTTAGGAAGGTGCGCAACAGTTCCCTGCACTAAAACCTTTGTTATTATAATAAGGTCCTAACGCATATCAGAAGACTTAGAGTGAACCATATTTTTTTTTAATATAGTTAATAGCTTAGTCAGGAATCCTGTATACGACTTAAGAGATTTGGATAATGCTGAATCCATATTCCAAGAGTATCACAAAATAAAATAAAGGAAAATTCCTGATAGTTGACATTCGCGAAATAAAGTAATATTTATTTTTTATCAACGAAGGCTATATTGCTAGATTTGACAATTAATTTTAATTTTATAATGTTTACTATATGATTATCTATTTTTATGACTATCACATTATTACGTTGATAATTAATTATGGTTAAAGACATTGTGCTCTTCATTTACCAGAAATTTTAATTACTACATTATTTTCTATTTAACAGGAATATATCAAACCGGTTATAAAATATTTAAATTATTTTTTATAGTCACAATTATTACTATAGTTAATTTTCCTTAATCACTAAGTATGTTAGACGCAATGACGCATCCAAGTGTATGAATGCCTACCTACTGGAGTAGAATAAATTGTATTGTATTGTATTATAAGACATATTTTAAAATATTATTTTTTACTTTTACTTCTACCTGAGATATGTGTCTAGAATATCTCGAAAGGTTGATACCCTATTTTACTATAGGCATAAAATAGATAAAGTACAATATTGTGCCCCAAACATGTTATTTGTATATTTTTTCCATTGCTAATCTTTAATTCCATTCTTCCTCCTGAATATTTCTGATTTTCCTCTTGAATATACGGACTGAAAACCACGGCAATCCGCTCGACACGCCACTCCCGGGGAAGCCATCCCGTCGAGTAGTACGGCGTCAGCGGTCGCCCAAGCCGGACATCCGCAGACCGCTGAAGCTGAAACGGGAGCGCCTTTTTAGCGACTTTTTTCAGCACTCTAGTCGCTGCGTTGCGGACCGCTCAATCGTTTATATTGAGCCGTGAATTAGGTATGAAAGTTTGATGAGTGGGGGTTCGATTGGCAGCCGTTTTCAGTGCTTTCCATGCGGTCAATGAGGACTATTTTTTAAAAAACGAACTGCTTTATGTTTGGGCGCTGCGCTATCAGCTGTTTATTGTGTGCAACGTCGTGGTTCTGATATGAAATTTCTGTCTACATAATTATGCAGCAATCAACATTTTATATAATATAAATAAATATACCTACATGAATATATAACAGGTTTAATTAATTAAACATTCTCATGGGACCATGCAGTTATAAAGACAATATTTCTTTATTAATCCGCGTGGTAATAAGAAAACAGAATAGGTTTATTTTCCTGGAAACTTTAAAAGACTCTTGAGAAAATGGTTTTTTAGCAATAACTAATTCTAGCGAAGGATTAAATCAAAATTTTAAAATTTATCTAAAGGCATTGTTCCTAAAATTTGATATACCAAAATTTATTAATATTAGAACAGAAATTTAGACGTTAGCCCTGGTAATAAACAAATAATAGAGTGACGTATATATTTTTTGAAGTTGGCTGCTTTATTATTATATTAACTTTGCATTTTGATTACCAATTTCCATGTTTTAACATTTTCAAACTCCAAAGCACAAAAAACTAGAATTTTCTCAGGTGTCTATATTATTTAAATCAATGAGTATATATTTTTTAAATTAGGATATATAATGGGCCCAATTGAGTTTCTTCGAAAACTAAAATAGGAACTTAGTTCAACCGAACGAGACAGAGCAATACGTTAAAACGGAATATGAAATGAACTGTCGTCGATTTTTTTTCTGCACCAAAACTACATGTCCAACTTATAGACGCCCGAATAAGTCTGAACACATTTCGCGCGGTGTTAGATTTAACTGATTTATCTTCGGTGGGTAGTTTTATTGAGGAAAAGTACACACGAACTAACTTTCGATTTTAGTACAAGAGAAACGCAATCAAGCCCAGTATATTTACAAAAATACTAAAGGAAATATAAGATAATATAATAGAAGACCAGTTCAGCATAATATTTAAAAAATCAAGTAGGTATAAAATATTAATTTATTTGTAAAAAAAATATTAATTTATTTGTTTTTTTTTTTTTACTTTTTAGAGTCGCCTTATTTTATATTTCGAGAATACAAGCCTCACATGCTTTTTGACTGATCTTCATGAGAAGACGTAATGAATTCAGTTAGAATTGTTTTCAAATTTCTAGTTTTCAGAAAGGAGAGGATGGGTGAAGATGCGATGAATCAAAACCTCTTCGGTCGTCTGAAGCTACTGATTGAAAAGCCTGCGGATAACTTGGAAGTCATCAGACTTCTCACCAGTCGGATCCAGAATCGAGCCACTGGCCAGAGTGAGTGCATTATTTTATATTATAAGATACAAAGAAGGAAAATACGTATTTCTTTTCTTCATTCTTTCGTTTATTTTCATTTTGCATTCCTCCCCTAGACGGATTTATGCAATGGTTTATAATCATTTATTTTATTTTGGATAAAACCCATACGCTTAATACACATATTATATTGAGATACGTCTTTAAAAGTATTTAAGTATTTAAAAGTGCATAATTAAATATCTCTCTCTTATATCTGTATTTTTATAACCAATTTATATTAGATAACCCAATTATATCAACTCCTATCATCCTAATAATTATATATAAATACATAATTTTTGTAATAAGAGAAACCGTACATACTATAATGAAGCTAAATATTAGTTTTTTAAAGCTCGCATAGTTCTTAGATATCTTTGATTTTGTGTTAAATAGCGATCCTACAAAAACAAAGAATAAAATTTAACATACATAGTCAATTTAAATAGGTACGTAAGTGATGAAATGAAAAACTATCATCAAGAGCTAACGGAAATAAAGTAAATATATAAGGTTGAAATTCGTTGGATAAGGTTGATGAAATATATCATATCATATTATCAATTTTATTTTTAAGGAATGTCAATAGAACTTATATTTATCAAGCATTATAATAAAAATAAAACAATATAACTAAATAATCAAACTAAAATACCATGATTGGGTAACAAATAAGGCAACAAAATTTTCTTTTCTTTTTCAGAGGTGTACTAATCATATTTTTAGATTAGAACAAAATTTTATACAATTTAGCCGTAGGAGATATACTTTAATTAACGAATGAAATAATACTTTAGTTAAATATCTGAAAGTCTAAAAATAAGACGTTTGCTAACTGCAGCAAAAGTGGAGGTAATCGGTTAATCACTCATCCAACTATTAATCGTTTATATGGCCTCGTCAATTTTCAAGTATCTTGTAATTTTTACTAACTTGATCGGGAGGTCAGCTCAAAATTCATTGTTTACTTTACACACCGTACAACAATAATTTAGCTAATGTTACTAAACTTATTACAAGTTTTTGATAAATCTATCAAATGCGATTTGCACGAAAAGTTTTTGTAATTTTAGTTCTTTATTAGATACATAATAAAAGGCTATCATATTGAGGCGACAGCAGTTATAGTATGTTTCGGTTTACACTATCCACATAAAAAATAGTTTTTTATTAAATTTAATGGGGAGAAAGCCATGTTTTTATGTAGGGAAATGTTTATTCGACTATGCTTATCTATACTGGTGTTCTGAATAATTTTCGGGGGAAGAGTTTTTATGTATGTGAAAGATAATAGTGGAGAAAGAGGATTTAAATACGTGTGGGATAACAGCCTAACAGTGTTTGAACCACTACTAAAGAAAATTAAAACTAAATACTCTGATTTAAAATGTGTTAATAAAGTGTGATATATCTGAAAAAAAACCTATTTATATTATGTTGTTGGACACTTAAAACATTGAAGCCATCTTCATGGTAAATCTTATATTTTCTACTGATATACCATATGTGCCATTATTTTGCTTGCATATCATGAACCTTTTTACACGACTGCCTAACAATTTTTTATTTTTTATTTTATAAAATAAACTAGTTGGTAGGTATCCCTACTTTATACAAGATAACATGTTATACCTTATGTGGTATAATTATATTTTATACAAATAGACAATTTTTTTAAACGGAAAAAACAATTATTAAATAAATATACAATAAAAATATATGGTCCTTTAAAAAACTATTTGAGGTGCTAAAATACTGTAGGTATAGATAAAAATTCAAATAGTCAAAATATAAAAACGAATAGTCAGTTATAAAATAGTCAAATCAGAAATACCACAATTATAAGATTACAAATAGAATTGTCTCAATAGAAATAGTCAATACAAATTTTATTAATGTAATCCATCTCCGATTATCAAAATGATTGGATGTATAGTCAAGAAAAAAAATTTACATTGTATTAAAATAAGAGTAATCATGAAAGATTGGGAAATTCAATATTGTCCAAAGTCCCTAATAGAATAAATTGGGTTCTTGATAAGAAAATGGATGTAAAGTGTTCACGGTTCATCGATGTATGTTTTCCGTTTCTTTATTCTACCATAACTTTAAAACGCTTGAACTAATTTAGTAATACGTGGCATCGTTAGAATCGTTTTGTCATTCTGAGTGTGATAGGGTACCTTAACTGTCAAAATATCAAGTAAATAGTTGTCTAAATGTCCAAATCTTCAAATAATAATAAAGTAACAAAAATATATCGTGTTTCGTGTATAATGAAAGGTTTGATTGAGTACATTCCGAAAATATATATGTATCTAAATGGATAATACATAAACCTCAAAAGTTTCAACAAAAATCTGTAATAATTATTATTATTAATACAATAGTTCACTTTTTGTAACGGCAGTCTTGTTTTTTATTAACACGCTTTTATTAGGTCGACCTGTATGTAACTATGTAATGGAATCTAAGGTTACTAATTTAACCATCTTCCAAGAATCATAGCGTCATGAAAATTGGCAGCTGTATGTAGTTCTGATGACAATACAATAATATGGTACTGTCGAACTGATCTGATGATGGAGTCGGAAGATATGAACTGGAACTTCATGATGAAACATCGTATCATAGCTGTGTTTGGACTTGTTAGAAAAGTCTTGGAATGAACTTTGACAACGATTAGGTTTCAAGGTCTGATGATGTGGTTTTTACGTGCATTTGTAAAAGCGTGTTTTTAGTGTTTTTTTTAAACTATTAATTTATTCTTTTTAATATATTTACTTGTTTATTTTCATTCCGCAAGATATGACCGATTTTTTTATATATAATTTTGTATTTTGCATTTATCCTGCCAGCTCATTGCTCAACGATACCGCGCCTACCTCAACATATGAGAATTCTCACTCGTCACTTACTGTTTTAAATGAGGGGTCAATGAACTAATTTAGTGTATCGCTAGTCCCGCTGCTCTTTCGAGGACCGTAATAAACCGCGGCGAGACTGAAAACTGGAATTATCGTTTCCGCGTTCAGACGTTAGTTAGCAAAGCACTGAAATGCGGCACCGGCTGTCCCTTCGGCACTCCATACTATCCGAAATATTTCGTTTGTCTTATCCTGCATTAATAGAAAGTGTAAGATAGGACCGAGCCTTTGTGGGCAGGATCCCATTTGAGCCTTTTTTTTAATTCAAGTTTAAATAAGCCCGCGTCATAAATCAAGTAGAATAAATATAAATATAGTCGGATAGAAATACTGTTTTTACCCTGCAAAATATTAAAGTGTCATTTTTTAAATTATTAAGTTTACTGTCAATTTTTCAAATAGATTCGATATACCTAAGTGTGGAACTATAGACTTCCTGACTAATATAAATTCCCACTAAGTTTTTTCAAACTAGTCATAGTCATTTATTTCATTCCAAATATACAATTGCCATAATTTAATTACATAAATGACAAAACAATATATTATATTATGTCATTATGTACAATTAAGCAAAAATGTACCTACCTACCTAGCGTTAATCACATATTTATATTGCAATGCGGAGATTTAAAGTACAGATTTATATACTCATAGGTAAGTACTACATATGTTTATATATTTTTTATATAATAATGAATATGTAAGCCATACTTATTCAATAATAAAACCTTTTTGTGTAATCAATAATCACTTCGGATGACAATTAAGACATTTTGATAATAAAAGTCTAGCACGAAAATAATCTAACAGTCCAAATTAATAGCAATAAAATATGTACATTTTCTACATGGTTAAAATAAAAATTAAAAATAATAAATGCTGTCAATTAATTGAAGAAATATTTACAAACAAGATATTATGTATGTAGCAAATGAGAGTCCTTTAATGATAATAATAAAATGTCCAAATACATACTACAAATATTACAATTAAAAATATCTTTAGGGAAAAAACTGAAGCGCTGGTTTACTGTCAATATTCAGTGTTTCTTGACATAATGCTCAGATTATGTATTAACATATTTAAATATATCTGCTAGTGAAAAATATTCATATAACATGCAGAACGAGTTTCCCTTTAACACCCGGGTGGACACGCACGCCGAGCGGCGTTTTTCGTATTATTTGTATTATATCCGTATTTATTCAATTATTGGCTCTATTTCTCCTTTCACTGCGGTAAAAGCCTGTCATTGAATAAGCCACCGGTATATATTAGTATGCTTGCACACACCTTCTACAGACAAATTTTCGAGGGCTTCGAAAATTTTGTGTGGAATCACTGGCTTCTGAAAGGTTAATCAGGAATCCCCTATCCCCTATCTCATAGGTTATCCAACACCCTATCATCTACCTGTCTAGTCGATACAGCGAGTCAAAGGACTTTTGTATTTGAGTGAGGAGCACATTCGAAAGAAGAATGTCACCACGGGTTTTTGTATTGTGGGAGTCATGCTTCTTATTTCGATCTGGCCCAGATGTGTTCACTCTTCGCATAAGTCAGTCATTTTAAGATGTATTCCGCCGTTAGAGTTAGTACGCGATATTTTGAAGTAGGGGTGTCACGTGAAACGACAGCGATTGTTCCGACTGCTTGCTTTTGTAATACGAAAATTATAATAGTATCATTTTGTTGATCTATAATGTTGCCACGTGCTAAAATTACAATATCTAATAAATGCTATATTTAATAAATGCTAAAATTGAGATATCTAACAATTGATATCATAATCTTGCATACTCTATCTTTTATATTTAATCGATGCATGGAACATGGATTCTTTCCCACCGAAATGAAGATGGCCAAAGAGGTACCGATATTTAAAAAAGGTTGTCCTGAAAACAAAGATAATTATCGGGCAATATCTCCTTTACCAATTTTCAGCAATTTTTTTGAAAAATTACTTCTTACCCCGACTTGTTAATTTCTTTGTTGAAAACCAAATCCTGTCAAAAAAACAATTTGGATTTCAAAAGATCTCTTTACGCAAGATGCAATCACCAGTCTAATTAAAAAAACACTACTTGGGCTAGACAATATCAAAAAAACCGTAGGCATTTTCTGTGACCTCTCTAAGGCTTTTGAATGCGTAGACCACTCAATTCTACTTGAAAAATTGGAATACTACGGCATTCGGAATAAGGAACTGCAACTCATGGAATCTTATTTGCAAGAACGCACTCAGATTACGCAAGTCGAAAATAGCAAGAGCGCGCCACAGAATATCATCAAAGGTGTTCCTCAAGGATCAATACTGGGACCTTTTCTCTTCCTCGTGTATATTAATGACATCCCAGAGTGCCTGAAATCCGTGGATGATGAAATCCATGATACTTCACTTCTTTTTAGCGATAAAAATAAAGACACTTTGGCCCAAAGAATAAAAGAAACAATATTCAGGCTTAGTATTTGGTTCCAAGCAAATAAATTGTCACTTAAATAAATCAAAAGCAATATGCTTCTCTTTGCGGCTGTCTGATTCCAATGAAATGGACGTATACTTTGGGTCTGACAAACTAGAAAATGTTCCCTCCACTAAATTTCTCGGATTAGAAATTGATCAAAAATTACAATGGTCTGATCACTTAAATGATCTCAGTAAAAAAATGTGCAGTGCCATATTCGCTATTAGAAAGATAAGAAATTTATGCGGTTTTGAAGCCGCTAAATCTGTTTATTTTGCATATTTCCACTCCCTCATAACGTATGGCCTTCTGTTTTGGGGAATGGCATCAAACTCAAAAAGAATTTTTCTTCTCCAGAAAAGAAGTTCTTGAAGAATTTTTCTTCTCCAAGAAGTTCTTGTAAGCCGCTGTTCGTAAAATCAGGAATCATGACTCTATTTTCTTCCTACATCTACCAAAGTATTATGTACGCTCGTAGACACTTAGCAGAAGTTCCGGTGAATAGTGATTTTCATCATCACGAAACGAGGAATAAATCCAATCTCCACATAAACCGACAGCGACTTAGCAAAGTGCGATACAGTTTTATACACCAAAATTTGTCCTTCTATAATAAGATTCCAGAGAAAATGAAAAGTCTTGGAGAGGACCAATTTAAAAAGATAATTATAAATAGTTTGGTGAAAACCCCAATTTATGGTATAAGGGAGTTTGAAAATTCCGAGTTTTTTTTCCATGTTGATAATTAGCAAAATTTGTAAAATTTTGAACATAACGGAATTATGATAGCTGACATTCTAATTCTCATATAATTTAGTATACATCTATTTTATGTTTAAAAAATACGAAGGCATATTGCTGGATTGACAATAAAATTATTTCACGTTGATTATTCTACATAGAATTTGCATTTCTATTTTAATATATTATTCTCTCTTACTATTTAATGACATTAGTATATTTTAATTATTTGTAAGTAGTTAATATTGAATAAAATATTACAGCCGTGAAAACTATCATGATAGTTATGTTTTTAATAATTAAATTTTAAGCATTCAATTTTGTAACGCATCCAAGTGTAGGAATGCCTATCTACTGGAGTAGTTGATTGTATTGTATTGTATAAATGGATTTGTAAAGGACTAATTTAGAGAACCCTAAATTACAACTTGTCGTTCAAGTCGATTATTTGTAAATTTTACAGTGTATTTGAAATGACCTGCTTTATCGATTACAAAAGACAAATCGCGCTTGGGATTATCTATAAGTTTTATCCAAAATGTGCCGTATTTTAATCATATTAACATGGCGGGTAATGCATATTATGATAAATTCTCGGACATCGATATATTTGCTACCTCATTTTACCTCAGGAGCGGCATAGCGGTAGCGGTCAAACTATAGATGGTTAATGCCACTGCTGTGAAACTCTTGTGGTCATAAATCAATTTCGAATGCGTTTTACTCTGCTTCTTAGGAGTTGATTTTTTTATCATGTAAAAAAATATCAAAATGTCAAAAAAAGTGGACGTTTGTTGGAGCAATGCTGGCCAGTACAGTGGGTGTTGTGAAGTCTCCAGTCGCAATTTCAGCAACTTTGCGGCTGTTTGCTGTGAAGTGTGTGGTTATGCGTTGTCGTGCAGAATTGACCAGGCTCGTTCCTTTAATTGCGAGCTTCACCACCATTGCTATTAGATGTAGACAGTACACATTAGCTTTAACTGTGGCGCCAGACCGCAAGAAGCTGTAATATATGGCATTAGCACAGGACCACTAAACCGTCACTATGAGCTTCACCATGGGCTGCTTCTTGCGTTTTGAACGTTGTCTATTTGCATGTCCTGGATTCAATCACTGAACGGTTACGCTTATCATACAAGATCCATTATTCGTCTCGACTACCCGATTGGGAATAGCTTTATTTTGGTTCTGTAAAACAATGCAAGCATGTTTTTTGCAGTTGGAATTCATTTTCTTTGAACTTCTTTCTTTTGTCAATTTTACCATAATGACTCAATATTGTTTTGTAACTTACTTTGAAAGCTGTGACTACATAGCTCCATCTTAATTTGCGACGAATGTGATCCAACATCGTCCTTAATTCATCGTCATCGCTTAGTTTCCTGTCGTTCATGGGGCTCGATCTCTAGGTAGAAAGCAACAGAACGGAAGTTTTCAAACCAATAACACACGGTGCGTTCGTCCGTGGCATTTGGTCCATATACACTATATATATTGCGTGCAAAGTCAGCAATTACGTGAGTTTTCAACTTTTCCATGATTGCACACGCGAAAATATCCGAGCAATAATAAACTTCACAAAGACAAATGAATAACTGATTTTAAAGCAGGAATATCATTATGAACAAGACAAAAACCGATTTTCCGCGTGAAGTTTGTGACACCCGACGTTTCGGCGATGTTGCGATCGCCGTTGTCCAGGGTAGTTTGAAGTGCTGCCAGTGTAATCCGTTGTTGTTCTGCGGATATGCTTTTATTACGATGTGTTCTGCTGTCATTACGCAGACTATACCGGCGAGGGTAGGTGGAGTCAGCGTGCGCGAATTTTTCAAATTCCGCCATGCGTCCCAACTCAATGTATCTTGTTTCACATACTCGAATTTGCGCTCGGCGATGGGCATTGACAACGTATTCTATTGTGACTCGTTATTTTAGTATACATTCCAGGAAAGTGAATACAAAATCCAAAAGAAATAGTTTGCGGACACAAAACAGTAAATACTCTTAATATTGACTGCTATTGCGACCTTCGTCATCGTCATTTTCATGTCAAGAGTAAGGAATACATTATTATGTGAACTAATTAATGTGAACTAATAATACCTACCATTATTATGTGAACTAATAATGTAGTATTTACTTTTGAGATTATCTTATTAATATCATCTTAAAATAAAGAGGAAAATTAGGGTTGCATTTAAGGTGGGCTCCAACCCACCTGTGCCCACTGAACTGATGTTTTAGTAGTACTGAGATTTTAGTCGATTTTATTGTCAATCAAAATCGCCTATTTCCCAATGATTAGTTAGAGTATTTCTTACTGACATATCGGTGTGAAAGCACTAAAACGCAGAGAGAGATTTATGACCGATAATCGCTGAAATTGCCAAAGTTTTTGTATCGCGTGACTGAATAAATTACTGTGGCGTTATATAATATGAGTGCGGGAATGGGCAAAGTCGTCAAAATAGGAAGCACGTGTCAGTTGGTTGTTAAGGGTATTGTTCTACATTTTACTATCCAACATGCGGAAAAAGTAAACGCTAGGGCAGACGGAAATGATCGGGAATTCACTACTTCGAAATAAACTAGTGCCACAAGTCATATTGACACGTGAGCACCTGTCCTTATTTCACCTGAAGCTATTTACAGAATAAGAAAAAATATTATAAAGCTAGATAACAATAGCCGATGTTGACGAGTCGATAGTCAATACAATTCAGACGAGGAAAAAATCTGCTATATAATTTATCCACTTTTGAGGGGATTATTTCAAGAGAAATATCTGACTGAGTTGGTTTCTATTTACTATGGCGAAGCAACTTCTCAGACAACAATACAGGGTGAGTTTTTTTATTTTGTGACATTCTTGTAGTGGGAATCAGTGCGATGAACTAAAAAACTTTTCAGGAGATTTTTTAGAAATGAAAACAAAAAAAAATGTTGGAATAACATTTTTTTAAAATTAAAAAATGTATTCTTTTGAAAAATACTTTTAAAAGTTCTGAGCACCATACGCTATCTGGCGGTATAGCTAAGAATATTAAGTATAGCTAATAATATTTATCAACGATATTTAACCTACCGCTAGATGGCGCAGCGCGCTCAACGCTTCTCATTTTTTCTCTCAGTTTTCTAAACTTACAAATTTATTTTTTAAAAAAAACTATCTTTTTTTATTGCTTTTTCCGAAACAGAAATATCAAAAGTTGCTGAAATATCAAACAGAAATATCAAATATCAAAATATCACCCACTACAAGGATGTCACTTATTAAAAACTCAACCTGTATATCGCTGATACTCATAATTCCGACTAGGACGTATCTCCCTTAGCACAATACCATTAACAGGTCGATTAAATTTAGCTGTAGTCCGTTACAAGAAGAGAAAATGCTTACCACGGGTTAGTTCACAACTTTGCGTCCCGCAGGTAGTATATATAAAAATACTAGCTTCTACCCGCAGCTTCGCCTGCGTTAAAGAGAATTTTTGCCAGCGGTTTAATAATTTCGATCAGAACCCTAAAAGATATAGCTTTTCTAAAGAGTTAAAATTCAGGTAAAATGAGAATTGCGACTAAGTACTGAGATTTATTTTTTAAGGTCAAATTATATTAATTAATTATTGTTTACTTAGTCATTATTAATAACGCGGAAAGGTGTAGTATTTTACGGTGTTTTAAATGTCAGGTTGTACAAACCTGATCAATAAAATAAAATAAAAAAATTGTTTACTTAAGCTACCGCTATACTAGCGGTTATGCTAGTATAGCGGTTGCTCAGAAATTTCCATATATTTTGCCTTGTAAACACCACGTAACAAAAATAATAATTGAGTATTAGCACCGAAGACTATTGCATGGGGCGGCGGGGACCACACTTGCCAGTCTTAGGCAGAATGTGTGGATTTTAAATGGATGTAATGATGTTCGTCATGTAATTCAAAAATGTATAAAATGTGCTAGATTTATAGCCAACACAGCAGATCAGATCATGGCAGGACTACCGTCTGGAAGGGTTACGCCAACACGTCCCTTTTTAAATGTTTCAGTAGATTACGCCGGCCCGATTGGGATCAAACAGTCTCGTATCAGGAAAATCATTATTACAAAAGGTTACATTTGTCTATTTATTTGCATGTCAACAAAGGCGTTTACCTGGAATCCTTCAATCCTTCACCAGCGACAAATTAGAGGTTGTCCAAGCAGACCGCACCTCATTACAGACCTCTTTGTAGAAAATATTGCTGTTTCTCCCTTCGCTGCTAGTGTAAGCAGACTGCTAGGTCAGCTTTCTCTGGTGGAGCAGGCCACATATAACTGCCCATGTAAGAAGCAGTTCTCCTTCTAGTCGATTCTTGCCGCTTTCAGTGACTACCATTGGGACTTATTTATGCAACGCATCATTCATTTGTACCACCGAGTCTACAGACCTACTCCATTTCTGCCCCTTCGAATGATTTATGTAAAGTGTCTGGTGACTGCAGCCTTGTTGTTCTTGGGGAGTCACAATGCTTCGCTCGCACAGCCAGTTCATACATTTCTGCTTAATATCAGCGATATCAGATTATGTTCTGGCTGTAAGGTCTGCAAGGATTTTCCTTACTGCCCTTGCCCTGCAGGGATGGTCATTTTCCACTCGCAATCGTGATATTCTCCGATTTAGACCTGATATTCTCCGATTGTATGTTTAAGGAAAAATCCTGAATTTAATTTTTAGGCAATTATGTAGGGAAACTTTTTTGAGTGAAACCGACCTAATATTTAATTAGACTTATAAGATGTTGAGAAAACCGCAAAAAAACATTATAGCCCGTAAAGATAACTTTAATCCCGATTATTCCCTTAAAGAGATCTTTAATCGGAATCGGAAGAATCGGAAAAATCCTGAATTTGTATTTTAGGCATTTATATAGGGAAATTTCATTATTAAAACCGATCTGATATATTTTCAGACTTAAGAAAGAAATTAGACTAAGAAATATTAAGAAAACCGCAAGAAAAAAGTCTTACCCTTTTTGATCACTTCAATCCCGATTATTCCCTTTAAGAGATTTTTAGGGAAAAATCCTGGATTTCGTCTCTAGGAATTTATGTGGGAAATTGTTTTTAAGTAAAATCGATCTAATATTTCATAGGGAATATTTCATAGCTCGCACTTAAAACAAGTTCCAGTTGTGATGGTTAGTCTGGTATATGGAAACTCACAGATGACATAATACCAAAATTAGGGCCATGGAGGAGCGTGCAAGACAAAATAATTTGCAGTTCAGAATTCGCTACACAAATTAATCACCATGCAGTCTTTTCTATGTTTCGATTCGAATGCATCGCGAGTTTTAAAACTCTGAATACTCTTACTTGATAACTATACGCCTGGTGCAGCGCAAATAAATAGTTTCGACAGCCAACTTTGTCGCAGCCATTTTTCATTCTTGCTGCATCAAAATATTATGTAATGGTGGCGAAACACGCGATACTGCGGTTAAAGTTATCTACGACCGACATTTCGACCGACACCTATCTGGTTAAAGGCTTTCAAATGTAATATTTATTATCTTGTTTAGAAAATTGAATCGGAGTATGTGGATAGAATAGCTAGTGAAGTAAAGAGATAACAGTCACATTAGATACCGTAAACTACCAGCAAACACATGAGATGCTCCTAATAGACACCAATATTTACTAATGATAATTTACAATCCCATGCACAGAATGACTGTGCAAACTCGAGAAATTATTCACAAATCTGTCACTTCCCTCGCGCGACCTCACCAAACCATGAAATGTACAGCCTCTGAAATGAAATGGCTTGCCCAAAATCCACAAGAATAAATCCCCATGAGACCGATTGTAAAGAAAGTCGGCAGACCCTCATATCCTCTGCCGAAACACTTAATAAGCTCGACAACCCTCACGGTCAATAAGCGTTATGTGAAATACGGTAGTTTCATTAATTTAAACTCGCCGGAGATGAAATCATGTTGAACTTTGACGTCAAGCATCTTATTACAAATTTGGATAACAAGACAAATTCTACACTTTGCTTTAAACAAGAGTACCTTACAATAGTTCAAGACAAACTTAATTCCTATAATGCAAACAAGAAATTAGGTATTTCTTAATGTTGACACGTAATAGTTAACAATAAGTTTATTTTAATTATACAGCAATACACATAATGTACGTAAGTATAGTTAAATCCTACTAATATTATAAACGCGAAAGTTTGTATGTATGTATGGATGTTTGTTACTTTGATGAAACTTTACAATAATATAGCTTACACATCAGAATAACACATAGGCTATAATTTATAAATATATAGTGTGAATTATCTAAAATATAACGTTAACTGTCAAGTAAGTAGGAAAAAAATCTAAGAAATTGACATTCGAAATTTAAATTCTATCCTACTATCCTACTAATATTATAAACGCGGAAGTTTGTATGTATGTATGGATGTTTGTTACTCTTTCACGCAAAAACTACTGAATGGATTTTGATGAAACTTTACAATAATATAGCTTACACACAAGAATAAGACATAGGCTATAATTTATAAAGATATTTGGTATTCTATCATCATTATCACAATTTTCCATCACCACGCGGGTGAAACCGCTGGGCGCAGCTAGTAAAATAATATATCGAAGACTATCGCGGTTGTTTGACATTATAAATAGAAAAGAAACGAATTTACCGCGTGAAATTGGGTAAATTCGCGTGAAATTGGGTAAATTCGCGTGAAATTGGGTGCTACAAATTTCACGCGGTAAATTCGTTTCTATTATTTGGTATAGGTTTATTTTATCCTATTTTAGGTAATAATATAATTTTGGCCTTTTATTATATGTATCAATGTTAATTGCTCAATTTTTTTTTATTATTTTTTAATAAAAATAATCCTCTCTATTCCCGAACTTCAGAATGATGTCTTCGCTAGTTTGAGAGAGATGGAGTTTTGAGACGATTGAGGCTCGTTTCCCGCACGGCACTAAACGAGTGTATTTTTTTCGTAAAAGATAACTGCCGTATCCAAAAACAATGCCAAAGCAAACCAGTTCATTACGACAGGGCTCGTTGACAAATTTCAATTACGTACAACCCGTGTTTCCGCGCTTATGGGGGATTTTAAAGTACTTTTTCTAAATTTTTTTAACTAAAAGGATTTTTTCTAAAGGATTTTAACAAAATTTTCGTACTTCAAAACGCTTCGTTCAGCCAAAGACTTCAGCCAATGTGTGTATGTCACAAATAATGGTGGGAAAAGCTGCCCATTGTACTTTGTGTAAAAAACATTACAAAATATTTTCAAATAATGTGTATTTATTGAATAACATATTCATTCGTTCATTCAGTATTTTGAGGAATATTACAATAATAATAACGAAGCTCGAGTGAATGCAATGCGATGGCCACATACGGCAAAAGGGCGGTATCGCATTTGTATGATATAATCTGCGGTATAAATATTTAGTTAAAATATATAATATAAATAGTTTTTTGTTCTTTCTGACACTCTAATAAAACTTCGGAAATGAACTTGCCTTATCACAGGAGTGCCTAGCATGGCGTGCTAGTGTGCACTTCGCACATTAGAAAACAAACATTTGCAATATAATTAGGATATAAACGAATTTACCGAGTGAAATTTGTAGCACCCGACGTTTCGGTGACGTTGCAGCCGCCGTTGTCCAGGGTAGACTGACAACGACAGTCTACCCTGGACAACAGCGGCTGCAACGTCACCGAAACGTCGGGTGCTACAAATTTCACGCGATATATTCGTTTCTATGCTATTTATAATGTCAAACAACCGCGGTAGCATAAAATTAAAAAAATTAAAAATAAAATACAAACGGAGCTGCCATGGAATTCACCGACCAAAAATCGGGCCCATCATATATAATTATTACACTTCTGGGAGGTGAAGGGTGGATTCCGGACTTATGACCGGCGGTGGTAGGTTTAGGACAGCTGTCTTGCCACATGTGAGCGTTCACCTTACCACCCATTCACTCCCCCTTCGAAGCCATAGAATTTGAGATGCAGAAATCGCGGTTTTAAATATTTTTTCTAGAAAGGAGTTGATTATTTTCCTGGAGAGACCAAGATCTTTAAAAAGGTGAAACAAAGATTTATCTGGCAGGCCACGAGTGTCTACTTCCACCGCGTGAAGGTGAACAGTGAAGCCGTTCCGGGTGACGGCATTTGCGAGGTCATGGTATTTATTTAATTTGTACTCGTGGTCTTTTGGGATATTTGATTCCCATGGAACATTTAATTCTACGATAAGGACCGTTTTCCGAGATAGAGAGTAAAGAGTTATATCTGGACGCAGGGCTGTGCATCCGAGACTTTCAGGGAATTAATACTGCTTAGAGACCGAATCGACCTCCATAATCCAATCTGAAGCTTTCTCGATTATTGAGAAAGGTTTTGCAGTGAGATGTGACATACTGTATTGGGGGTTTGGAGGATACTGTCAAACCCTTGTTGGCACGAGCCACTGAGAGGTCTGGAAGAGTATGCTGAAAGGCATTTAAATAAAATTTCAGCATCTCTGGCGTCCAGTCATACAACATTACTTTCCAGTGCATTGGGGGAGGAATGCAAAAGTCTCCAATTGTTAAATTGTCCAATCATTCTGGCATTGAAGGCCAATAGCGCGAGACATACTATTGCTGTCGTAATCTCCCCGCAAGAGAGACTTCTTCAAGTCCACATCGCTCATGGTTGTACTGCCATACCCCAGACCAGTGCCATTCTGGCTGATTCCAGTAAGGAACTTTTTGTGGAAGTCAACGCGGGCTTGTAGATCATTTGACTCACTACGGCCACTTACTACGTGCTTCGATATTGCCGGATCCTTGGAATTGCTTAGAATCGAATTTTTGGTTATTCTGGAGTTGGCTTAGAGCAGAGAGGGCAGTTTTAGAGCTAGCCCAAAATTGTGTTTGGACCTGAAGAGATTCGAGAGGTGAGCTGGTTTGGCTAAGGACAACCAGGATTTTAAACTAGCTGTCACCAGTGCAACCAGACGAGACAGTTGGGTTTTGGTGAAATCGTAAATAAGAAAGGGCCATGACGAATGTGAAGTTAGATAGTTGTCATAGATCCAAGCCTTACGAGGGCCAGAGATTAGCAATGCATCTATCTTTTCCAGGCAACTACTGAAATGTTCTATAACATGATCGCCAGAGAGGTCTTTTCCCTGGCAGGTGATTTTCCTGCTAAGAAATTTGAAGTGATTATTTGGGTCTATAAGGGAGATAATAGAGCCCTTATAGACCAATTTTGGGTCATAGGACGTAAATTTTGTGTCTATGCGGGCGAGTCCAAAGCAAAAATATTTGGAGGGCTTCACTTTTATACAGCCTGACCAGTCGCAGAACAGCTCCACTTTCTGTAATAGCAGGGAAAGCTGCTTGGGGCTCCTGGTGATAAAAGTTAGGTCGTCGGCAAAAGCGAGGCTTATGCCGACGACCGATTAATAAACATTTCATTTTAAACATTTTCATGTAATGTATGCGCTATTTAACCTGGGCGCAGACAGATGTACATATGTATACCTAAATTAGGAAGCATATAAAGGTAATTTCTGTAACGGTAATAATCTTTGTTTTAAGCTCTCCATTTAAATGTATATGTAGTAACTAATAAATAAATAAATAAAATTCATTCTTAATTTGACGTATCCAGTTTCAGAGTTTGCATTACTTATCTCTTAGGTAAACAATGTTATTTCCGTAGCGATTTTATTAAGCACAGTGTGTTGCGGCTCACAATGACGCTCACACAATATTAAATCTTCTTAACACGCGGTCCGGATTAGCGCATCTAGCTTTGGCAAGCGCTCTATATGGGTCATTGTAAAAATGTCACTCGCAAGTGGGGTACTCGCGGCACGACACATTTCCTATTCTTCAGTGTTAAGGCCGCATTATTAATGATAAATTACGGATGTGATAAACTACTGACCGATATGGGGGACATGACATCGCCGCTCTGTTATCGAATTCATTCAATAATGGCATAAATAATAATGGCGTGAATAACGCGAAATCGAATACTATCGCGGTTGTTTAAAAACCGATTTTACCGCGTCAATTTGGTGGCCCCCAACGTTTTGCTGTTTTTACAAACAATTATTCAAAGTGGACTGATGTGTTGTCAGTCACCATCAGCTGTCGTACTGTAGGGGGGCACGCGTTTTACTTACGAGCATCCCTGAAGGGGGTGAAACAGTACGAACAAACAAGCAACTTTTCATTAAAAAAATGTGGGAAAAACAAAAAAATATATAAAAATATATTTTTTTTTATTTGTGGTTTTTACAAAAATAGTATAAAAAACTTTGAGCACGATGTGCGATCTAGCAGTAGGTAAAATATCGCTAATATTGTTTATTAGCGATATTTTACCTACCGCTAGATAGCGCAGAGCACTCAATGCTTCTATTTTTTTTTCAATAGATAAGGTTTTAAAAAAATACAAAAAAATGATCAAAAAAATGTTTATTCGATTTTTTTAATCTTTTCAAAAATATGTATTTAAAGTTGCTTGCTTGCTCGTGCTGATTAAACCCCTTCAAGGATGCCGGTCACTAAAATCTCACCTGTATAATACCAGTGTCGATACGCAGATTATAGCGGTGCGGGCGAGCGCGAATTTTATATCTCGCTCGCTGTATCTCGTTTCCCGTCTTGGCATTCGGCGATTGGCGATTCTGCTAACAGTAAAAAAACCTAGATCATCTAACTATCAGCCGGACCAACTCATGGTGTAGCTTATTTTTGCAAAAACGACTACACTTCAGTCAATTTTTTAACTTCTCTTTGACTATTCGAATTCAAAAGTTTCACCTTTTTTACTTCGAATATTGTAATCAGTTGTTTTCGGCATAACGTGTTATATTAATCATGAAGCCATTCTTCATCAGTTTACTTTTTTTTAAATTCTGTGTAAAAGAAAAAAATAGAGAATTTGCCTTGGAAACCGTCCCTAAAGGATTCCAACACACAGATTGATCATTTCCCCGACGCATTTACCGTCCACGCTGTGGAATGACCTCCCAGTACTGGACACACCTTCTTGTAGCATCTCGGCTTTTTGACCAGATACCTCTTCCTAACATTCTCTTAGATGGAGATAATCAGATCTTCCTCATTTTCCTCGTCTTTCCTCTTGCAACTTTTATTCGACTTATCTGTGGTTTTGCTTGTGGTCTTGTTTACTCGTAATCACGAATTGATAATATCGCAAAACGATTGCGTTTCGTGCTTTTACCAACTGGAATAACCCCAATTGACTATTTCCGGTTTGGGTTAAAAATTGTTATTATTATTTACATAACTATCATGTTTAATATTTAGATGTTTTTTTTCAGGTTTGAATATAAAGTTACAATTTTTAATACTCTATTTTAACTATAGTTAATATTGATAATTAATAAATATTAGTTTTGCAACAAATTTATAAATTATTCAATTGACTTTTCAATAATTTTACCGGTGCATGCAGTAAACTCGGCTATGGCATAAGCTATTTGGTTGAAATAAGCTTAGTTGGGCGGCTATTTTTTTAAGTGTAGATTCTAGTTGCTATTGTGAATTAATATAAGCATATTTTTTGTATCAAAAGCCTACAAATGTACTATATCAATTGAAAAAACAAAGTTGTAACACGGAAAACATAAAATAACAACATTTCAAAGACATCCGTCAAAGACAAAAGTCGTAAAATCTTCATGTTACGAATATTTGCATTTGTCGTCAGCATGTTTGATCGAAATAAACTATCTCGTAATATCGAGTCTTGCAAATTTGCGGTGGTAAATGAATAAATTACCACCCACCATGAAGTTTAAACTTGTGAAAGCATTTGAATACCTCGCCTTGAGGTACCAGCGCATAGCTTGACACTGGGGTGAGGCCTATCTATACCTCGCTTGCTCTATCGCGTCGTCAAAACGTATCTGATTTCAACGCCGCCAGCATGAAATTTAGATTTTGAAAGAAAATAGATCATATTGAAATATAGATGATAAGATACACATTAAATGCTAATTGAAGCATGTAAATTTTTCAAGTTGATTTTGTATTTAAAAAATTTCAAATGCATTACTTTTTTAATCATGAAACAGGGATTTAGTTTGATAAGTTTTGACGAAAATAAGTAATATTTTTTGACGTAATCAGTAATATTTTTTAATTCTGACGAAAATAAATAATGTCTAAACTGTACCGCACATCTAACTGAGTTTCCATTTGTAGATAGATAATAATAATAATAATAAAAAACTCCTTATTTTAAATAAAAAAGCGAGCTTATTGCCTTGCAGCAATGTCTATCAGCTAACCTATAGCTTAAGTTTATAATATATTTAGTACGTTGGCTACGCAAAAGAACAATAAAAAAATACAAATGATAAAAAGAAACAAACAGAAACTAGAAAGAAACAGATAATTAAAAAAAAGTAAAACTAATGACTAAAATTAAATAAGGACGCAGATGAAAGGAAGGAGAGGAAGGAAGGAAAGGGAATCGAAAAGGAGGGGGAAGAGGTGGATTGGTTAATTTATGGATTTTAGGGTTATATGCGCCTTCTCATTCTCATTCTCAAGTTTTAATTGTGGAGAAGGAATGAATAGGAGAAGCAAATACCAAATTATATAATCTAACTACTTAGGTAGTGTTTTTTTTTATTTTTATATTTAATATTAATAGCCATAAAAAGATAAAGATAAAAAAAATTAAAAATAATTATTTTTAAACCGAAAAATTAAAGTATTACTTTAATTCAAATCAAGGAAATAATCAATACTTTTAATTTTAATCGAAAAAACTCAAATAATGTCGGTTTCGATACAACATCATATTGGGGTCGATTGCGTTTCTTCGTGAAATAAAATCGGAAATTATTTCTTGTGAACGATACAGGGCAATACGCTAGAGCGGAATGTAAAATGAACGGTTATCACCTTTTCGCAACAAAACTACCCATCAAAGGTAAAGCATCTGAATCTAAGACCGCAACGAAATGGGTTCAAATTTATTCGGACGAGTATAAATTCGACAGGTAGTTTTTATCGACGATCGTTCGTTTCATATTCCGCTCTAACGTATTGCTCTATATCGTTCGCTTGAACTAATTTCAGTTTTAGTTCATAAAGAAACGCAATCGGGCCCATTGTGTGTTTGGGAAGATGACAAAAACTAAAAAAAAAGAAAAACCTCACTTTTCTTGTTCAGTTTGATGTACAGAAACCTTGAAAAAATTGTCCGACAGTCCCAAGCACATTGTATAGATTAAAAATAAAATGATTCGAAAACAAAATGAACACCTCACATAAAATTCAAAACCCTAATCAACAATAAATAAAAATATTTATACCAATAAAATAAAACTATATTGAAACTCTGAAATGCATGTAAAAACTATATAACTCTCAAAACGGTATAGAAATTTTCCAAAAAATATTTTTGGTGCCTTTCAAAAAGTGGTCATATATTTTTTTTTTCTGGTAACTCCTTGTAAAATAGTATGGTTCTGTGGCTTTAGTTTATAGTTGGTTGTGAGTTGTATGATTTAGACATAGTGTAATTTCTTGATGGCAATTTCTGCTTTAAAATGAACGAAGTGTGCTGCGCGGTGTACCATGTCCCAGCAAACTATCCAGCTTAAGCGTACTAGCTGTGTGGGCTTTAATTGCCAGAACAGTTGGCTTAGGTCATAAACAATGACTTTGCTTCGAAGAAGGCCTGGAAAGCTAATGTATAATCCTAAAATTGGTTGTGTATTCGATTTCTCCTAGTTGTGCCTTATTTTTACAGATTGTGTAGATTATGGACATTAAGGTAAAAATGTTTTCCATACCTAATCAAAGCCATGATTCAGAAACTTGTAATTTGAGACAAATAAAAAACAATTATTATCAAAGTAATAGAATTTCTACAAATTTTAATTGTTTTAATTTTTATTTTATTTTTTTTTAAATAATAATTATTTAGTATTTTGATTAGATACATCTAAACAATATTTTATAAAGTCTGCCTTAGAACAGGCCCAGGCCTAGTTAGGCGACTTTTATTCATTACTCTATCTCCTCAAGAATCAGTTTTTTGCTAACGTCTCATATATATATATATATATATATATATATATATATATATATATATATATATATATGTATATATATATATATATATATATATATATATATATATATATATATATATATATATATATATATATATATATATATATATATATATATATATATATATATATATATATATATATATATATATATATATATATATATATATATATATATATATATATATATATATACAACATGATATGGTAAACTGTACAAACGAACTTGTGTAATACTATAAATAAATAAAATAAAATAAATTAAGAAGGAGCCCCCAAAACTATTCAACCCCGGAGTCATTTGATTAGATACATCTAAACAATATTTTATAAGGTCTGCCTTAGAACAGGCCCAGGCCTAGTTAGGCGACTTTTATTCATTACTCTATCTCCTCAAGAATCAGTTTTTTGCTAACGTCTCATATATATATATATATATATATATATATATATATATATATATATATATATATATATATATATATATATATATATATATATATATATATATATATATATATATATATATATATATATATATATATATATATATATATATATATATATATATATATATATATATATATATACAACATGATATGGTAAACTGTACAAACGAACTTGTGTAATACTATAAATAAATAAAATAAAATAAATTAAGAAGGAGCCCCCAAAACTATTCAACCCCGGAGCCCGGCATGGCTCTTGGCGGCCCTAACTATCACCTTTGTCGTTTGGATTCAACGTGGTACCCTTTCATGTTAAACATTTTCAATAAGGAAATCACCCCATCCTCCATGACTTCCCCCTTTTACCCGCCCTTCCCCCTGCTTTCCATTACATTCACAATGGAAGAAGTTACACGGCATGACATCGAACTTCCGCTTGGCGCGGTTTTCCATCTGATTATATCAGCTGATTGGATGCGAGGATAATAGAGGTCTTGTCTTTGTCACGGAACGTTCGCCGCAAAAGCTTTTGAATATACCTAATAGGTACAATTACAATATTCTTGTCTAATAGTTAGGTACGAAAAAATGTCTTTGTCACCGTTACTTCCAGAATCTACATAATAGAAGGATTCGTTAGACCAGCAGTTCCCCACCTTTTCAAAGCAGTGACCCCGGATCCTAAAGGTTTTTACCAAAGACTCCATGTAAGAAAACAGGGAGGGAGAGTCTATCTCACATATGTAGTTAATTGAAGAAAACGGTTGTTAATGCTGCAGACGTTTCTAACAGAGTATTCATTTGATCTTCATATATTATTCCTGATCCTGATATACGTTTATGATATTTGATATTCTTTAAGGTAATGACAAAGTAAGAATTTTTCGCATAGGCGATATTGACACTTTACAAAAAAAAATTTTTAAGTGTCAATATCAATATGTTATTTTTATTGCATTTACACTTTTTTCAACTTGCTTTTGGAAAGAAGATTTTATTACTGTTGGCGAAATTAGCTTTTGATCAATATTTTTAGTTCAACATAATAATAAACAATCTTTATTGAATACAACGGCTACAAAAGGCGAGCTTATTGCCATACACAGCAATACACTTTAGCCAACCAGCAGATAGCAATTACTTTTGTTGCTGGCAACACTTTAATTTCCTTAGTTTTTGTAATTAAAAACGGAATCTCTAAAGATGACCTACTTACTATGTATCGTTTGAAATTGTTGTGTTTTTTTAATGGACCTATTGTAATACTAGTGTAATAAAATAAGTATTCTGTTTTATATGTTACCTGTAAGGTACTTAGTGATACAATACAATACAATATATCCTACTAATAATACTCATATAATTCTTAACAAAGGCAGCCTTTGACTAGGCAATTTCTTTCAGTCAACCGCCAATTCAATAATGACATATTTGTAGTGTTGGTAGTGTCTGAAGGGTAAATGAATTACATAATTAGGTATATAAAATAAAACAAAAAAACATTATGTCTAGGGGAGGAAAGGGGTGGCAACAGGGTATGAGGGCTACATTTCTAATAACAGAAGTGACTTAGTTCTAAAGACGGGCTGTATGAAAGTTGACAGAGAGTGAAGTATGAAGAATTGTGCCTAAGTATATTAATTTTATAATATTATTATCATTTGACCCGAGTGGGAGACCATGCCTACTAAAAAAAGTGATCATTTGTTTGAGGTTGGATTGTGTTATTCGGTTATTGGGGAAATTATAAAGTACAGAATTTAACACTATTTCGATAATCCGACACGTGATCCACCTTCCGCAGGTTAAAGATGTACCTGATGTAGGATTTTTTTGCATTTCTATCTGTCTATTTTGCATCCAATTAAGCTGCCTCTGAAAAGTCCAGTATTGTTAACAATAAGGCCTAAAAATAGGGTGAGCGTTGTTTTTATACTGGCAGGAACTTCAGCAGCCGTAGAAGGCTTAAAGATGATCAAATATCTCCCATTTTAATCACCTTTATGCTCTCATACTTGTTACTTCTTCTCTTACTTCTCCCAACAAATAACACATTATTAGTGTTGTTCACAATTTTTGTTTATAAACCGCACCTTATAAAACGCAGGTATAAACCTGCCTTAGCCTTATGCAGATACTTCTTAGAATTGTTTATGTTTTAAAAACTCCCTTTATCACAATTTCCCATCACATTTGAGGTCGCGAATCTAACGTTGTGTACCACTGAGTTATGAAGTTCTATAGCGAAGTTATGAAGTGAGAGTATAAAGTTTTATAGCCGGAGGAACGTAGGCTAAGCAGCACATTGTTCGTTTTTGTAAACCAAATATTTGCTATTAAATCGAAGACTATAACAATGGTTTAGCATGATAAAATAAATGAAAGAGAATTTAACGGCGTGACGGCACCCGACATTTCGTCGTTGTTGGTAAACGGCGTTTACACCAAATCGACATTTGCAACATGTGGTAATAGCCGTTTATAATTATTTTAAATATACGCCCATGCGATCGGAAGCAGGTGCCCATAGTTCCACTTATAGGAACAGGGTGAAACCGTTTGAGGTCATTGCCAGCTGAAGAAAGAGACTTTTCTAAAGCGATACTTGTATTTTAAAATCGCTAGGACAGCAAATCCATCGATCAATTATCGATATCGTTAATCTTAATACTTCAAATTTTGGCATTCATCGTAAATATTAGCAGCATAGTAACGCGGCGCGCGCGGCGTTCTCTGGAACTCGGCCATAACCCACGGGCAGATCAGAGTTCGGCAAGACGCTTCCCCTACAAGTCGAACAACGTCGTGACATGCCAATGTGCCTTTCCTGGGCAAGATGTATTTACTTTGTCAATTGGCGAATAAAAATACTATTCTATTGAACAGAAATTTTCGAAATAATATTTAAAAGACGATTTAAATTATTATAATAAAAACAGTGTCATGAAGTCGTCTTCGACGTTTGAAATGAAATGAAATGAAAAATCTCTTTATTGCACAATAAAGCAAGGTACTATGGAGGTCTTCTTGCTACATTAACAATATCTTCCAGTCAACCAACTGTTCTTTGACATAATAAGTACCTAATGCTGCTAAAAAAATCACACGATAGATTCGTTTTTGTCTTATTTACAAAACGCCGTCTTTTCGAGCTGATTAGGTACCCACTTTGAATTAAAACACAAACAAGTCCGTCTCATAAACAAAACATTGAGGTAAATTTATAGAATGGACACAGACCACAGATAGATCGAATACTATTCGGCACATTAGGATACAACAGAATAAATTAAATTATGTTTGTCAAAATCATTGATTTGTCAAAAACAGCAGCCTGCTAACAGATATAGTAATAAGACTTAATTTACCTTTCTCGATTAAAAGGTAACATTGATAAGTTCTTAGTTTTCTTATATTACTTTACTGGCACCGAATTTCTTTCACTTCCACGAAGGGTGGCCGTAAGAGATTGTATATAATAGGAAGTAAGAAGGCTTGAAGTATGTAGGGGAATTCCATAAAAAATATATGTGACAATGGGCGGTTTCGTAGCCAGGTTGTAACACTTTGACACGTATACTAAACGAAAGCTTACTATATATGTGACATTTCATTATATGACGGCTAAACTGTAATCAGTGGTTGAACGAAGTTATAGCGTCTTGAATGTAATAAAAAATAATATTTTAAAAAATTAATTGGCGATTTGCAAATTTAAAATGCATTTTGTTTAAATAAATCAGTTAGCTAAATTATTTTAGTGTATATAAGAAGAATATTAATATATATATATAACACATTTAATCTTCTCTTTTTTTCTCTAAAAAAAATATTTATTGACATAATTGTTAAACTACACATCTTTCGACTTGTTAGCTTGCACGCGAGCCTAGCATGATTTTTCGGCACATCAAAGGAAAATACTTAAGATATCCTCTTGTACGTTAGTACTATTTCCCTATTCTGTTTTCGCGCTATGTTTCAAACCAGTTATAAATGGAAGAATTCAGGTAGTCACGATGTAAGTGGCTTTTATAATTATTTACTTCATAATCATCTCTTTAATCAATTCTAAAAATAATATATACATAATATCAAATATTTCTAAAATACTTTATTTTTACATACTTTATGTTTACATCATTGTATATACTGCATTTAGGTTAAGGTAAACTTTCCAAATAAAACGCAATCGAGCCCATTATATGCATATAAATAATATAGTTTTTATTCCCAAATCTACGGTTTTTTACCAACAAGAAAATCTTGAGCTTAATGAGCTTAAAAGGATTTAAATATTGGTAGATCTGCATAACAAACCCGATTTAATAAGATTCATTACATAATAAAAGCTACAAATGGACCCAAATATTCTAAACTTCAGATGTGTATAACTCTAATACACCATGGATTAATGAATTGATATTTTTATTTAATACTTTTATACACAACCACGATACATTATATAATATAAGTAATTAGTTATTACACTCTGGGTATACTTCACATATAAAATACCTATTGCATATGGAATAGAGATAACTGAAACACTGGGCAAGGAGACAGTTTTATATTTAGCATAGGCTACTTTTTTAGGATTTCGTGGACTTTGAGGGTGGCGCAGGATAATTAAAAAAGAACGGTCGTATTTTTTTATTAGAGCGGGTGGAGCCGCTGGTAAAGTTAATATCATTATAAGGATCCACAGACCACTACAAATAATTATTAAAAAATATTTAGTTTTTTATTCAAAACCCATGGTTTAATGTCTATTCGAATGAGTGTGTTGGAGATTGTAACGACCCTTAAGTATCGTTACATGCAGTCAACAAATGCATTGATTTCCAGTGAAATGCACTGACACAAATTCAGCTATTATTCTACCTCGTCGAGCGATGAATCAGCACGATGAAACAATACTTTTACTCGGATTATTTTGGATTGCATCATTTTTCGGCCTATATTAACCGGCGAAAATACGACCAAAGTATCATTCCTCGAATGATCACGTCCCCCAAGACAGCGACGGCATACCCGGTACCCCTCTCACGAGGCGAGTCAACGGGTCCGGCTTCTTGGTTACCTTTTCCTTCCCTTCCTTATCGAGGCGAGACGAATCAGTCTGCACTCCCACAGACTCGAGCCGTGCTCAGTACGAGATACTAGGAGCACAAGTACAATCCTTATCCATACACCCTCGTAACTTCATGCAGATAGCAACTACATTCGTCGTTAACAAATTGGCAATCCTAATCTCATTAAATACATTCCTCTAAACTTTAAATTCACTTCTAATCGGGAGATCTTCACTAGATAATGTACTGAAAACCCTTTAAATATTGTTATTTCTATATAACAAACCCGTTTTATTAAGATGTATTAACTATTAAAATTTACAAAATCATCCACATAAACAAAACTTTGAATGAGTATAACTCTAATACGCCATGGATTGGTGAGATTTATAATATTATAGAAATTTTATAATATTACTTCTATACATAAGCACAATTAAATAATATATGTCTCTATTTGTGACACTCCATACAAAAAATACCCATGTGGGTACACCGTCCATACAAAAATACCCATGGTCATTTCTGTTGGATGAATGTGTCGAGGCACTGGGTCAGATTGGATTTATCCATTTTACATAAACTGGACGAGATGAAATCTGAATAATTTATAGTTACAAGCCACTCTATAATTTTACATCGAAATGGGACAACTGCCGCCGATAAATTGCATGGCACAGAGAACCCATTATTTCTAAACCCTCAACATGTTTGTGTGAATGTTTCTAGAATATTTCAGCGGTGACACTTTATTGGTGCAGTGGCGTTATTTATAGTTATTATTGTGATATGTCAAATTTAGCGTGGGTTAGTTTTGATGTTTCGGCTGATCTGCCATAAAATGTACTTTAAAAATATTTTCTTCGTTTTTAAAAACTGCACTGTGCAAATATTTGGAATATATATTTTCCCTTGTAGTTAACACATCTAATAACTCGTTTATTACAAAAGATCGCAATCGCCCAACCGATAAATCGAGATTAAGCGATCTTTTATTATAGCTTATCACTGCGCGTCATACAGTTTTAGTAATCTTTTAATCAATTTGGCAAGAGCGCCAGTTTGGTCGACTAATCAACTACAACCATAATAAAACAATGTCAAAATATCTCCTAGGATATTTGCCATGCTACTATAATAATTATTATGGCGCCTAATATATAATTGCAGCGACAATTTAGAGTGGGAAGTGGCGGTTATAGATCGCTAATCGTGTAGGAAGTCGTTAGTAAGATACTTATTATATTAATGGCAATTGATCTTCATATAGCTATAGACAGACTGGTATAGCTTTGAGGCTGCTGAAAATTGCATTTGGCTGTTTAAACCTTTAATACTCATGTTAATTCAATTCAAAATTCTATTTAATTCCATTTATTTCCGAAAAACCTTTAAATTGTAGAATGTACCCAAGATACAATTGACGCTTACCTACTTACATTCTAATAAGGATTACAAATAGTTACCAAATTTAAATATAATATGTATAAATTTAGCATTTTTTGTAAAATGATTAATATTATTTTATTTATTTTATTTTATTTTATTTTATTCTGGAACCAAACAGAACTACATACAATGCAATAAAAACCTATTTAAAAGTGACAAAAATCCATTAATGTGATTCCGAATATAAAGTATACAAAATGAACGCAATATAATTTTATATTGTTTCCGCTTGAGAATGGGGGGAATCAGGATGGGAAGTGAGGTGAAAGGGAGAGACAAAATAGATAAAACATATTATGTATGTATATAAATATATTTATATTTAATTTTAGGTATGATATATAGTTATTATAAAGAATATACTTGAGATAAAATTATGTCCTTGAACTAAATGAAATGAAATATAATATGTATAAATGTTATGTGATCATCTAGATAGACTGTAGAATTTTTTTTATTGAGTTCTTATAAGAGGTTTTTGATGAGTGTAATATGTCCACACTTAAAAAGTCTGTATTATATCTATGACACGCTCTGTATAGAAATGCATTTTGAGATGCGTTGGTTTTCACCACAGGGAGATGAAATAGTCGATGCGATCGAACAGGGCGGGGAGGAACATAAAATTCAATGCGCTCCAAAATCGCGTTCGCATCGATGGAATTATTTACCAACCCATGCAAGAATACGGCATCGATCAAGACTCTACGGCTCTCCAATGACATTAAATTGTGGGCTTTTAAGGATTCCTCATAGGAGCTGGGCTTAGTGAAAGAAGTGAAATTTAATCGCTTCACAAATCTTTTTTGTATCGATTCGATCCGCGATATGTAAGTCAAATATTGGGGATTCCAGACCACTGATGCAAATTCCAACTGACTTCTTACATAGGAATTATAGAGGGTTTTAAGCGTGTCAGTGGATTTGAATACCGATGATACCCTTAGAATAAAACCTAGTAATTTATATGCTTTTCTAATAATATTATCGATGTGTTCAGCGAATAGCATTTTCGTGTCAAGTGTAATCCCAAGATCTCGCACCGCTGATTCTCTTCCAACTATAGCGCCATTCAAGTTGTAGTCAAACATTATATTAGTATTTTTTATGGAGTATGTGATTATGTGACATTTGTTTACGTTAACGAAGAGACAGTTATCTGAACAATATTTCATAAGGCGGTTTATATCTGCCTGCAAATTAAGGCAGTCATTAATTGATCGGATCTCACTAAAAATCTTCGTGTCATCCGCATATATGACTATATTGGAATGTAGCATGCAATTGGTGATATCGTTGAGGTATAGAAGGAAAAGAAGTGGTCCTAAGTGGGAGCCTTGCGGTACCCCTGAAGGAATTTCAGAAAACTCGGATTGATAACCCTGAACAACTACCGCTTGAGTCCGATATGCGATATACGAGGAAATCCAGCGATACAAGTCACCCCTAATCCCCAAAGCCCATAACTTTTTTAAAAGTAAGTTATGATTTATTTTATCAAATGCCTTAGAAAAATCTGTGTATAGAGCATCAACCTGTATACGTTTATCCATAGACTTAAGGACAGAATCAGTGAAGGTAATAAGGTTGGTTTCTACAGACCTTGATTTGAAAAATCCGTGTTGTTCTGGGACTATGACCGAACGAACAGCTGCGAATAATTGTTCGAATACGAGTTTTTCCATTAACTTACTAAATATTGGGAGTTTTGATATGGGACGATAATTTTGAACATTATTTCGCGAACCTTGCTTAAATATTGGACATATATATGCTTGTTTCCATATTTTGGGGAAAACGCCTTCTATTAATGATTTACGGAACAATGTCGTTAGTGGATAAGCCAAATTTAATGCACAGTTAAGGACAAATATAGGATGTATTTCATCAGAGCCAGCGGTTTTGTTTATATCTATTTTGCGCAAATAATTATAGGTTGTTTCCTCGTCAAATCGTACGTCGTATATATCGACTGATTGTTGGTTGGGGTAACTAGGTACGCGGAAGTCAATATGAGGATCGTGGTTTTCATAAACTGATTGAAAATACTGAGAAAATAACTTGCATATATCCGGACCACTCGTGGCTACATCAGAATTAAAATTCATTTCGCACGGGATACCGGGGGTGGATCGTTTAGATTTTACATATTTCCAGAAGAATTTTGAGTTGTCTTTTATGTATTCTTCAGACTTCTCTATATAGGCTTCGTAAAGAAGACTATTTAATTCTTTATGGCGTCTTCTAAGTATTGAAAATGCCTCATAGTGGACGAGATTACCGGTTATCTTCCATTTACGGTGGAATTTGTGCTTTTCTTTGATTATTTTAATCAATGATGCATCATACCAAGGAGGAAATTGACGATGCGAAATAGTTTTCGACGGTACATGCTCGCTGATGATACCATTAAGGACTTTATAGAAACGTATGGTGGCTAATTCCATTTCGCAATTGTTAATTTTTGAGTCCCAGTCAACCTTTGATAGTGCTTCATTAATAAGTGAGTAATCTGCTTGCCCGAACAATTTTATGACTCGAGCATTACAGTTAAGTGATTTTAAGGAGATTGGAATCGAGATCAGAAGAGCTGGGTGGTATTCATCTATAGGAACAAAAGGATTTGAGCAAGTCTCAACTGTACATTCTAAATTACTAAGTACGAGGTCTAATATTCTGTCCAACTTGTTATACTGAGTGTTATATTGATTCAAGAGCAGAAATGACAAGGTATCGATAAAATGGCAACTGAGACTGTCAGTATATTGAACTGGGATTGCACCACTCTCTGACGAGTTAATCCATTTGATCTTGGGGAAATTCCAATCTCCAACAATTACAAAATTGTCGTCAGGATAATTACTTCGTATGTCACTTAATTTTAGCAAAAAGGAATTAACATTTTCCGCATGATTTCTGTCAGGGGGGAAATAGCAGCAGCATAGATGAAAACATGATTTAGACCGCGAAGAGGAGATGGATACCCAAAGGTCTTCTGCAGAGGTGGACCAATCCTCACGTAAGCGGACTGACAGATGGTGCTTAACGCCTATCAGTAAACCACCGCCCCGAGATTGTCCTGTCATAGCATAGTTTCTATCCCGTCTAAAAATAGCGTAGCGAGAATCCAAAATTTCGGAGTCCCCTATTCCATCTATTAGGGATGTTTCAGTTAGACATATAATATCAAACTCCTCAGAAAGAGCATTATTAAAGAGAGTGTTTGTTTTAGAGCGTAACCAACGAACATTTTGATAGTAAAGATCTACTGTCATAATGGAAATGTACTCAATTGTCGGAATAACAAGATCAACGATTGACTTAATTCAAATATTATGAAAAATATGTTGGTAATATTTGGAATCGCGTTATAACATTGGTAAAAAAATCGAGCACTAAAACTGTACATGTTGAAATTAGCGAAAATCAGATTAGCAGTGTCTGAGATAAACCATCGATAAAAAAATGCAAATATTTCATAATTTATTAATCGCCTATGAAAGAAAATTACGATTAGAGTGGAAAGAAATAGTGAAATTAGTGCATAAAATATTCCATAAATAACAACAATAATATTAAAAGGAATTAATGACATTTTGAACTTACATGAACGAAAAATCCATTCCACAATCTTTACCACATTAGCACTGATACGAAAATCACTTCTTGTACCACCCAATAATAAAGTAAAATAAACAATGTGAAATAATCGTGATTGCATTAGCAAGAATACATTGAAAAACACCAATAATATGCTATTTCGCACACTTTCTACCGCTGTGTCATTTTCGCGATTTAATTGTTCATTTAGTATTAACATTGACTGACAAACGGACAAAACGGACAGAGTGACTTTATTATTTAATAAAAGATGCGACGGGCAGGGTAATTTGACAGTTCTTGATATCGTAACGGTACTTGGTACTACCCGCTGCACTAGGAGTGAATGTATGCTTATATTGATAGCAGTAACTAATACGAGTTTTTTCGCCGCGCATTCATTTGACGAGTGTATTCCATGAGAGTTAATTAAGTGTGGACAAATCAGAAAACAATACTTATAAGAAAACGTAAAATGGTATAAATATGAGAAAAATAAATATAGTACGTATTTATAATGTAATAATAATATAAAATAATAACAAGAGGGTTTAAGGGTTATTGGATTAAGGAAAGATAGCGGACAACATGTAATTAATTTTAAGTAAGACAGAGAAACAATAAAAACACAAATATAGAAAATAATAACAAAACCGTTAGAAGTTACGTGAGGATGAGGCCAATATAGAATTTTATGATATTTTCTCGAAGTCAGCGACGGTGGATATGCAGTATGATATGACGCGGTGGATATGAATATATCAAGTTATTGCGTGAATTAATTGTAATATGTCTAAATACATGCTATGTATTAATTGTACCTACCTACATAGTTCAAAAGCAATGAATGCTATGTATTAACTACAACTTAGCACAAAATCCAATTTTTACATTTTGGTGTTAAAATTTCAATAAAATGAACGATAAACCTTTAAATTTTTTAAAGTAAATGTACTCAGAAAAGATCTTCCTCCGAGATGATTAACCTGTGTATACCTTCCGCATTTTTATGTTAAATTTATATAAAATCAATTTTAATAATATTAATTTAAATATTTAATTCAAGAACGTAGCGATACAAATTAGCGATAAAATGAGTGGGTTGCAGAGAGAGCTACTAACATGGGGTTTCCGTGAAAATGGGCTTCTAAAATTTGTCCGCAGTACATGATATTTATTTGTGCAATTAAGATGTTTCATGATTCTAAACCAAACGGTAGTTTATTTGTCTCAAACCACTTAACTTACAATGAAGACCACTGGGCGTGCACTGACTTTGGTTTCGTTATCTGACTAAGTCCCCTCCCCGTCCATGTACTGTACGGATTACTTATCGCTTACTATCTTCCTCTGTCGAAGACTGCTCTCCCCGTCGTCCTCCGTCTAGTAGTCTTCGGGTATTATTTATTTCAAACTTGACCGTTTTGGCTTTGATCATAATTTTGGAATGACACTGAATATTCGTACATAACTGCCCGAGAAATTATCATTCAAGTTATTATACATCTTTGGACTGGCAACGTTTACTAAATTATCAATATCGTACAAAAAGTATCCTACCATCCTCAAAGCTCACAATTATTCGACTTGTCATAAGAAACCCTGCAATAAAAATGTTTTCTTATAATTAATAGGCCATTAGTATACCACTTCCTTCTGAAGACGCTATCTTCATTGCAATCACCAATGCCGTAACGGGGAACTCTGCCAAATTCTAGTAGACATTATAGTTAATATGCATGTACAAGAACGTGGAGCAATATTGGCAACAACGCTGACCCTGAGGAACCCTGACATTCGGTTCAAAAAAATCACAGTTTTTCCTGCTTTTCAGAGTCGACGGCTGTTTAAATCGCCTTCTTTACTTATATATGCAATCGTTAAGGATGTTATAATACTAAAGAATACAGGTTTTTTGCAAAAAAAAATAGATCTTGCGTTTTACAAATGTTCGTTGTATAAATCATATCAACGTAGTTGATATGGGTTTAAATTTTAAGTTCAAATAGGGTATTTTTACTATCATGTTGTACTTATAGGTTTTAGTTTGTAAAACTTGATGTTGCTCTCTATCAAAAAGAAATTATATATATTATAAGTAGTATATGTTGCACCATTAAAAAGGAGAATATTATTTACGTATGTAAAGTTTTTTAAGAATGCGATAGTTAGCCTAAGAAATAAGGCAAATATGGTCGGACCCCGAAAGATAAAAGTTGTAGATGAAAACAGACCAATGATCAACTGGGCTACTTACCAAGATCCATGTCATTTAAAAGCCAGTGAACAACCATGCGTAAAAGAATATTTCTTCACCTTAAAGTTTGTTTCTCTTTATGACATCTTTAACCCGTCTACATACATATTACGTATATTACATACATATATAATATACACGAGTAACAAGATTAATTACTAGGTAACAACAGGGAATTCATGAAAAAACGATATTTTCAGTATTTATTTACAAAATTGTCCAAAAAGTTGCGGCGCAGTTTTTTGCGCGCGAAGGCTGGCTTTCGAGCGGTTAAACGTCGCTATAAATCAGTTAAAAGATTGCAATGCAATACAAAACAGATTTAAGACCAAGTAACAGACGTGCACCTGACGTCGAAAGAACCTAACAGTACCAACCTTTGTTATTTTGACAATTTTGACCATTGTTATTCTCTTTGCAAAAATGTTTATTTTATACACAAAACTTACTAGAGTCTAAAAAAAATTCTTTGGTTTTTATTACATTTTATTACATTTCATTTATTTTATTCGGATTTTTTCCTTACATTGCACAGATCTTCAACCTGTAAAGGGTGGAAAAGGGGCATATATCTCAGCCCCCCCCCCCCCCCTGGGTATCTACTAAATTTTATATTTCATTCTATGTTCGCATGTCCTTGTCATGATGTTGGAGTTCCTTATTTTTTTCTGACGTTTCATTACTTAATGTGTCGCAGGGTCTGGTTTATCTGCTATTTGAAATAAATACTCTTTATTTGTAAATTTATCAGCGTATGAACTAATTACGCTTGCGCCAGCCCGACCTGGAGGGCTGTAAATTACCACTACAAAAAACTTTCACTCAAAATCAAATTTCCCGGCGTTTTAAAACAATTACGAGCAAAAGAAACGAAAACAAATTGCCTCTTCGTCTGTCTATATTTAAATAATCGGTACCTCGGTAGGAACGCGTTGTCCGATTTTGAAATATCTTGTTTCGATCTCTTTGTACATGGAAAAAGCCGATAAGCAAATATATTTTTTGACGTGACAACGTCTTATAAATCGATGGAGCCTGCTGCACGCACGAAAAAACATGACTCATGCGGCTCTACCTCGCTCTGAGGCGTTCCGTATTTTATATTTATTATTCAATATAAATGCTGCCATCTACCGGTTGCGACAAGAATTATTTACTAACCTCAGTCTAAAATAGTACGAATGAAAATCACTAGATTGATTTAAATTCTTGACATAAATTTATATGTATTCTTGATATAAGGAATGTTATTACTGAACGGACAATTTTCTTGTGAGTACAACGAAGTGCAACGAAGTAAGCAACTTTTATTAAAAAAAAAAAGTATGAAAAGCTATTATTACGATGCGCTATCTAGCGGTTGGTAAAATGTCGCTGATATTGTTTATTTACGACATATTACCTACCGCTAGACGGCGCAGCGTGCTCAAACGCTTCTCAAACCGTTATTTAACAGTTTGAGATTTCAAACTTTCAAATTAAAAAAAACAATAAACTTTAAACAATAAACAATTATACTGCTATACAATAATACATGTACATGTTGTAGTCAAATCGGTGAGTATAAAAGCATATATTTTTCGGTGTTTGTAATAAACAATATCAGAATCTTAAATGAAACTGCTTCAAATGCAACCATTCCATCAGTATTTTCTTATGACGTTGTCACGTTCAACTATCGTCAGTAAACCGACTTTACAGACAACCGATTATTTTTAAATCGGGACCATACGTTTGGGACACGCCTTATACTACACGGTACTTTAACGGGAGTGATGAATCTGATTCACCAACATAAACCTGAAAATCAAACGAATCAAAATATGTAAAATGTTTATAAACATGACAGAAAGCAAAGAGTGTACAGAAGTCAAACAAATAATATCTAGGAAGTTTTATAAATTTAGTTTAAGTAGTATATAAAAATAATTTATTTGAATAAGCTAGCATTCTTTGTTTCCGACATATTAAGGTTCGTGACCAGGATTCATTGCTCTCGAGTGTAGTATGATATTAAGAAATTTTGTGTTTTTTCGTCATTATTAGGCTTTTCCTAGGGCAGACGCAGGACAGAATATGCGTTTCCTGGACTAATAAATAACATGGCCATCGAAATGACACAATCATTAAATGAAAAAAACATAAAATAGAAATTAAAACAAAATTTTCTATCAAAATTATAAATTCAAAACAAATAAAAAAAATAGAAACTAAACACTTAAATAAAGAGCAAACTGTATGTACCTACGTGATTTGGTCAGCCATCAGGTGAAAAGAATTCGCTACTCAAAACACCTTAAAAAAGCTGTGTAAATTTCGGGTACCACTAAACTATTATTATCTAAGTAATTTAATTAATTTGGTGTTAATTTCATTCACTGTAAACTCTTTCTTTTATATCACATTAAAACCTGACCTAGTTTTTGTGATATATCTAATGAATGTATTAATTCTGTATTGTTAAGCTATTGCATAGCTTTTATCGCGGGCCTAGGCCAGTGAGGTGACCGAATGAAGAAATTTCTTAACGAAAATTAATTATTTTAAACTGATAATTACGTCTAAATGAGTACCGCTTACGATTGGAAAAAAATATATGTTAAACAAGAACATTTTCCTAATATTCTTAGCTTTGAATATTTTAGATTTTGTTTATATTACATAGTGTAATTAATTTGTGAAATTAGGTCTAACCGAACACAAAAACGACTACTACGCAAATACTATCTGGCGTATTATTATGAAACCTGCACCATTTTAAAGATAATTTAATTATCTATGTTTTTATCTACGATTTTTTTCGAATAGTGAAAGAATATAATCCGGTTTTTTTGCTTTATCGAATAAAATTCGTGCGCTCTATCGGAAGACGTTTAAATTATTCCGAATCGATTCGGAATAATTTCAACGTTTTCCGATAGAGCGCAGTTATCTGATATCAGAAAAAAATGTCTTCATACTGCATAAATAAAATAAATAAATAAATATAATTGCATAAGTTGTTAAAAAATGCTATGCAATAGCTTTACCGCGGCAGTCCCCGAGTGCCACACGTATTATTTTTTTTTGTATGAATAAATAAAAGTATATAATATTGGAATTCGTGAAATAGTAAACAGACGTAGGAGAGAAATACACGATAGGAATACAGCCACTCAAACCATAGCTCAAAGTCTGCTACTGCCGCTACTATAATATGCCGATGTCGCATATTTGGATCTCACCAATACCAGACTGAATAAGCTTGAGTGCCTGCAGAACGTTTGCATAAAATAAATGTTCAATCTACGGAAGTATGACCATGTTTCCGAGTACCGATTAAAATTGCAATGGCTTCGTATACGGGACCGGAGAATTCGCATAACCTTTCACTACTATATAATGTCCTACACAATCCTACATCTCCCTCCTACCTCAACGAGGCTTTCACCGGGTTAGGAAGTCACGGTCTCCCACTTCGTTCAAGTCAGAATAATACCGTAAGTATCCCAAAACACAACACCACTTTTTATTCCTACTCCTTCTCCTTACATGCAGCTCGACTGTGGAATCAGCTTTCTCCAACTCTTCAGAGACGCTAGCTCGCTGCCTACCTTTATGCAATCATTGAAAAAGCACTTTCTTTTACAATAAATATGAACCATAAATTCTATTATGGTTACATGTATTATGTCCTACTCCAAAATTTATTTATTTATTTCTTTTGGCTTTAGATACACTTAAAATGCATAATATTTGCCATAATTCATATCTTATTGTACCTACTTCAATTTTTGCCTACTCTTCTATTCACATCAGAATGTTGGTTAACTGAAAGATATTGTTATGTAGCAATAAATCCGCCATTGTACCTTGTTTTTATTGTGCAATAAAGAGATTTTCATTCATTCATTCATTCATTCATGTATATGAATCTATACTGCTAATACTGTCTCAGTGAGCTTACGTAATAGGTAAATTATATAGGTAAGTAATTATAGGTGACCGGGTCATGTCTATTCCACCCATGACATTTCAAATTTCGGTTCGGCATTCCATAGAAAACGACAAAACCCGCCTATCATGGCACTGCTTGTTCGTCTAGCTGGCTATCATTAATTTCATTCACACGACGTGCTATATTTTTGATCGATTGGCTGCAGCGAACACACAATTTCAGCACAGAGCCGGATGAAAATAAGACTTTAAAAGTCTAATAGTTTCTAAATAAATAAACTAGAATTATATATACACTTTTTTTACAAATTTAATGCCTCGTAAATTAAACTCGGCACCCCTAACACTGTAAAAAATTAATTTATACTAAAAATAGGCATACATACTAAATTTAGTAATTGATCATCAATTGTGAATAAATTTTATATATAATACTCACCTTTGTAGAATTTTGTTTATCGGCAGGGTTACAATATATAATTTAAAATCTGAAGAGTATTCGAATTCCAAGAATTGTAGTCCATGACTTAAGTTGTATGATGTTGTAGTTTTCAATGTTGGATCGGCTTGACAGGTTCCCTTTGTGACTCATTTTACGTAGAATGCTTATGGAATCAAATTCCGTCCAAATTGCAGTTATGCGAAAATGTGACTTGTAGCCTTTCTTTACTATTCAAATTAGGGATAGATGTCGACATCCAATATATCAAAAACATCGATTGTTAGAGGTTGATGTTCGATGTATTGTACATTGATTGTGCCTAATCGATGTTTTGGCTCCATCGATGTTCCTTCGTCGATATTTTTCATCTATTTACAAGATGTTTTCTTTTCCTCCATATATGAATATTAATATTTTATGGAAGTTTATATTTCTTAACACTTTAACCGCTGGGGTGCAAAAAAGGCCGAGCGGCCTATTGCAGTGGTTGACAGATCTGCACGTAGCCGTTTCGGCTGGCCTTAATATATATTATGTAAATATTATGAAACATGTCTAACAATATTAATTATTAGGCAAAAAGAAAGAATTCATAAACAACCAAAATTGTTAGTATTTTTACACAAAATCAACCACCAAAAATTTTGCGGCAGTTAAACGACGAATTTTAGAATTAAATTGATTAAACATTGCCATTTCCTATTTTGAATTTAGATTTCATTGTTTTATTTTTAACACCTGTGTTGAATTATACATAATATAGAATAGGTTAGCTCTAAAATATTGTCTGCAGGCAATAAGCTCGCATTTTCTTACGAATAAGGCGTTTTATTATTATTATTATTATTATATCACTGTGTTTATCTCTATTATTGATTTTATCAGAAGAATACTCATATGAATTGTCAGCAAAATAAGTCCTACAAACGATGTTTTTTAAAAGAAATATCGATGATTTGAAAATGAAATTCTTCGACCATAGATGTTTCCGCTACGATTTTGGTATCGATGGTAACATCGATGTTTATCCTTCGATGTCCATCCCCAAAATCAAATATGGTGTAAAATATGATGAACTTTGGGAAACGTATTTAATATATATTTTTTTATTAAAATTGGTAGTCAGTTAAACATATACCTATTCTCCAATAATATCGACGTGGAAGCTAAATATTTTACAATAATTGGGGTCTTACAATAAAAACAATTTTATTACAATGGCGAATGTAATAAAATTGTTAAAATTTTAACACACTGCCTAGTGGTATAGTAGCTAGGTCGCCTGATCTTACTTTGTAAGACCCCAGGTTCGATTCCCGACTGGATTATAATTTTCCGTTGTGATAAAATTAAAGGAATTGCATTTCAATTCCGTCTATCGATTGCAATAACAAGACACACATGTTATACTCACACATACATATAAACACTTCATAGTAGTTTTGGTTGGAAGCCATTGTACAATAAACCCGCCCATTGTGAAATTTCACAATAAAGAGTATAAACAAACAAACAAACCAGCAAATCCGCACAATTTACAACGACATTTCGCTCGATTGCATTTTACATTGGCCATGCCAATGATAATTGTTTATTAATTGAATCGTTTGTTTCGGTATGCTTTGACCGGTCCTGTCTCATTTTGATCCGATACCAGATTAATTGCGGCGTTCGTTGACTTAAAAAATGACATTTAAATGCTACCAGCTGTCCTCTGTGTCCTCGTTAGCGGAGAGTGAAAAGCATATACTACTCGTGTGCTGTACAAAATGCTTAATCATTTATACCTATCTAATCTAGAATGATATTTAGGAAGAAAGAAAAAGCCGACCTATCGCGATCTCATTTTACACGACTGCCAAAGAAGGAGTGTTTTGTGTTTAGGACGCATCTATGTATGTTTTCCGTTCCTTTATTACACCCTAACTTCTAATCGCTTGAACCGATTTAGAAGTATGTAAATAGAGTTGTCTTCCACAACGGACGAACCCGTCACCTCAGGAAGTTTTGATTTATTTATTTATGTATTAATTTAAAATAACATTATAATTATGTCATATACACACCATTAACATACTATGGTTGAGTTGGGAGAGATTGGCACATCCTATGGTGAAAATGTCTATCCGCATTCCTAACTAGGTCAGAGACCCGTATCTAGGGATGCTTCATATTTTTAATGTTTGGTAGCATTCGAAATTTGAATTATTTCGTAATGTCACTTTCATTTAGAAAACGGCTTTGCCGAAGTGATCAATAGTTTATTTTTTTATTTTTTCGCTTAATTCGTCTCAATTGAAGGCATTTTGTGTTGCATAAGGATAAGCCCTATTTATGAGATATATGGATGAATAGTGATCGTTAGTCGACTGCAAAAGGACCTTTAAACTTACATTGCACCGTCGAAAGTCGTGCACATCCGTAAGTATATCTCATTCAAACATAAGCATTTCCCAATACAAGCTGGGATTTCCTTCGCTACATTTTAAGTAGCTTTTACTAATTTTATTTTAAATAAAAACATCATCCTATAAACGGATTTCTTTACAACCCTTATCAAATATAACAATATTATACTGTTTTCTACAATATTTCTTTACAATTTTTTAATATTATACAATTTTATATAGGTTTACCCTATTTTGATAACATTATACAATCTTTATTATAAACTCCTCTGCCAGAAATTAAGATTGAAGTTTCTTCTTTCATTTCATTGAGCATATGGAGGTTTTTTATTTTTATTTCGATTTAATGGCTCGTTGATAACAAACTCAGCCAATTGTATCATATTTTAAATGTTGGTAGCATTCGAAATTTGAATTATTTCGTAATGTCACTTTCATTTAGAAAACGGCTTTGCCGAAGTGATCAATAGTTTATTTTTTTATTTTTTCGCTTAATTCGTCTCAATTGAAGTTTCAACAACGTATTGTGTGAAAGTAAATAGTGCTTCGTTAGTTCCTAAACCGCTTCTAAACCCAAATTGATTGCTGGATAGAAGACTCTCATTGTCTAGGTGCGAGATCAAACGCTTTTTGGCAATTTTTTCCCCTACTTTATACAAGATGTTATGGAGCGATATGGGACGGTAATTACCAATGTCATTTTCGTCTCCACCCTTATGTAGTGGTCTAACCTTTGCAAACTTCAGCCATTGAGGAAAAACTCCGTTTTCAAAGCTAGTATTAATAAGATGGCAAATAGGTTCTGCAATATAATCAATTGACATTTTCAGTATTTCTGTTGTGATGCCGTCGTTTCCTGGCGCAGAATAGTTTTTTAGCGATGTAATAGTTTTGACGACTTCGTCTTTAGATGTTTGGTAGAGTTTGAGGTTTGTTTTCGTGTTGGGCTGCGTATTCACTGATGCACCTAGAATCTTTTCAGAAGTATTTAGATTGTTCAAAATATTGTTGGCGAAAGTTTTTCCTACATTCACAAAATATTTATTAAAATGTTCCAGGATTTCTTCGTGATTATCTTCTAATGATTTCAATTCATTATTTATTTTGATCTCCTTGACTTCCGTCAGTTGCATGTTACCGAATGCGATATTATTAACTAGCGTCCAGGTTTTTTTACTGTCCCCGCTTGCTTCTTTAATTTCCTGACTGTAGTACTTAACTTTACTTTTTTGAATTAGCCTTTTGCAAATGTTTCGTTCTCGATGATTCGTTTGCAAATGATGATTGGTCGTTCTCCCGTGAAGTGAACGCAGAAGACTTGGACAAAACAGTCCACCGTCAAGCTCCGCCACACGCCGGTAAGAGGCCAACGCTTTATCCGCGAGATAACTAGGTATGTTACCCAGCGGGCTTACACTCACGCCCTTACTTCCAATTACGACCAAATTACTCCGGTCTCTCGACCGATTACGAGTTCGAGGTCGCTTGCGCGGTCCTCTACCTTACGAAGCGGTGAAACGGTGTAAACCGAATCTATCGCAGACCACGGGGTCCTTTGCCCGTTTCTTCACCTAGGATCGTGTAGCCGATGGTCGTTTCAAGAGCAGTCGCCGTAAGGTCGGCAACCACACCCGCTCTATAGGAAACAGTACTGCTGCCAGACTCCCCCGACTGTTAGTCAGAATGCACAATTGATTGGTTTACGCCGCATGGTGCGCAGACCGTCCAGGAACGCCAGAAGGTTGACTCCTTGGGGAAACTAGCCCTAAGGCCAGAGTCCTGCTCGGGCTCGCACTTCATGCGTGGAGGCCGCCGGATGAGTGTTGACCCGTGAGTGTGACCAACCCTGAACAAAATGGGTCTTCGTGGCCAACTCAGCAAGGGCCCATTAGCTCCCTTAAAAGTGTAGTAATTTTAGAATCGCTATATAATCCCAAGTGTCCCGAGGTACCCCTTGACCCTTGCAAGGAAAAGTCTCAATATAAATCGCCGTGTTACGTAAGTCATCATTTGACAGTTTAGTTTTTCGTTCTTTCTCTTCGCGGCCGTCAGGAATAAACCCGAGTACAAGGAGAAGTATTTGGAATATTAATTTACCAAAATAAATCATAGAGTGTTCAAATGTTACTCTCCACAAAAAAAATACCGATTTTAAATAACAATAGAAGTATGTGGTACTGTTAGAATCGTTATATATCGTCAATAAATTAACATAAATATATCGTGTTTAGTGTCAAATGAAAGGTCTAATTGAGTACATTCCGAAAAGTTATATGTTTCTATATGGATAGGTATATAAACCACAAATATGATATAAAAACCCGTAATAAAAATAATTATAAATACAGTAGTTGACTTTTTGTAACGGCAGTCGTGTTTTTTATTCCTTTTAATATATTTTATTTTTGTCCTAAGAGTTCTGTAAGTATAGTTATAGGGGTTAGAAGTAATTCCGATATTACTGAGTTTGATGATCGTTGCCGAGTATTCAGAAGATTTGCAAGGAACAAACAATCTATTAGTAATTATTTTCAATTTATAATGGCGTAAAGTTGACATCAACGGAATTTTCGGTTTTGGGGAATATTTTCTTGGAATATTCACGGAAGTATTGATTTAACTCATTATAAATTCTTCTTAAAACTTCTCACTGTTCGTCTTTCATTCGTGTCTCTATTACGTGTGGGACCATTATCACATTCACGAGAGCATTTGGCGATATTCCAATAGACTGACATGAAAGTCTTTTGTTTTAAAGTAGTTGTCACCTAACTAAATATGTAGGTTGGTACCTGAAAATATATGAGCCCTGAAATTTCAAGTATCAATATCAAAACGACTTATTTAGCTGATTGAGCCAGTTAGGTTACTTTTCCATGCGACTAGATACGCTTCAGCCTTTTATTATTATATTTTTTTTCAATTGGGGAAATTAGAGATTTCTCTCTCTCGAATCGGTGTGTTTTGCGCATAAAGCAATGCATATAGTAACGCATCACTGCATGTTTGTTTATTTATTGCATAACTATATACTCCTCCATTGTGATCCGATAAGAAAAAGAGAAAAATATATATTCTGCAGAAATTATAGGCAACATAATTACGAGTGTCCTGAAATACTTTATGCACCCTGTAAGTGTGCTAATCCCACATCCATAATGTGCCCTCTGGTGTACCGGTGAACGGGGTAACTCCTGGCTGGGATATGTATGATCTAACCTAATTTAAACTGCATAATGTTTTTAAGTTATATTATTATCTTAATGTACTAATTCGTAACCCTCTTGTATATCACACGATCTACAGATATTCTGTTCTTTGACAAACGACCCGATTCCCGTGGGAACAAAAATTATCGTTTGAATCTGTGGCAGTCACTCTGGGCGGGTAGAGACGAACCGGAACGACATTGGCAGTGCGGATATGTGGAGGCGTTGCTAGATACGATGTAGCAGATGCGAATTCGAGGTCGCGACAACGTTTATTCGCGAATTGTAATATAAATCACAATTTGTCGACGTATATCTTCGCCGAAGGTTTATGTCAAAATATCGGTCTTAGCAGTAGTCTAGATTCTAGAAGGATGTGCCAAGAAAGACGAAACATTTTTTAATTTATTTATTTATTTAAAGGGGTCACAATATTATTAACTATATTACCACCATTAGAGTCTTTATTGTAAAAAGTAGCAAAATAGAGAGCACCGAAGCCGAGTATATACTTCAAATCAACGCCGCCTAGTACCAAGAATGCTGTACCAAGTAAACAGTGGCTTGTGCATATGTCAACTTACATGATTCAAGATAAGTTAGGTTGGCATAGATTTTAGCATGCGTTCGAATAAGAAAATAATATTACTGTGCGCTCCGGGAGCAAGCCGCCAATATTGGTCGTTACGTAGTCAACGGTATTCTGATGTGCAACCAAATTTGCACGTTACGTAGCCGAAGGGTGTAAACGAAAAAAGGGTCATCAGTTACAGCGACATGCAAAATAAAACAAAATTAATGGTCATTAATGACAATCTAAACTATTTTCCTCCAATCTAATATTATTAAAATTAACCTAATAATAATGAAATAGGTAAGCACAAATTAATCATAAACCTAAAAACTAAGTCATTGTTATAGTCCGGGAATAATATTTAAAAATATCCATCAGAAAAAAATAATAAAATATATAAATATAGTTTCAATAAAACATGATAAAGGATAAATAATGATTTTGGAGGGAAAAATAAAACTATTATAAATAGTTTAATAATGAAATCGATATAGTCAAAGTATAAAATTATACATAAAATATCGGTCACAAGTTAAAATAGAATTTTGAATATTACCAAATAAAAAAAATATTTAAAAAAAACAAAAAAATCTGATTTCAAACAAGTAATTAAATGAAATTAAAATAAATAAGGGGGTAGAATAGAAATATATAGGACAGAATGTGATGCCTTGCATTTGCGGTGGCTTACAACATGCCAATATTTATTGATAAGCCACGTGCGACATCGTTTTTTGAATAGGACTTTGCTGCGTACGATCCATAGAGACTCATCCAATTTTTTATATGACTCCTGGAGCCTATACTTATCAGGTGTGTCTATTTATTAGACCATGTCTCTTTATTCCTATATTGAATGTCATTTTTTCTTTTTTTTTTTAGATAAACAAATTCGCCAGCTGACCTTAGAAAGAATATGGAGCCAAAATTTCGAAAACCTGGCATTATTCCTATCACTTCTGGATGTAAGTGTATAATATTATATTTTTTTCCGTTTTATGACTACTGTAATTTTTCGCGAATTTCAGACATCAAAAGATTTGACAGTGATGTCCAACGTAGCTGGAATCATTCGCGAGTCTGTTTGCCCGAAGCAAAAGAGAGGCAAAAAAGTAGAAGGTGAATACCGATTTTTATTTACATTACCTAAATTTAATTTACTTTCCTATTGTTTCGTGTGGTACTTTTTTATTCAGTATTATACTTATATATAGGATGTACCAAAGAATCTATCACATTTTAGCGGAATATTCAGAAAACCTTTTTTTAAAATGTAATGTGAAGGGTTTTTATGGTGCAACCTGTATTATTCATACTCACCTACAATATCTGGATCGAATCAACAGGGTACACAAACAAAAAACAGAAAAACGGATCAACAGTAAAAAGTACAGACACCCTGACTCCACACGAGGCGAGAATAAAAGGTGACTACGATAGCAAAACATGAAAATTGACGCTTCACTAATATTCTTCAAAACTCATACCTAACCTGATACGTCATTGTCCATAAATACCATACATAATATCATAATTTTACATATTTGCTCTTCATTTCAAGCTACAGAATTGCCGGATGGTATGTTGTGATAAGTTTTATTGCATGTGTGATGAGTGCTGTAAATAATTTAGGAGCTTGATATCACCTCATTAAGTTAAATGGTGTAAAGCACTTTCAGTTAACGCTGACAGTGTATTTGCTTGCACAGAATATACTTTCTTTAGACTTACATTGTATGATACAACGCTATTACATCTTGTACATACCTATACATAATTTTAAATTATTGTGGTGTGTATTATAATTATATACCTATATCATCGCTTCCACGACGAGATTAGCTGTTGTTAAGTGTCTGCTTGAAGGAAATACGGGCAGCTGCCAAGTTTGCGGCTCACCACAAACCAAGTAAAATAATTGATTACGAGACAGAGAGATAGAAAAGTATGTTTTCTAATGTGAAAGTACATATGCATAATTTGAGTTAATGCTAGGTGGAAAATACTTAAAATAATTGCTATATACATACTTAACACTTTTATATAGGTAGGTATATTTATTCTTGACAAAATCTTCAGAAAATTGTAACAATAAAATACGAACTATTAACGGTAGTATTCCCTATGGGTGGAATTTTATAATTTCGACAGCATCTTTTAAAAATTTCTCAACAATAAATATTACTTAAAAATAATCAAATGTAGTGAATAGAGTGCAATTATGCAGTCTAGATTAACCTGCTGTTGACATAGGACACGTCCCGAATGTACTCGATCGACGTTTGCATATTGGTCTAATTACAATGGGAAACAAAAGACATAGCAAAATACCCAGTCAATGGCGGTATAACCATTCCCAACTGGGCAACCGGTTGAAGAGGTCTCAGCGGCCTAAGGTCCTAAATAGACCTAAAATGTCTGGTGCAGAAGGCACCGGGAGACCACTGCACTATATATCCCTAGTAGTTAGCAGAAAAGTCAAAAATAGCCATGGCCACGATTGCCCGGCGGCCCTTAATGGGTCAGGGGTGCTAAGAATCCCCGGGTGGAATACTGGACTGGGATCACCAGTACGGAACAGCTTTTCCGGATGGCGCAAGACCGACAAAAGTATTCAGAGCTATCGGCCAATCTCCAGTAATGGAGAGGCACTTTGAGAAGAAGAAGAAGAATTCCCTATGGGTACAAAAAAAATACTTTTTGCAAGAAAAAATTCAACTCCGAAGAGGCAGTGGAAAAGGTCTTCAAAGCAGTCACCGTGAGAGTTTTATAGCCTATGCATTAACCAATTCGCATTAAAATGGCTAAATGTGTAGATAATGAGTCCATATTAGGGTTAATTTAATATATGTATTATTAATAAAAAATTTTGCTTTCTCAAAAAAATACACGAAATATTTATGTAAATTGAGTCTTGTTTTTAAGCAAATTTTGAATTAGAGTTTGCACAGGATCTCAACGTTTTGAGATCCTGGTAATCTAAAAAAGTGATTTTTAGAAAAGTCTGTCTGTCTCTCTGTGTATGTGTGTGTGTGTGTGTGTGTGTGTGTGTGTGAGAGAGAGAGAGAGAGAGAGAGAGAGAGAGAGAGAGAGAGAGACAGAGTAGGAGTGTTTGTGAGTGTGTGCATGAGAGTGTGTGTATGAGGGTGTGTGTGTGTGAGGGTGTTCTGTGTGGGTGTGTAAGGGTGTGTGTGTATGTGTGTGTGTCTAAGTGAGTGAGAGAGAGGGAGCCATAGAGTGATAGAAAGAGATTGCGCGTGTGTGTGAATGTGTGCGCGCGTGTGAGGGTGGTTCTATAACATACATAGGTGATACCCTACTGTCTCGTCTAGAGAAAGCGACAATTTCTCTTTCTGCAAGCAGCAGAGAATCAGATAAGTATATACTTTGATTAAATCGCCTGATAAATCGTTTGATAGGGTTTCGTAATCACCTTCACTCGAGAGATTTGAATAAGTCTGCTGCATGCATAGGCGTATTTAAATATCGGATTAATCAAGCGGTAATTCCGCATACTTTTTTATTCACTTGTCGGCACGACAAAGATGTATTGTTATGCGTAGTCACAGACTGCATTCCTTTAATCAGGGGTGACCAAAGCTTCAATCGCGATCCAATAGGATCGTTTAAGCAATTTGATCGTTTGCGGGGAAAGCGACGCAAACATCTGAATGAAATAAAATGAGTTAAAAAATAAATACATTGCCTAAACACACTGAAAGTAAATAGACAATATTAGTATTTATTTCCAATGGATTCTATGTGTTTATCCCATGGTAAGAACCGCAAATTAAAACCACTAACCACTTTTTTAGTAGATACTATTACGAGTATAGTCTAGATACATGTTCTTTCTTCATTTCTGTTTATTGCTCCAATTGACTATATGACAAAGATATATGTCGGATATTTTTGGTTTACCTAATCTAAATTTTATTTTTTATCTACCATTGTCATTTTCCTTTTATCAACTTGTCATTTAAAACATAAGAACCTTATAATTTAGTTTAAAAATACTCATTCATTTCAAATCCTCTTGCCTCAAACGTTAACCGTATTTAGTTTGGTGCCTATTCGATTCCTATCGTAAAAGTCAAAATATTGTTCAAATAGAGCACCGTCGCGAAAAAGTATTAATTCATCTCATAATTCCTTCGTAACATGAAACTAAAGTAGCATGAATACCATAGCTATAACATTTGCGGCAAGTCTTAAATACGTACGCTCAGTGCATTGAAATTAAAAGTGGCACAAAAATAGATTTTGCTGAAAAACAAATTTCTCCGCGTTTTAGAACCAGAAAAATGGAAAAAAAATATGTGAAAAATTTCTATGGATGGATGGTCAAGTGTCTGAGTCATCGATGTCTCAAGAACGCGTTGCCTGATTTTGTTTTTTTTTCACTAATCTGTTTTATTCATCAAAGGGATGAGTTGTTTAGATTTTTAGATGTTTTTGAGTTGTTTAGGGGTCGTCCATAAACTACATCAAGGTTTTGCCACACAAACAAGCTACTCAAATATCACATTTTCTTCTATACGGTCACTAACTTTTTTTTTGTTCTCCGTATTAAGAAAAACCGAACATCGAGGATATTTTTTAATATTCTTAAGAAGATATTATTTCTTGAGTTACAGTGGCTTAAGAGGCCATAACTCAAGGACGCATTGTTCAATTTCGTAAATTCTTTCGCAAATCTGTGTTATTCATTCATTCTTCTTCTTCTCGAAGTGCCTCTCCATTACTGGAGGTTGGCCGTTAGCTCTGAATACTTTTGTCGGTTTGCGCCATCCGGGAAAGCTGTTCCGTACTGGTGATCCCGATCCACTCTCTGATATTACACAACCACGACTTTCTCCTCCTTCCAAGGCGTCGTTTACCCTCAATTTTGCCCATCAATATCAGTTGAAGCAGCTGATATCTGTCATGCCGCAACACGTGCCACAGATATTCAATCTTGCGCTTTTTGGCGAAGTGCAACAATTTTCGGGTCGTACGAGCCCGCTAAAGCACTTCTTCGTTGCTAACTTTATGGGTCCAGCTTATACGGCGTATTCGACGGTAGCACCACATCTCAAAATATTTTAGCCGCCGTCTGGTGTCTTCTTTTATGGTCCACGCTTCGCTGCCGTACATAACCACTGGCCAGATGTAGCAATGCAGGATCCGAGTTCTAAGTCTTAGATTTATTTTCCGACAACACAAAACTTTTCTCATTTTGTTGAATGATGCAAGGGCGATTTCTATCCGGGTCTTAATTTCTTGATCGGAGTCCCATATTTCATTCGCCAATGCACCGAGATATTTGTACTGCCGGACGCGCTCAAGAAAAGAAATTACCTCTTTTCATTCATTGGTGAAAAGAGGTAATTAGATCTACGTTTCCGTAACTGAAAAAGATATGAGAGCTGCCATACAAAACGCAACACTAAGAAACCACATTTTAATACGTACAATCACCAACTATTACTTTTATTAGCCATCCGTAAATACGAAAAATAGGTTATCGAAAGAATTTTTAAAATTAGAGTTTGCATTCTTGAGCTGGTTGCAAGCTGGTTGGCTTAAGGAGCCGTAACTTTTCAACGAATTGTCAGATTTGATATTCTTTACATATGGCATATTAATGAGCTGATTAGATGTTGTAGCTACCACCCTCGAAAACCCTGGGTTTCCGAAGCAGAGAGCTGCCATATACAAACTGATCTGAGCTCAGCCTTGGTATTTTGAACACTACTTGTTAGTTTCTTCTTACAACTAGTCTTTAAAATTAAAACTTTTAATTCTGGTTAGATTACGATTTTAATAATATATAAAGTTAGTATAATTATAAAATTAATGCTAAGATTTTGTGGTCGAACTACATATTCATATTCAGTTTATTAGTATACTGGTATACAAGTCAGATACAGATTAGCAAACATCCAGATTAGCAACATTTTTTCTATCGTAATGAAAACATAAAAATAAACATAAAAACGAAAGAAAACACAAGAATACCTAATGTAAAAAGAGGAAATACAAGACAAAAATGCAAAGAGATCATTAAACACTTTAGCCACCAAAGCATTTTAGACTTCACTCGAGTAATATTCCTCCAGTGAGTAAAACGCCTTATCTGTGAGGTACCTCTTAAGGCGGCTCTTAAACGCGTCAAGAGATTGCGTCTGCCTAATGTGCTCGCTGAGTTTATTGTAAACCGCTGGGCCGGCGATATAGGCTAGCCTCTCCGACTTGGATAATGCATGACTTACCGAACGTATCATGCTACGGGATCTTGTTGGATAGTGGTGATTCACACCATGTACTTCAAAATCGGCTAGTCTTCTGCGAAAGAACTTCCATTCTATTATGACTATTAGCGAGCGCTACTTTCATTATATAAATGGACGGCAGCGTCATGATGCAGATATCTATAAACAGAGGCCTTGCTGGCGTATCAAGCGCCACACGTGCTATTGTGCGAACTGCACGCTTCTGCATAACGAAGGCCCTCTGCCTGTCGGCTGCTCGCCCCTATAACTCCGTGCCGTACGTTAGCAGTGAATGAATATATGCAAAGTAACACATGCGCAGCGCGGATAAATCGGCACCGACACAAAATCCACCGTACTAATATGACAGTTAGAACCTAACGCTGTCACCGCAAAAAAAAAATTCCTACGTCATTTCAATTTTTACTCATTCTTGTCAGACTATAGGTACTTACATCGCCTTACTTAGATATATATACATAGACGTAACTATTATTTTTGAATAACTTCAGAAAATAATGAATCAAGAGAAGCGGCCGCGAAGCAAATGATCGCTCTTCATGGAACACAAATAATACTAAAAGCGATCAGTTACTGCAAAAAGGAAACTTCCGGTTCTAACAATGACCACTGCGATGACTTGATATGGATTTTAGGAACTTTTGCTACAAAAGGTTAGTAAAGAATATTTATTATTAGAGTTGCAAGATGCTTATATTTTAAAGTCGTATTGAAACGAACCATGTGTCTTCAATTGAAGCAGATTTTGGTCCTAGCATAACTATCTATCCTTCTATTCTTAAAAGGAAATGTGGCAAAAGGTAATTTATATAGGCCTTTCCGTTATCTTATGCACCTACAGGTATGTAAAATGATAGTGATAGCCAGATATTGATATTCCTTAAAAAAACTTGTCATACTTTTTTGTCCAAGAGGCATCTTGCAGATTTTTATTACATACAGGCATGTTAATAAATGCATCCATTGCAGTGGTATTTATCGATCTCTCTTAATACACAATTTTATGTTGTGTAATTCTTAAGTGGCATTTTGTCGTAGATCGTGTCATCCTTCCGTCTTTCTTCCTTGTCGTAGTTTATGTCATTTTTCCGTATTTTGTAACTTTGGCTATCATATTAATCTACACGTTTGTGGCAAGATCAACTGATCGAGATGTTAAGGAACAGATAGCATCAGGGTCCTATCTCCCCTACACCACCTGTCGCAGTCTCAACAGACTATGGGTGGATGTGACAAGATGCCGCGCTGTGGATATGCATATGTGGAACGCTGCAGGATGAAGGCCACCCCCGATCCTGTCCACAACCGTCAACCTCTATCACACACCAGCATCTACAAGAAGCAAACGATAAGGCCATCCAGGCGGCATATTTTTGGAGAGACTTGTCCTAAAAAGGCCCGGACACGTTAGTTTAAAAAAAAACTGATCTAGAGCCTTTGTTTTGTAATGATGAGGCCCAATTAGTATTGAAGTACTACTCAAAGTACAATAATAATTAAAGTCCTACTCAAAGCTAATCGCATTTACTTTTCAGATCCAAAGTTTACGGTTCGCCTACGATCCCTCGGTCATATAAAATTGATACATCTTCTATTAAAGCAGCACTACAATGACAACAAAGTGCTCTTCCCGCTTTTAGCCATCATGAAGCAGCTTTCCAAGAATTGTATGTATTGATTTTTACATTTTAATTTTATTACCAAAAGGTACAAATGGAACCCTGTCCTATCGCCGAAACTCCTAGGTTTTTTTAGAAAATTATTATTTTTTTAATTACAGAATCTACTCTACATCTTTCTGTTAATGCGTCTGAACTACTTTTAACAGTAGATAACTTAAAGTAGATGCAATGACCTTTCACTATTCTAAATCTATAACCTAGTCTGAAATATAAATGTGGGGCCCCTAATCTAAAAATAATAATTTATGACTATTCTAAAGTCTTCGTGAATATGTATTTTATAATTAACAATTCCCTAAAACCACAGTTAAAAATATCTACATTCAGAGATGTGAATTGGATATCAATTTGGATGGTTAGTAAACGTGACAGACAGACAGACAAACTTACTTGACGGAGATTTGTACGTGAACGAAGAAGTGACAATAAGTTGTGACCCATAGCCCTGGAATAGTCATTCACCTTCTCTATACAGATTACACATACAGATTCATCTTCTCTAAAACACTGATTATTTCTGAAAATTTTCTGACTGAAAAAAATCCAAAATTCAAGTAATAGCATTCCCATAGAATTTTCTATAAACTCCAAGTCAATTTTCGCATGAAAAAATATTAATAGCAATAGACGGCTAAACCTTCTTTTATAGTGAACTAGCTGAGCTCCGCGGTTTCACCCGCCGTTTAATTTCTAAGAAATCGCATTATTTATAAATAATTTGGAGTAGGTACTTCGGCATAGAAAAGTCGTCCTATTATCGTGTGGCTTTAGTATATACTGGTATTCGTCACAACCTGGTCTAGATAAGGCATGCACAGTTCGGCTCTTCTCCGTAATGCTCGGCTCTTGTCGAGCGGCTGCCCCCGGCCCCCGACCCACCGCATCGCATCGCCCGTCCGCGCAAATAGCGTTCTTTTTGCTCGGCTTCTGAAGGTCGGGTTGTTAAAAACGTGATGTTAAATCCCTTCATTAAGAATTAGGCTATGAAATGCAATGAAAAGTATTTAAATCTGACTTATGGTTCCAGAGATTAGCGCGTTTAAACAAACAAACTCGTCAGCTTTATTATTAGTTTAGATGTGTGTCAAAATGTTTCGTACCAAGGTTCCTATCTAGACGCGCTAGTCTCCCACTGGATCGCTTTTATTTTCTTGTACATGAATTCTCGATTGGATAATAAATTGATATGTTTTATTTCTCTTGCAGCCACAACAACACTGATTTTAGTCAGAGACGGAGTAATTCAAACTTATGAGAGGGTATTAAATTCAATAAGTAACAGTCCAGCGACGCGGCTGCGATTGTGTCTCGATGCGTTGGATCATTTCAGTAAAAATAGTCAGTATTTGCATTTTTTTAATCCGAACATTTTTTCTGGAAGGGATTCCATGGAATGCTTGTAGTGAAATTAAGAACACTGATAGAAGAATACACAAGAACGGGCGAGGACCATTGAGAGGCCAATCTCCGGCACTTATTGCTAACGTGCGGATAGTACAGTACCTTGCGAATTAATTGGAACAAAGAGTATTTTTCTTTAGAGTTCTTTATTAAACATAAACATACAAAAACAGTACTGGTAGTTGTAGACTTTAGTTTTAATAGAGAATGTGTCCTCTTTTTGCATTGATAGCACCTTTCACTCTTGTAGACATAGAATTTATTAGGTTTTGACAGCTTCCTTTGAGTTTATCATCGTGAATCCAGACTTGAATTACTGCACTGATCATCTTGGTTTTCATTGTACAATCCATCTTATAGAGCCTTTTTTGCAAATGGCACAGAGGTTTTTGATCGGGTTAAGATCGGGGGATTTTCCGGGCTATTCATAGTCATATTATCAAACAATATATACGGCAGATCCACAAGATTTATTCATCTAACGGGGGAATTTTTCAACAGGATCTCGCCCCATACCATTTTTTGAAAAAAGTGAAACAGTTTTTAACACAGAACCAAATTACTGCACTTGAATGACCCAAAAACTCTCCTGATCTCAACCCGATCGAAAACCTCTGAGACATTAGCAAAATACAGCCCTCCAAAATGGATTTTTCAACGAAAACTAAGATGATCAGTGCAGTAATTCAAGTCTGGTTTCACGATGATGGACTGAAAGGAATCTGTCAAAACCTGGTAAATTATATACCTACAAGAGTGAAATGTATGAGTAAAGCAAAAGGTGAACACATTCTATATTAAAACTAACAATCTATAAGTACCAGTACTGTTTTTGTATGTTTATGTCCAATAAAGCACTTTTCGAGAGAAAATAATCTTTATTCCAATTAATTCGCTTAGTACTGTATGTAGTAGATATAACTACTCAAGGTCAGATAACAAAAAAGAAATAAAAATATCTGTCATGTAATAGATATTCAATTTTTTCGACACCCTCAAAGCTTACATAAAGAACATACGCATTTAAAAAAATTTTGTATACCACTATAGAATATAGTGCCACTATAGAATATAGTGCCACTATAGAATATAGTGGCAAGCTCCTATGTGGCAAGTCATTGACTCCCCAAGGTGTGCAAGATTACCTGGCGTTTCGTTAAAATTAAAAGTATTACTATTGCAGTCTTAACAATATTATTACGTATTCATATCTCTTTTTAAAATTGATGGCAATGTGTTTCGAGTTTAACGGCCAGCTTAAGCCTAATAGCCGACTGTATTATTAGTCGCCACAACTCCTGATTCAGCTCGAAAACTGTAGTTTTCTCAAGGGTTCGTAATGTTTCCGCGCAGCTTGGGTGGTATTGGCCAAACTCTTTGTCATCTGGCCTGTCCAACTCACGGTTCAACTCCTATCTGGTAGCCTCGTCGAATAGGAGCTTACCCTGCCAGGGCCGCTGTAAGCTTCTGCCTCGGCTGTTATCCTACAGCCGGAGGCGGTTGAGATCAGAAGATCGAAGATTCGGGGGAATAACTAACTAACTAAGAAAAGCCTAGCCGGCGAAAAACCGGAGGGGTCTGGAGACGTGTCTCCTATGAGGGCGGGGGGGAATAGTCGACCCGCCGTCTTCAACCCTGGAATCGATCCGACGGCCACCCGATTCCGACAGACCATGGCGGGCGAAGAGCGTCGCGGTCCGCAATATATTCAGACTGAACAATCGCTTACGTCAGTTAGAGGCCGCGCAAGCGACCTTGTACCTTTGACCAGATCGGGGGCCGGATAAATCCGTGCTGATCTGGTAGTAAAGGCGTGAAGTTTCACACTCCAGTACCACGCGGTAAGGCGTTAGCTTCTTAAGGGTGTTGGTGGGACTAGGCTGTGGACTATGTTGTGCCTAAGTCTCTTTGTAATTAACTCACGACTGAATGATCCATATTGTTATAACGGCCTGAGGATTCGGGTTCGCCCGTTGCAGATGACATATCCAAACTGTAGCCTTCTCAAAGAGGGAACTGTCTTGGAAGGCCCAAGGGAACTGTGGTCTGCAGCTTTATCCTGCAGTTTGCAGGCAAATAGAGCAGTCAACTACAACAAGCGAACCCGTCACCTCAGGAAATTTTAACGATTGGTCGTTCTATGTCCCGTGAAGTGAAACGCAGAAGACTTGGTCAAAACAGTCCACCACATGCCCGTAAGAGGCCAACGCCTTATCCGCGAGATAACCAGGTATGTTACCCAGCGGGCTTACACTCACGCCCCTACTTCCAATTGCGACCTGATAACTCCGGTCTCTCGACTGATTACGAGTTCAAGGTCGCTTGCGCGGTTATCTCCCTTACGAAGCGGTAAAACGGTGTAAACCGAATCTATCGCATACCACGGCGTCCTTTGCCCGGCTGTTCACCCGGGATCAGGTACCCAATGGTCGTTTCAAAAGCAGTCGCAGTAAGGTCAGCAACCACCCCCGCTCTATAGGAAACAGTACTGTTTCCAGACTTCCCCGACTGTTAGTCAGAATGCACAATCGATTAGCTTACGCCACACGGTGCGCAGATTGTCCAGGAACGCCAGAAGGTTGACTCCTAGGGGAAACTAGCCCTAAGGCCAGAGTCCTACCCGGGCTCGCACTTCATGCGTGGAGGCCGCCGGATGGGTGTTGACCAACCCTGAACAAAATGGGTCTTTGTGGCCAACTCAGCAAGGGCCCATTAGCTCCCGCAGTTTGCAGGCAGTTGGGATCTGTCGCACGCCGGGGGATTTGCTTCGGCGGCTACGGGCGGTTTGCGCACGCCAGGCATTGTTAAGTCTGTGCAACCGGCGAATCACCGGTGGCGTCTGGAAAAAATGCTTCTCAATAAGCGGAGTAGGCACTGACCTATTGTTGCCTATCCTCAGAAGTGACCCGTTGGCTAACCTATTCTTGTAAAAATACGAGCAAAGGGCGCCAGGGGTTCTCATTGCGCCGCCGTTTCGCGCGACCTGCACCCCTTCCTGCATGCACGGCAAATTGCGCGCGACTAACAGCCGATCTTCAAAAAAAATAATTAAAAAAAATGTTCCAAATTCGCTACTTGACAGAAAACAGTAGGGAAAACAGCAGTATACGACGGGCAAACCATCTTGTGACATAATAAAAACATCATTTATAAAACTCGTCGAGTATTAAAACCATAAGCACGCGAGTTACAACGCCAAAAAAACGCTGAATATCTAGATATGCCTTGAGTAATCCATTCTAGATAGGTAAAGAAAATGATACATTGTATGTGTTTGGAGAGCTGTTATATATTACTGATGTTGATCCTATTTAAAATTGTAGAGCACAAAAAAACTTTTATCACTTCATTTGACGTTCATATTTTTTTCACTTTTATATCAAAGAAAAACATCTTTCATTATAATAACAGTAGTGGCTAACGCTTTTCCAAAATGCTTCACAAAATCACATTATCCGATATGTGGTTTAACCGTATCCTACATTACTATAACAGTTGTCGCTCATTTCCATGTATTTCGCCATCTTTGTTTTTTTTTCTTTTGCAGAGGCTTGCTGTTTGCAGTTTTTCAAGACAGGTCTCACCTGCGCGATCTTGCGCGTGTTTGAGCATTGGGAGCGCTTCGACGGGCGCATGCGCATCAAGATATGCACTCGTATTTTAGAAACTCTGCAGCATTTGACCGCGACCAGTACGTACGACCGTTTCATTTTGATTTTAATTTAGGTAATATGGTATGAAATCGTATCTGCTCTGCGTAGATAAGTGATCTGGAAATCAAATATACGCAAATAAAATAAGATCTTACACACTCATATGTCTATCGAAGGTTATTAAACATTTTGTTGATCAAAACGACTCACGCGATTATATTTAACAGTGAGAATATAATTAGCAAATATTTTTATCTGATTATAATAACCTGATATTTAATAGATAAAGATAAAATTATTAATCTCATGATAAGATGAAAACATTCGATTCAACATTCAAATCTGGAGTGAGATGTCAAGTCAAAAACTATTCTATATCAGTTATTCATATCCCATGTAAATAATCTCTGTTTGTGTTGTGGCTAATGTTTCAATATTAGAGAATCTCACGTTTCATTCTCAATGCTTCATTTTGTAATATATTATTTAATTTCATTTGCAGAGATTGGCCGCCGTTTGCTCAGCTCAAAGAAGAACATTGAAATACTGCATCGATTTTGCCTTAATTGTCCTCACGAAGAGCAGTTCGATTGCCTGGTATCACGAATTTGCACAATCATATGCAATTGTCTAGGCCAAAAGACATTGCCGGTTCCGATTAAGAGTCCAGCGACATTCGATTTAACTCCATTGTTAGACGGTTAGAAAATATATTCATCTATAATATACCATTGACAATATATGGTATTAGGTTGCACAACTCCATAGTAGATTTAGCAACCCTTTTGAAACGGCGAAATACAGGTGGCACTGATATTATTTGCATTGACGGTTAAACTAATAGCAATTTATTTCGCTGTTTATAAAACATTGATTATAAATATCTTTATATAAACGACTGATCAATTATAAAAATCCAATAATTTAACCAAAGATAACAATAATAACAATCAATTATTAGTGCCATATATCGCATTTTTTATATAGGCTGATTATATCAAAAAAATAATATGGAGAGATACGATGCCATCTATTAGTCTATCTGAACATCAAAGTGCGTAATTATTACGTGTTAAAGCCTGTATACCAAATTTTAAAATGGACCTATTTATGCAAAATAATAGGCTCGATTCTGTTTCTTCGTGAAATAAAATCGGAAATTAGTCCGTGTGAACTTGACAGGGCAATACGCTAGAGCAGAGTGTAAAATGACGGGTTGTCACTTTTTCGCATTAAAGCTACCCACCAAAGTTAAATCATCTGAATATAACACCGCACTAAATGTGTTCAAATTTATTCGGACGAGTATAAGTTCGACAGGTAGTTTTTATCGACGATCGTTTGTTTCATATTCCGCTCTAACGTAAGGCTCCATCTCGTTCACTTGAACTAATTTCAGTTTTAGTTCACAAAGAAACGCAATCGGGCCCATTAATATAATAAGGACTATGATTTAAACATTCGTTTGTTGTTATATTATTACTTTATATCATATAAGCATGTTTAGACCGCCATCTACATTGGGCTGCCATATTGTTATACCACGAAAGTTGCCTTATTGAACATAATAATAGGAGGTTAATCATTTTTTGGAACTTGGGTGCCATCTACACGTTGAGTTTTGTAGTAAAATCCTGGTTGCCAAATTGTAGTACGACATTGAGCATCTAATACCCTATATAATCAATAATAATCCTTACCAACGCAGGCACTTTCCAGCCAGCTAAGTGATGATGATGTTTTCCTATCCGACTCCGGCTACGGCGTTCACATCTACTCCTGGTTTAATTACGCCGACAAGTGACTTGGGCTTTCTTGCACCTACAAGTGACTTGTGACATGTCACGACCAGTCCTATGCCGAATAGCCGCATCCACAGGATATCCGCGTTAGGCAAAATATCGGCATCAGCAACCGCATTCAATAATAAGCACGCTCAGATATACTGAGCGATTCAACTTCTTTCAATCAACGATATTATAGTCAACACTAGAAACAAAGTATGTGTGTTAAATTGGTACAACAACACTAACTATGGATTGGTGGATTGATGAATCTCTAGCATTTCTGGACTATAAAGTTACGAGGAGAAGCGGCAATACCCCGAGACACACTAAATACAGAAAACCTTCACACACGGACTGATATTTACATTTACATTTTACATTTCCGTTGTGTCCAATTGACGGCTAAAGACTGCTCTTGGACGTGGCAAAATAATTGGGTTAGGTAGTAAGTCTCGTTACTACTCTTTACTGAACATACGTAGGTAGTCAAGAATTAACTACTAGATTGTCAAACTATAAATATAAATAATCAAAATAGAAGCCTAATATTTGAAGTAGTTAGTAATTCGAAAAGATACATAGTAAAATTATTCATCGTAATATTCAAATTTTCAGTAAAATGTCAAATAATTAAATTAAATCTACGTTATGCATTTTAAACTAAAAGTACAGATATAAGACCATATAAAATAATCAGACAATAAGACTCTACTTTTTAAGTAATTTAAATGGCCACAATAATTGAAAAATCATGGCCCTCAAAATCGGCCAGATTATAGAAAGGGTGGCCTATCAGCATCTCCTTTATGTTTTTATTTGATTTTATGTCTTCCAGCTGTTTAAATTTTGTAGGGAGTAGATTATAGAATTTAATGCTAAGGTACAACAGCTTTTCTGTACTTTTGCCAGTCGTATTCGGGGTATGCGTAAAAGGTAGCTACCGCGGGTATGATGCGAGTGAATGTCTGCATTAATTGCAGTTTCTGCGAGGTTGCTGTCTAGCATACATTAGACACTGGTATATGAACGCCGAATACATATTCATTACCCTTGCCTTGCTGAAATATTCTTTGCATGAGGTCCTAGTCGTTACCTGATACATGCTGCGCAGTGCTCTCTTTACATTTACATGCTTATTGATGAAAAACGTCCAACGAAAAAATCGGCAGTCTGCGAGCACATATTGGACAGAGGAACAAGCCATTGGTTGCAGTTTAATAATCCAATTATACTCTTTAAAACATTTCTTTTCCCCGCAAATAATCAGGATAGCAATCGAAATCAGAAAAACACTAAACTTCAATTCACATGAAGGTTTTAAACTTCCCACCAAATAGAACCGTTGAATTATGAAGTTCTCATCGCTAACCCCTAACACCGGTAACGTGAAGCAGGACACAGTAAGTCCGCCCTAACACCCAATGAAAGCATATTGCCGGCATGCAGTATCTGCGACAGTCACATTCTCATTATTCCTATGAAAATGGCAAATGTAATTTAACGGCTTTGCTGAAACGTCGGAAAAACTATCGCACAGTTCCAAGCGGTAGTATAAATCCGTTTTTTTTTCTATTAAAATTAATCAAAGTTATTTATTTTTCAAATAAAACATACTTTCATAAAATGTATCAAGTATCAAACTGTAACATGTTAATGTTAATTCTTATTATCGCATATTTATAAAAAAAGAAAAATAATTTGGTTCGTTCATTATCATCTACATTAATAACAAATAATCAAGATAACATAAATATTTTTATAAATATGTATAAATAACCATAAATCATAATTTATAAAAATGGTCAAAACAATAAAAACCAGCTGATAATCAAAATGATAAAAATATTCAATAAAAAAACCGCTGTGAAAAATTTCAAAATATACCTAAACAAGGAATCTTTATTTATTTTATCGACCTATAGTAGGTAGGTAATTAAAATGGTGACATAGTGCAATTTCGTTATAAATCGTCTATAGAATTAACACTTAGAAGTGTTGTCATCTAAAGACTCATATATTTTACAATATGCTTATTTACTAAGTGATTTCCTAATAAAATCCTTAAATATTTTGTATGATGAATCGAAAATTTTATTACGGATTTTTTAACCAAAATGTATGTATGGTCTCATCCGAGTTCTCTTAGTCGTAGCTGAGAATGTGAGAGCTTACTTTTTTCTCTTGTGTTTGTATTGTGACCGTCGCTGACTTTTATGCGTAGTTTTAGATATTTGTGGGTATACATACTATTCGTAAAAATAATTTGACAAGCAACGGTGATGACTTTATATCCTAGTATATATAACCTAGTATATAAATATCCAACGAAAATAATATGGCCTGAACACAGCAAATTTTAATATGGCCTGAACACAGCTGTTTGACGACATACTCCTGGCTGCTGTGTATCCCTCCCCATCCATAGCAACAAACTTCACAAGTTAAAAAAAACTTGCTGCCATGACCCGTACAATCACAGTCCAATGCTACAATATTCGCCATAAATCTCAAATTCCAGGTATCAAGGTTGACTGGCCTCGACCCGATGGCGACGAAGATGATGACATTGACGTCGAGACTGTTTACAGTGGACCTGACGACAGCCAACCGTCCGCACAGAGCGTGTCGAGCAATGAAGATCTCTTTGACAACGACGATGATTTGTTTTACGATTATAACGGCGATGAAAACGATTTCGCTTACGGGGAGGTTCAACCAGGATCCGGGTCTGAAATAGCAATGATAATTTCGGATGAGCGAGATGCGGAAGATCTGAAAAGGTTGGTGTCAGTCTGGTGCTCTCCGGGAGTACCGAGGGTCTATTTTTAAGAGATATTCATACTATTAGCTTTTTCCGTTGTAAGGCGCCTACCTAAGTTGGTATTCTAGACTGAGAGAAAAACTTCCAGCAGTCGCAATGTTGAAACAGAAAATGCCAACCTAATTATAATGCATGCTTAAATATGTATGTAACGCCTCGGAAAGACACCTATAGCCATTTTTTTTTCTAAAAATGTAAATTTCTAAAAAGTAAAACTATAGTTGACAGGATCTATGAATGCATTGGAGTTGCTTTTCATTGCCTTTTCGAGTTGTTTTTCCCCTGTAAAAAGATATGAAAATTCCGTAAAAAGTGAAAATCCGTCGGAGCGAGTTGTGATGGGTACGATTGGTGAGGGGGACGAATAGTCTCCCGTCGCAACTTTTTCAACTTTCGTTACCGTTCAGAAGCAGTGGCGAGCAGCGATTCATCAGACTCGGTTGTTTAATCAAAGGATTCTCTATCATTATTTTCAGTTCTTGGCAGTACAATATTATAATAGACCACTGTAACACAAGAAGCTGTAACGGATAACATCGACACTGGAACTTATATTCGGAAATAACGTGAATTTTCAACTTTGCCATAATTACAAACACTAAAATATCCCAGCAATAATTTCCTAATTAAAGACAAATAAATAACTGATTTTAAAAAATATATGACATAGCTTTTAATAAGACCTAATTAAATTTGGTATTTGAACTGAATTTCAAAATTATCCACGTTTAAAATAGCTAGTGTAGAAATACGGCAATTACATAGATAAAAATACAATAATTGAGTTTCCGACTATTATTTTCAGATACAACATTTTCTTTCGTGAATACGGAACATACGAGCAACAGATGCGATTATTCAAAACTAAAATGGCACGCAAAGGGTCAATATCAGACTCAGGTAAGAATTTCCACTACGTACATATATGTCCGCATCATTTGGAATGGCCAAAAGCTGATGAGCGTGTGAAACGCCGCTATTATAAATAGTTGGGTCTCTTGCACTTGCTTTAGTTTAACGCGCTCCCTGCGGAGATGGGCAATTTCCGCCGCAATCAAGGGGAATAGGCGAGAATCGACATCTTTCTTCATGTCCGAGTCTCTTCACGCTATTTCTAGCGCGAGGAGGCCATATTCCAGCAACGGCAATTTCTGGCAATACATTTAACAGTTTTAAGCCTTATAACTTCTGATGAGCAACGGTTTGAGTTCGGTATAGTGCACCTACTATAACAGTGAGCTCTCTCAAACGCAGGCACTCCTGCTCGGATCGACAAACATACTACCGAGCTACGCCTCTGGTAGTACCGCGCGCGAGGCTAAATTTAGCTCCGATTGCGTCATGCGTGGTGCTAAAACGGCGACATCTGCACACACGACACGTATATTATTAGGAAATGGCTTCTTTCTCTACACTGACAGAAAAACTTAAAGTGAAGCTGTGAAAGTAAACGCTCCGCCTCAATTACTTACTACATAAAACAATTCTACGCAATGGTATGACAGTAACACCATTGCACTGGATAGAAACCCATTATTATGTAGGAACACCTTTATACATGTCATAGCTGCAACCTCTTATTCTGGGTATATCTTTACTAATTCTCATTTTCCCCTCGCATTGCTTCATTCAGGCAAATCAAATACAGGTATTTTTTCTCTCAATTTACTATTTATAGTATTCTTTTTAAAACTAAGTACCTACATATTTCTTTATTCAACAGCTTCTGGGCGTATGAGGGTATATCGCGGCCTCAATCCGGAGGCGACATTCCAGGAAGCGCTCGCGCACGTCGAGGCGCGGATCAAGACGGTGATACCAAGGGTCAAACTGACTTATCCCGCGTTGTGCGGCGGGGAATCTCGCACTCGACCTGAACCGCTCGACCCCTCCGATCGAGATGCTCACCGCACCAAAATCATCGCTTGCATCGATCGCGTGATTAACCCTGAAAACTTGATGAATAATGTCGTATACAATTTGGATGCGGCAGTTGCCGAGGATGCTGATACATTACCAATAAGGTGAACGAATTAAGTTCAATTCAGCATAAGAGTCTCAATTACGAGAGCCTACATTAAGAGTCTGAATTACGAGACACAGATTGATAGTTTAGCGTATTTGAGTAATATCAGTCTAAATTACGAGGAACAGATTGATAATTTAATGTTTTTTTTTTTAATACAATATTAAATATCATCAAATTTAAGTTTTTATTATTTTTATTCTGAATTTTTGATAGTTAAAAATTAATTCTAAAATAGATTTTTATGATATTTTTTAAGAATGTCTTTTTATTTCTTTATTATTGAATTAACAGGCCCCCTGAATAGTTTTTTATTTTGCAACTTTTTTTTCGTGGATCTACAGTTTAACGGCTCATAGGCAATAAATAACTTGCGGAGTACACATGGGAAATTACGCTGTAATCAGAAATGATGTAAAATTATTAGTAATAATTAATGTATTTGTTAAGTATTGTTTGTGTACCAATTATCCTAAATAAGTAAATAAATTCAAACCCTATAGGCACAATTATTCGAATAAATATCGTATGTAATTTGTAGAACCAGAAAATGTGTAATATGTAAAGGTGTAAGGATGCCGGCAAAGGAAATGCGCAGGTTTTAGTGATATATGGAATTACCGGAACCACACTTAGAAGCAATATTTTTTATAGTCTAGTCAAAATATCTAAAAAGAGCACTACTTTTTACGTTTAGAAGCAAATCATGTAACTTTTGGGGCAACCGGTATTTTCTCCCTATTTCAACCACGTTGAATCCGAAAATGCTGGTTGCCCAAGCGAAGTCCTGACCGAAAAAAGATATCCAAGATGGCCGCCAATATGGAATCGAAACCCGAAATCGGCGCTGTAAAGCCGTTTAACGTAGGAACTCGTCCAAAATATCTAGATGTATGTTTTTGAGCACGGGGGAATTTAAAAATACACTCAAAAGGTGTATTTAGATTTCGGGTTTCGACATCATATTGGCGGCCATCTTGGATATGTCACTTCCGGTCAGGATTTCGTTTGGGCAACCGGCATTTTCGGATTCAGCGTGGTTGAAATGGGGAGAAAATACCGGTCCCCCAAAAGTTACATGATTTGCTTCTAAAAGTTCGTTTTTAATAACATTTGTATAGACTATTACCCCTGTGAGGATGGCATGCGGCAGCGACACCGTAATAGTGAAGTAGTAGCAACAGTAGTAGCAGCAAGTAGCAGCATAAGTAGCTGCGAGAGCTGAGGGATTTTCCAACGGTTGGGCTGTGACGGGCATTGTAAAGTTCCAGATATGGATTGGTTGACTATATAATAGTATAGGCGTATCCAGCAGCCTAGGGTCTGGTAAAGTCAGAAGTGGACCAAGAGAGATTCGCACCAGGGATGGATTTTACTTTTTGCATCCCCCCTCCCCCCACCTATGGTGTGGTCCCTAACCATATTTCGAATAGAAAGGCAAATTGTACACATACTTTCGCGCTTTTATTGCGCTGTAAGTTTCGATAACATAGTCATAACATTGGTTAGTAAGACTGACTTGACTCGTAGATGATCCCCCTCCTATGGCGGGGTAAAATTTCTGCCCGGGATAGTTTTGCGCATAACTTTTAAACTACTATACGTATCGTAAAAAGAATAACTGCAAAATGATCACATTGAAATTTGAAATATTATAACGTTACAACATTATCTCGTAAAACAACTAAGATAATAATGAATAAATATTACAGTTAGCACAGCGCGGAAAGCGTCTAACCAAAAATGGTTAGCTCACATAGGAAGGTTAAATGGTTTTAATTTAGAAACATATCTATCTCAAGATTCGTTCTTGCGGAAGATGTAGTTCGGTATTTTTGCGCGTAGCCGGCACATCTGCAAAAAGGGCACCCAGTTTCAGTACGGACTATATTCACTAATGAATGTTACCAGCAAAGGCTGTTGCAGTATTACGGAATACGCTATATCCGGTTGAAATTGCGTTGCTTTTAGGGCAGGTCATGAATGACTGCCGAATAACCATAATCTACGAACAAGACTTTATTATGATCGGTTGTTTCAATTTATTTTTTTCGGGATCCTAAATGTTTTTTTTTATTTCAGAAAATTAACTAATAATGACGAAGACATAGTGAATACAAGATCGCAATCATGCAAGCAATTAGAATTTGAATCGCGGTTTGAGTCCGGTAATTTAAGAAAAGCGACACAGGTAAGCCTCCATTTTATTTCTTTTTCAATATTAAGACTGCCAATGTTGGATGAAAGCTTTTCTAAGTTAACGTCACGCTTCTCTGCCGTCAGTACCTCTTAACCTCTGAGGACCAGTAATTCGATGTTATCTATCCTGAATCATGCTGGCTGCCTACCGATATTCTGTCGTTCTGTTCTCGAATCTAAGACAATTATGTAATATTCGATAAAAACTTTGACAATTACCCAACGAGTACATACTGAATGCTTGCCTTTGAATCAACTTACTTAATATTTATTAGAAACACGCCATAGCTGGATACGCATCAAGAACGAACGTAGTTTCGAGGTCTCAGAAAAAATACATTAGAAAAGTGTCTTGTTATATATTTTTTTAAAATTTATAATATAACCTTATTATCCAAAAACGCCTCTTTTTGCTTTCATTCGCAACTAAATATGTAGCAAGCCCCAGCATGCATAACCAGTAGTCTCTTCAAGAAGGATGTATCACCTTGTATGTATGTATATACGTATCTCTAGATACAGCCCTTTTACAGAAGGATAACTTCCTGAATTGTAGGCATCTGTGGGTATGAAAAAACTCGAGAGAACTAATCAAAAATTTTCAAAATGAAAAGCTTGGTATCAACTTTTATTATTTTTTTTAATTAATCATTTCGCTTATTACTAATCAACATTGAAGAAAACCAATGCATTGAATAGCAATTTAACAACATCGTCTAATAACTACTAACAAGAGAACGTCGCATTAAATACTAACTATTAGATAAGAATAATTAATTATTCGCCAATAAATTCAAAAAATCGTTTTTGCGGTAAAAATATCTAAATCTAATTTCGTCTGGTCATATCTACGAGTATCTATGGCCATAAATATTTTAATCTGGTCTGGCTTTGGAGTTGAGATAATTCGAAGCCGCCAAGCACGCTTTAAAAAACTCCACCTCACAGGGTAAGTACGGTAGAACCCCTCTGCGAAAGTATAGTATGATCGAGCACGAAAACAACTATTAGGCACAAAAAGTTCCACTTTAGCTAGCAAACTAGGGTAAGCGGTTTGGCCACTAATGAAATTAAATATATGGGACAAGATCAGCATTTCTCGTCTGAGAGAGAAAGAATTATAGTCTACTAATGCAGTCGGTTACAGAAATCCATAATAGTAGTACAAAAATATCAAAAACACCTCTACATTTTCCAGCATAAGGATATAAGTATCTACGCAGGTTTCAAATATCTGCATTCGTTTCTGCATAGTGATCAATTTTCTTGCCGGAAGTTATTGACGAACTCCGTATATCAGCAACAATGCCGTTACAATGCCGGGCTTGAGCTCTCACGGCCAGACGGAGAAACGATTTTTAAAAGACGAGAAACGTAAAACTCTTAACCAATCCTCCATATAATCCCGACTCGGTCAACCTTGTGGACGACCCAACCTTGGGACATCTTTCTTCTTATGAAAACGAAGACTATCGCGGTTGTTTGCCATTATAAATGAGATAAAAACTAATTTACCACGTGAAGTTTATAACACCCTACGTTTCGGCGATGTTGCAACCGCCGTTGTCCAGGGTAGAATAAAGTGCTGCTATTTCTTCTTGTCCCCAAAAATTAAGAACCAATTATGCGGTCAACGTTTTTAATCGCCAGAAGAGGCTGACGAAAAATATAAAAACACATGTATCCGAGGTCACCACGGAGGAGTGGAATAAAAGCTATGAAAATTGGTATATAAGTCTATTATATTGGTATATAAGTGTATTATATGTATTAACGTAAGCTCACGGAGAATATTTTGAGAAACAATAATTTGATTTTTAGCCATTCATTGTAATATTCATTATTTATTTCCGAAACTTTCAGGGTGACCTCGTATACGTACGAAATCTTTATTAAAATTGTGTTCATTACTAATCGTTTGACTCCGGCCTATTTTGAAACCCTATCAAACCCTTAGTTGCCCTTACTTACTCTAATGTGTTTACCTTTTTCAGATTGCTCCTAATGAATACGATTTAATCCTGATGCCCGATGTCAATTCGAATCGTCGCCATTTATGGTTTTACTTTGAGGTCCGAAACATGATCGCCGACACTCCCTACGTTTTCAATATCGTAAACTGCGAAAAATCCGACAGCCAATTCAACTGCGGAATGAAACCGGTATTGTTTTCAGTCAAGGAAGCTATGCATGGGAGACCTGGTTGGGTCAGGGCTGGCTCAGATGTCTGCTACTACAGGAACGCATATAGAATAATAAACTGTAAAAGTTCTACGAAATGTTACCTGACTGTTACATTCACGATGCGGTTTACTCATACGAACGATGTGTGTTATATCGCTTATCACTTTCCATATACGTACTCCATGCTTATGGTGAGTTCTTTCCTGATCTCTTATGCTAACATAGATAATATAACGAGTAGATATGCTGGAGCTCCTGAACCTAGGGAAGCGGCTCTAATATTGCGGCCGCCTGGGAGCATCAACGTCTGCAGAGATGCATTATGTGATTCCAATTGTCCCGGCGCTGGGACACTCACAGTGGTTTTAAGGGGTTCCTAATAGTTCCGCAAGCTTTGGTAGTGTTAGCGAATCGTTGTCATCTGGTCTGCCCAACTCTCGATTCAACTCCCATCCGGTAACCTCCTCAAAGAGGGACTCAGCCTGTCGGGGGCGCTGTGAGCTACTGCCACGGCTGTAATCTAAAGTCGGAGGCGATTAGGATCAGAATATTGCGAATTCGGGGGAATACCTCTCGCAGAACTGAGCAGTTCGACACGCTGCCCATCCGGCGAATAACTAAGGAGGACGGGGTCTGGACATGTATTTTTGCTAATCATTGAAGGTAGTTGTCGACCTTAGGTCATCTATTCTTGAAACGATCCGTTACCTACCCGATCCCGAGTGACTATGCCGGGCAACGGGCGCCTCGATCCGCGATAAATTCAAATTGAATTACCGCTTACGTCAAGTAGAGGCCGCGCAAGCGACATCGAATCCGTGAACAGACTGGAGGACCAAGAAATCCGGTCAAATCTGGTAGCGAGGGCATGAGGCCGGCCCGCTTGTTTCCCTTCCCAGTGCCTTGCGGTAAAGCGCTGGACTGTCACGGGCCTGTTGGCGTAGTTAGACGGTGGTCTGTGTTGTCCCTAAGTATCTGCATTCACCCCGCGGTTGAAAGAAATATTATTTATCGTTATATCTCCCTGGGGCGACATATTCGTCCGTAGTAGTTGACAATCCCATAATTGGTCTTAAGGATCCTCGATCCGCTGCGGAAAGTCCACTCTTCTTTTATAGGCGAAGTAGTAACGTGAAACTACAATTTAGCACCTTAAACCAAGGATTCAGGTATAGATTTCCTAATAGATTGAGCCTTAAATTAGATAAAGCGTGACAATCGCACAAAATATTTGAATCGGTCATGGCAGAAACTACAGAAGTCGCTTGTTTGACCAAAATAAATTCTGCTCTGAAAGGGTGTTTTCTGGACTTAGACACATCCATTAGTGCAGAAAAGGCATTTTCGGGTTTTACGACTTATGTCCTTTCGGCAACGACCGATTAATTTGGTGATGGTCCAGTTTGAGCAGTGCTTCTGATATATTTACGAATTGCAGCTTTGTAAAGTCTTTATATTGCCCAATTCCGGGCGCGTCCCTCAAGTAGATTTCATGTTCTCTTTCCAACCTCTTTTTGGTGTCAAGTTTATAGTAGACAGTCTGATAAACCTATTGCGTTGATCTCAGTAAGAGTTTTATGGACCCTAAACCAGCCAGAGCATCTATTACATAAGTTGAACTTATTACTTATTACAACTTATTACTAGCCAAAGCATCTGTTACATAAGTTCAACTTATTAATTGGAAAACTATTCACACCTCTGGGTTCGACATGGAGTACTTTATAAGGTTGCCCTTTAAGAAAGCGCTTGTGAGCGTCAAGAAATGTATTCTAGGTGTAGTTGTCATCAATTTAGTTAGTGTCTTGAATGTTTTGATCGGGTCATCTCTCTTCCGTGTCACCTTGGCTATGAAAGTGGACAGTCCGAGGATTTTCAAGCTTTCTTCGTTACTCAGTCGTTTCATTTGTTGATTTTCTTCGTACAGCTTACGTACACCGTAACCTTCCCAAGAAGATATCCTACTAATATTATAAAAGCGAAAGTTTGTATGTATGTATGGATGTTTGCTACTCTTTCACGCAAAAACTACCGAATGGATTTTGATGAAACTTTACAATAATATAGCTTACACATCAGAATAACACATAGGCTATAATTTATAAAGATATATGGTTTTCTATCATCATTATCACAATTTTCCATCACCATGCAGGTGAACCGCTGGGCGCAGCTAGTCTATATATACATACAGAAGTAGGGTCTACGTTTTCGTAACCATATTCAAGCATAGTCACACATTGTGATATTAGGAATGCCTTGTACAATTTCAAAATCAACTCGGGGATTATATAAATAAAATGTACATTCACAAAAACAATTCAAACTTTCCTATGATGTAAAACAGAGAGTTTGCTCTTTTTTGGGCTATCATTTGAGGTATCCTAACAGTTTGATACATAATAAATCCTTGGAGTCTATTGTGATAATCAGGAGTTTAAACGAATTTAGTGTAGCATTAGTTCAACTTTCCATTACTTCGTCTAATAGCGAGGACTACACTTTCCTATAGATTCAAATTGAGTAGCAATACAGAGATGTTTATATAAAATTACTTACGTCGTGGGTATGCTAGAAAAGTGACCTAGTTCAATAAGCAATATTTTGAGATCATTGCAGTTGAACTAAAATTTATTTTGATAAATCAGCTGAGCTTCCAGCTTCATTTGTTGTTTTTAAAATGTTACCAAAACTTTAATGATATTGTTTGCGTACTATTGTACAAATTGCTTTATTTAGACAAAATATAAGATCAAATTATTTTATTTCCTTTCTTTTTCTCATAATGTCTCTCCTACAGGAGGTTGGTTGATAGCTCTATGAATTTTTCCCTGTCTTAGACTAAGCAAAATAATGCTTCTACGCTTGAGATTTTTGTCGACTCTCGGATGTTGCGGAACCAAGACTTTTTTCTCATTCCAGCCTGTCGTTTACCGCAAACTTTGCCCATAATAATGAACTGAAGCAGTTGGTATCGCTCATGTCTCAGCACGTGGCCCAGGTACGCCACTTTTCTTTGCTTGATTATGGGTAAACGTTCGCAATATCTGCCGCCAAGTTAGAGAACTCTAATATTGAGAACTTTCTGAATCCAGCTAATGCGGAGCATTCCACGGTAGAACCACATCTCAAATGCTTCAAGACGCTTCTGGGTGTTGGCTTTCAGGGTCCAAGCTTCGCTACCATAAAACACCACAGGCCACACATAGCAATGGAGAATTCGTATTCGGAGTTTGATGTTGAGTTTCCGGCCGCATAATACCTTTTCCATTTTCTTAAACGATACTCGGCGATTTCAATCCGGGTACGAATTTTTCATTGCAAACAACAAATTCACTATTTCTCTTCTAATTAGTATTCCTTCTTAGTCGTATTTTTCGATCTTGGTCACATTTACCATTATACCGTCGATATATCACTATGGTAATAGCGAGTCTGTTTTCTCTCGTGTTCATTGCTGTCACATTTGTATACAAACACACGTAAGAAACTTGAAATTTTTCAATAATTATAATGTCGTTGCATTTTACAGGCTCATCTCTGGGTGTCACGACAAAATCTGCCTTTAAATATTATCTACAGAGCAGAGTGCCTTTGTAATTCGCTTAATGGAAATGAAGTTCCGGTTGTTACCATAACTGCAGCAGATTCTAAAGCGAATCCAATTCAGGTACTCATAAAATTACGAATTACATTTTTGACCAAACGACTAAAAAACCAGTATGGAATTATTTGGACTTTCTACCCGTGCTTTCAAATAATGTACTTGCCAAACACCTCGACAATTATTTCAATTTTGAATTTGTCACGGTCTCTTATAAGTCACTAAGATAAACACTCCGAAAATTACGTGCTAGAATAACTACTATCAAAGATGGCGACGGGTGAAACGAGTCATTGCAACAATATTTGGGTATCTTATTTTAAAATGAGTACTAATTAATATATAAATACAATTATTGTAAAATGACACATCGTCGTTGGTTCATTAATATATCATAATTAAAATGTCGTTATTATGTGACATGTCATTAAATGCCATATTTTCAAGAGAGAGTAAAAGCATTATAACTTCGTTGCTTTTCAACCAATTTTCGCAAAAAGTACCATTTAGCTAAGTATTTATACACGTTAAAATGCGGATTAGTTTTTTTTAATAGTGGTCGATATTATGGATATATAGGTACTAAATTTATTGACAATTTTATTTTCACATAATTCATATTTTTTCCTTTTATATCCTGACACGACGTCATTCTTAATGCACTAGAACTATAAAAATGAAAATATATAGGTATACTAAATAATAATAAAAATCGGTTGTGTCACCCCAAGACTTTCCCGGCAAGTAGCCAGCGACTTATTTCATCTAAATATGCATTTCATAAATAAAATCGATGAGCAGTTGGCGAAAATTCTTGTTAATATGCGACGCAACGCAATGAAAATTTGATTTTTGTAAGCGCGTCATCTCATTGAATCAAATTGCAGACGCGAGTCGCCGTGAGCCTTCGAATTCGAATTTCGAACTATACAGCATCGCAAGCGTCAAGCGTCGGCGCTTTTAAAGGCCTTACTATTTAATTAATGTATGGTGGATATTAATTTTTATTTGCGTCCCTTGTATATGAGATATTTCAACCAAAGTTACACACCGTGATTTCAGACCTACAGTTTCAAGTATTTAAGTCTAATATTAGATTAAAGTATTACTAGCGCGCCCTCTGGTGGAACGATTTTAACCACAATCTGTTCAACTCTTGCCATGACCAAATGATGCCTGCATGCCAAATATTATCACAATCGGATGAAGCGTTTGGACGCTATTGTAGAGGAATACACGCACAAACACACGCACGCACACAGACAGACAGACGCACAAACACACAGACAGCTTTCAGTCGGGAAATTGTCTGGTCGAAATGCATATATCCGTCATCATCTAGATTATTTTTAGCGCGTTTACAATTCTTTACCTTCTCGTTGGTTGGTTAGTCAGTAAAATATAGTAGCTTTCAGGGAAATATGTGACGTCATGAAAATATCTAGGGTGGGAAGACATGTCCTATGAAAATTCACAAATGACAAATTGCAATGTAGTCTGTAGCCGCCTTCACAATACTCTATTGCCATGTAAATATGACTAAATTAGATACACTTGTATCAAAAAAGCAATAATCAATACAGTATCAATGACGATATCATGCCAGATACCAGCATTGTTGTGATTTAAAGAATGTTCTCTACTGTCTGGTCTAACTATCTGGTACGTGACACCACTATATTGATTGTCGTCGACTACTTTCTCCTTTGGTATAAGCGTACTGTATTTGTAATCATAAGTCTAATAGTCACTTACACTACCCACAATTTGGGAGTTTCCAACTGAAGTTTTTTCCCATTGAATTTTAAATAAAAGGGCGGCGAGTACTAAACCCTATGTTAGGCCGTTTTTAAGCCACTTAAATTTACTAAAGTCACTTTAAATCGACGATTCACTATCATATTACATTTCATTAATTCAATCTTTTCACTTGCCAGGATCGTTCCGTTATATTCCTAACTGCGCGGGTGCATCCAGGCGAGAGCAACGCATCGTGGGTCATGGCCGGTACGCTGCGTCACCTTCTTAGCATGAAGGAATCAGCGATTAGACTCCGCAAGAACTATGTCTTCAAAATCGTCCCCATGCTGAACATAGAAGGAGTTATGAATGGCTGGTGAGTGTTTTTTTTTTTTTGCTCCTACAAATATTTGAAATGCTGACCAGGGAGATACATGCGGAAACGATAAAACGATATATTTTACAACCAAAATAAAGCATGGTTACAAATGTATCGGCAATAAATATTACACGAATAGTTTTGAAAGCTTCTAATCATTTATAAGATTGAAGTTATATCTAGTAATAATCAATATCTTATGAATAAAGCGAAGAAATAACGATAAAAACGAGTCAAAAGGCCTCATGATTTTTAAAAGGATATAAATATATCCTTGTGCCAATTTCTAAGTCAGTGAGCCTCTGATAATATAAACCAAGTATGAACCCTCTGATGATAATCTTTCAGATTTTATAAGATCTTCAGTAAAATTCACCAAAAAAAAACAAATAAATAAATCAAATAGGAAAAAAATACAAAATTTTCCTGAATTTTAATAAAAACACACACCAATAGCCACACACTCACACATAGCGATTTTAACTCTTAATTTAAATTAACGTTTATTTTTATGCTGTCTGTTTTTAATAAAATAAATAAATTTAAAAAACTGACACACTCTGAAAGGCTTGAACTCTATTAAATCGCTCTTTAATTTATTGTCTTTGAGATTAAATTGATTACGTATGTTGACAATTATGTTTATCAGCGAGAATATGACACCAGTAAAGGCATTTTAAAGTTTTTAATTTACTTTCTTCCCCTACAAGATCCTTATAGTATTTAAGAGTTTTACAAAATGAGACTTTATTCAAATATAGTTATTTACCTATCCGTTTATGAAGATATCAAATTAACTTAAATAATGAATTATATTTTTCGTATTTACATGGGACTGACCGCCCTAATTAAGAATTAGTAGCGTATCTACAAATTAGTAGTGTATCTCGTATATTGTCATGTCTATTTTCTGTGTAAAGACTGTTTTAGGTAAAGATTGCGATGACTATATCACTTTTTGACCAAGTCAACTGTCTTAGGGGCTCTCTAGACGATCAAGCATGCTTGGCAAGCTTCGTGTCGCGGGCAGGGAGGGGATCGTAAACCGCAGGAAATATGCAAATATATTTTTGTAATATTTACCAAAAATGCCTAATGTTGTAGTTTATACCAGGGAGTCACGTTAATTAGACTTAATTGATTGATGAATGATTGACTCCCTGGTATAAACTACAACATTAGGCATTTTTGGTAAATATTACAAAAAAATATTTGCATATTTCCTGCGGTTTACAATCCCCTCTCAGCCCGAGACGCGATGCTTGACAAGCATGCTTGATCGTCTAGAGAGCCCTTTACAGTAGTAAATATATTTATCGGACAACCTTGTCTTTAATTGTATATATTGAAACTTTCTTTCCTATTTCTCCTCTTCCTATCGTAACTTCATAAAAAAACACTTTCATAGTTCTGTAATATTTTTATTCAATTTGTAAGTAAAAAATACAATTATAAAATTGTCCCTGAGTTTACCTATGAAACTTACCAAGCGTACCGCTTCAAAATTACCGCGTACATGCCAAGCGTACCGCTTCAAAATTACGTATCATACTGAAAGTGCGTAAATGAATTTAACTGTCTATTCTATTATACTACAATGTCTTCGATATCATAAATAAAAAACTACTCGTCGCATGATTTATACATGAAAACCTAACTTAGTATACGATTGTACGGAATGTACGATTCTCGCAATCGCTCCGGTGATTTTTTTTTTTGTAAAAATAAAGGAATTAGCGAGTGGTCATTATATTGATACTGTACAATATACCATATCCTTAAACCCATAATATAATGACTGCAGTCGCCCGAACCTTTCGCTCGCCGGAGCGATGCCAGCGGAGTTTATCACTATCTAATATTGCATTTTTGAAAAGAAATCGCCTTAAATTCTACTTCGTTGTCGTAACCTATTTGCCCGCAGATTGTTCGCGAAAAGAAAACTATAAACTATTTTAGTAATGACACAAAGTCTCTAACACGGTACACTAATAAAGTCTCGTAAGGCCTCCTCTCTTATACGCGTATTTCGCACGGTAATACTATTAAACAGCGCACGCTAGTGCGCTCTCGTAACTATGTGATAAATAAAAAGAGTGTTCGCGTTAGTGAGACGGCGGCGCTAGAAACTTTGCACCATTTTCTTGGACGGATTCAGCTTTACGGGGGACTGCGACGTCCGGCTCTACCGTCGAGACGTACTCTTCGCTCTGGTCGGCCGCGGCGTAGGCGTTGGGGTCGTCCCCGGCCATGTCCTGGGCCACGTCCTGGGGCGCGTCCCGGTCGTAGGGTCCCTGCGTGGGTGTAGGACCGCCCTCCTCCTCGGCTTCCTCTTCTTTCTCGCTCTCGGATTCGGACTCGCCGACGTGTCCGGGTACGTGATCCTGGTGGTTGATCCCGGAGTAGTGACTGTCCACTTGTGGGAGGCTCTTGTGGTTGAGGGCGGAGGCGGCCTTGAGGTGTGGGGAGTGAAGGCCGTCCAGAGAGCTCGGCCTGAGCTTGCCGAGGAGGTCGTTTAAAGTGAAATGGGTGGGTAGGTGTTCACTGTGCGGTGGCAGCGGCGAAGAGCTAGTCAGCGGTAGAGCCGTGGTCGTGGTCGTTAATGATATTGGTTTTCTGAGGAAAAAGAAGATAGACAAATTTAAGCCAATCGATAGGTTTCGAATTTATGGTAATAAACAGTGTTGACGTCACTCGATGTCTAACTCATAAAATGCTTAGTAAGTTCTTCTTATATGATTTATTTTTTAATGACTTCTGACTGATATAGGGATGTTTTATTTTAATATAATCTTATCATCGTTGAACAACAACAGGGATATGCGATAATCCAGAAACGCATTATTTAAGATGGAAAAGGTATTTCGCGAAAGAAACATTAACCTACACTTGAAGGTTAGATTTCTGAGATACTGTTGTTTATATAATGAAAAGCTGGAGACTTGTGGCCAAGCTGATATGAAAAGCTCGAAGCCTTTGAAATGTGGTTCTATCGTAGGATACTACATATAAGCTAGGTTAACAGTTAGATATGAAGATGTCTCAAAGCGTTTGAGCAAGAACATTGACATATCAAGGACAATAAATATATGCAAACTCAAATATTGCGCTCTTGTCATACGCTATCAAGAAAGATACAACAATATGCATCTAATTTATTCCGTGTTTTACTTCCCGGCCCACCAAACGATCAGGAGGGAAAGTATTTTGAATGGGCAAAAATTTTTTTCGAGATCAAGATTTTCGAGACGATAAGAATCATTTCCAGATTAAAGTGTGTTGTCCAGATTACAGATTGAAGATCATTTTCAGATTACGGATTGAAGACAAACAGAGAGACTTCAATCTTGAAATGGTCTTAATCATCTCAGGGGACTCTTAATCGATATTTCCGTCTTCATCTCAAAAATAAAAAATGTGCGTTCACAATATTTTCCCTCCTCGTCGGTTGGTGGGCCGGTTAATTAAAAGCATATAAGAACAAAATAAACTTTTTTTTGGTTTCTTATTCTCTTCAGGAGTGAACGAGATGTATAATGTCAGAAAGGGTCGGTGCACTGCAAAAAAAAAATTGCGCGCGTCATTTTTTCAAACTTCAACAATTTTTTTTATTTTGAAACCATTTTAAGTCCTATAAAAGGGAAATAAACATTGAAGTTGAAGTTTTATCGAACTAATTTTATTGAAAAGAAATAAAAAATGCGCCCACAAACACTGATAAATGACGAATAACGGAGAACTGATGGTTCCGAAATTAAAATAAAACTCAGCCTACACTTTTGGGAAACATACCTAAAATTATTTTTTGCCAAATTTGTAAAATCAAACGACTCGAACAGTCAAAGCTTTACCTGGTCCTCATTTTGAAATATTATCCAATATTGTTTAGTTATTGTGCACGTCATGACGATAACCTTGATAGGTAATCGGTATAAAACGACGAATCAACCAACTACTTAAATCAATGTTATTTAACATTTCAAAATGAGCCACTGTACACTTAAATCATACTAAACTATTGTTAGTAAATGGTTATAATATCAAAATAATAAATAGGTTATATCATTTATAAATTTTAATAAAGGATGTCAATCATGCACTGTAATCAAATTATTGTTACAAAACTATATAAATAATTTTGACGAGATAGCAAGCAAAGCCCAATCGTCCCATCCACCAAATATAAAAATTGTTTCGAGTTATTTTCTTGCAATTTTGAAAAACAATGTTAAATAAAGAGTCAATTGGATTCGGAATGAGGAATCATAATTTCCGAGAGGATGCTAAGCACTTAATTAATCAGGATCGAAATGGGTTATCAAGTATATAAATAAAATACATAGCAGTTCTGGAGAGAAGTAAGGAGAACGATGAACATGTTAAATTGTTTGAGCGGATAATTCTGCGATGTTTATTTTCATGTACGGTGTGCTTGTGACGATCGGGTATATTTTCAAGAAGTGATTCCGTACATCAAACTGAACAAGAACAGTGTTATTTTTTTAATATCTTTACATTATGATTTTCTTGATTATTGGAGATTATTCTACATGAAAAACTGAATTCAAACCTATCTATAATTTTACTGACTTATGTCCTACTTATCGAGGAAAAAGCTTTTTAGTTCAACTTTGAAATATTCAATATTTTTTTCTAACAAAGGCCCAAATTGAAACAAGTTCTAGATGATATTCAACTCCGTTTTTTGTGCAGAATAAGTAAATATCACTTTTTTGGTTAAGTTTGACGCAGGCATAAAATCACCTCTGACCTCTAAAAAAATGTCACGACCGTCCCGAACACAATGTACTTAGTACCTCCTGCAAACTGTAAAATTGATTGGTCATGATGGCAGTTCTATTCTATCTAGTGTTCGCACAGTCGTCACATGTGTTTCTCGAGAATATACTTGCACCCATGCTCTACTATCGCTATACGTCTAATATCAGCGATAATTTTCACCATTCATAATACTACAGATAGCAGACGATACTCTGTATTTCGAAATTTTTACCCCTATGGCGCTCTTTCTGCAGATTGGAAAATTAATTAACTAATCTCTCTAATCTCTCCGATTAGTGTAAGAATAATGGGATTAAACTCAATCGCGTTCTCATACCTATGTAGTCATTGGTTCCCAACACAATCTGGCAAAATTTAACTCCATGAGTCGTCCCGATATTGCTAATGATCGAGTATCCATCCCATTCGCAGTTGTCGCTCGTAATCCTGTTTTATTTCGACAAAAACCTTACCTTCGACTGTCATAATAAATTAAAAAATAAATAGCGTTTTTTTTAAGTCTATTGAATCGGAGAATATTTTCTTTTCCTATATGATATGCTCCTAATCAACACTCTTATATGTATTACCGATCTTTGATTATAGCGGCGTGTACAGACGCTGCTTCAGTAAAGTCTGGTATATGGTATGCTGTGGTAAAGTCGACTAAAATAAGATTCAAAGGGTGAAAAACGCTCGTTTCCATTTTATACATAGATTTCACGTTTCTCCATTCCTATACAAATATTCCTCAATATGTCCCACCATAAGTAACTTCCTTATGCTAAACCACACCTTAAAAATATTCAGAAACAAAACTAGCCATCGCCTGCCTTATGTCATGATTTTAAGTTTTCCGTTTAGTACGTATTCATTTATAATTAAACACTCCGTATAGTAGGCTGTAGCCTTGTTATTTATATTGGTATTTAACGTAAATTATACAAAATGTGATTGCAATCCGATCGGAGTGATGAAAAGCTGTTGCAAAACGAACAGAGAGAAGAAGTGTCAACACTATTCGAAATATCAGTGTTGGGTAAAACATTACTATGTTTCCCATCGCAAAGTGTTGAATGTTTTCAGCAGAAATAACCTCTGTATGTGCGTCATGTCGATTTTGTTATGTCCGCAGACGAATCTTCTGTTGGAATGTCTGTATTTGTACGTGTGTCGCGATCGCAATCATTACTCGTCTCAGATTATAGGCTTTAAATGTTTTTAAAATGTCATTCTTCAAAAAGGCTTTGAAGTCTTAATAAATTTTGTTTCACTCTTTTAGTTTTCGAGCATTTCATTAAGTTTCCCTGAAAAATCATGCTAATCTTGATGATCATCCTAATCTTCGGTCATCTCTTTTATGCTATCGTCGATTTGCAAGCGAATTTGCTAAATAAATTCTTTTGAGTCATCGTCTCGGCAATTTAGTGAATATTTGTTTCAGTCTTTTGTTTTTTTGTTTTAGGCAACCGATTTTTTTATATTTAATGATAGATTCTCCTTTACTATCTTCAGAGCTAACGTCAATGGTATGTTTACCGTCGCCATCTTTGTTTTTTTGGTTTTCCAATGATTGAACAACCACAGGAAGAGATCATTTCGATTTAACAGTCCATCTGGAATCCAATTTTTTTGGTAACAATCGTCTCCTATTTGCACTGTACGTCGAGAAGTATTTCAAATCTTTAGGTTTATCATGCTGCTAAGATTTCTCTTTATTCTTGTCTTCAAAATTTCCTTTCGTGCTTTGTGTAAGTTCTGACTATTGCCCGAGAACCTGGTTCTAACCTTCGATGTTTCTTTGTTGTATTGTGCTTTAAAAACGTATCCTGCTTTATTTGGTTGCATTTAGTAAATTTTTGTTCGTATCGCCCCATTATCAATAATAAATGACGGTGGAATATCCGTGGAAGAGTAAGAAATCTTTCTATTTTGCAATAGCAATCAATTTCAGAGATAGACACGCTTTTTTTACTCCATCTTGCTAGTTAATACTTTACGATTATGGATTTAAGATAAAGCTTTGTTAGTACATTATAAAATGCATACAAAGATACAAATATATACATACATAAATACAAATAGAAGATTGGCTGATACAGTAAGGATGTATAGGAGCATGTTTGGAATTTGGGGCTTGTTAAATCAAATCTATTCAAGTCTACTGGCGCCGGCTTGTCAGTGCGCTTTGAAACCTTGGCTGGATGGTCGACAGAGAGGATTTTGCTTTGGCCATCTCACCTTTGTGCTGTAAATGCTTTACCCCTGCGCTGATGACACCGGAATAGAGCCGTAGTTGTAGTAGTAACACCTCGTCTGCTCACAGATGAAGTCTTTGATCTGCCCGCAGCTCTGCGGCTCCCAGTGGAAGCTGGGCGCTTTAAGGGCGACGCAACCATTGTTCATGATGTGGTCGGTGTTTCTGGAATTAAATAATTAAGTTGATTTATATCCTATGAAACGCCTCAACAGAGATTAGCGTATGTTGGCGCCTCAGGTGCCGCTACCCAGTATTACGGCACTCACTGACGCCGAGATCTCTTGTTACAGGTGATTAGAAACAACTGTCATTTCCCCCTCTCGTAAGTATGTTCCCGCGAAGTACGTTTTTAAATAAACTATTTTATATTTCATTGTTCAATATTTTTATTTGGTCTGTGGGTTTCAATAAATATAAATTTTGTCAAAATATGAGCTCAGATGAATTCTTCGGAGAAGAATTCCATTACCACTCATTTTGTAGCCATTGGATTTAACACGTAGAGTTTGATATACTCTCGTTCTCTTGATATTATAATACGTTAGATGAAACTTTTACTAAGTTTATTCTTTATTTAAGTAAGGACTTTATAGTCATTTGAACTATGTTCCAACACGAAAAGTTAATCGTTCTGCTATCTAATTTGCCTCTTACATTTTTTCTTACTTTCTGATAGACTCACCCATGCCTGGCAGTGCGCTGTGGTGCTGTGCTTCCTTGGGGCAGGTCGATGGGATCCATACTGTCCAGGTTATGGTCCTCTTGGGGTGCAAGCTGTTGGGTTGGAACCTCATCACCGAAACGCCTCATGTAGTTGAATGTCGCGTTAAATGGAAGCCCGCTGGACATCCATAGGAACATATCCGTGCCGAGGTTGTTGCCCGACGTCCAGAAGTCGTATTTATTGTAACCTGAAATTGATAAAAGACGGAATGAATAAGACGGGCTGTGAATTTACATGTATAGAACGGCGATATATGATTTCAATATGTCAAGCTATCTAGCTGTCTATCGTCTAGCTGTCACGAGCTGTCTCGAGCTGTCAGGAGCTAATAGGCCCTTGTTGAGTTGGCCACGAAGACCTATTTGTTCGGGGTCGGTCACACTCACGGGTGAACACCCATCCGGCGGCCTCCTCGCATTAAGTGCGAGCCCGGGTAGGACTCGAATCTGGCCTGAGGGCTAGTTCCCCCCAGGAGTCACTCTTCTGGCGCTCCTGGGGCGATTCGCGCACCGTGCAGCGTAAGCCAATTGATTGTGCATTCTGACTAACAGTCGGGGGACTGCATATTTCCTGCGGTTTCGAATCCCCTCCCAGCCCGCGACGCGAAGCTTGACAAGCATGCTTGATCGTCTAGAGAGCCCATTAGATTTTTTATTTAAATAACCAGATTCATCGAACAATTTCACATTTTGATAAAATTTTAATTTTTATATATATTTTTGAGTACACATGTCAGAGAAACGTTTGCTTTAAATCAAACTAATAGATAGCATCATTATGTTTGTTTCTTTTTCTTTTGCGTAATTTACTAGTAAAAGATTATCGCGGTGCGTTTGCAACATCGCCGAAAGATCGAGTGCTACAAACTTCACGCGGCATATTATTTTTATTACAAGCTCTTATTTACCTTGCAATGTTTGTCAGTATGTTTGTTTAGGTCAAATCTTGCAAGCAGAATTAGAACCACTTCCTTTTATCCTATCAAGTTGAAATTTTACTTGTTGGTTCAGTTCCGAGGACAATGCATTTTTATGGTGAGCATGACCTGATTCTGCACCCAGGATTGGCTCCCGACGAGGTGACTCCTCAACGGTCAACAGCACAGAGACAAAATTTTGTATACACATTCAATTATGATAGCCCGTTCTAGATTTCATCATGACATGGCTACTGAGCCCAGGTTGGCTTCTGACGAGGGGTATCCTTAACGGTCCACATGTCACGAAATTTTTTATGTGTCAACGTGTCAATTATGATAACATAGTTTCACCATGATATGACTGCTGCGCCCAGGGTTGGCTCCTGACGAGGGGACTCCCCAACGGTCAACAGCACAGACACGAAATTTTGTATTGCATTCAATTATGATAGCCCGTTCTAAGTTCCACTGTGATATGGCTGCTGCACCCAGGGTTGGCTCGGGACAGAGCATTTTAATAAAAGCTTGATTTTTAAAATGTGTTTTTACTCTTAACTTATCTATCCTATTTATAATAATGATTCAAGTATAAAGTATAAAGTAGTAAAAGCAGATAAATTTCTTCCGTACGTGTAAATTGTAAGGAAGAATAAAGGTAACAATGGCTTGATTATTGCCAACATTGTGGTGTTCTGCTTCATGTCTTGATGTTCTCAAACACGTCAATCTATTTTGATTAATTTTTTCCTTGGTCGTAACTCGCATTCAAATCAGAGCGCTTGATAGTTTTTATGGTTCGTTTTTCCCGCGCTTTCCGGTCGATCCTCTCTCTTCCCTGGCCGCTCCTTCATTACGCAATTATAATACTTGAATTGAATCGGATATCTTTTTGCGGCGACGGCGCGGCGCGGTGCGTCGCTCGGCAGGGCCCCGGTCAGTGAATCCTGCCCCGTGCGAACGTCCTGCCCGGCCGTGCGCCTCTTCACGCCATACCCGATCGACAGCTTAGCGCCATTTGCATTTATCGCATATGCCGGCCGTGCCACTGGCCGGCCAATCAGGCTGGACGAGTGGAACTAGTCGTAAACGATGCTTCCTGTCAAGAATGTGCCGTGCCGGGCCGCGCGTCGCGTGCCGTGTGGCGCCTCGGCCACCTTCGATTATCCGCTTGGTCAACGACATTTTTCCGCTCGATGAAAAATAAACTGTCCCGTACAGTCCAGTCAAAATAGCGACTTCACATTAAATGGAATGAAATGTTTTACATGTTTCGACATGAAAACGTTTGTAAATTCGGATTGATACAAATTTGATTTGGTAGACAGGTCGAAATTTATTACGCGGTAATTCGGTGAGTAACGAACCAATAACAACCAACCTACTAAATACAGATATCCTACGCGTATAAGATTCTATTTAAGCAGGTTATTGCAGCAGAAGCAATTTAAGGCGTAGCGGGTGAAAAATAGACGAAAAATAGAAAAGAAAATCGATAAAACAGGAAAATTTGAGTACGCATACATTACATTTACAGGCAGTCTGAGCACGTGTGTATGTATGTATGTACGTATTTATGTATATATGTTTGTATAGACGTACGTAGTTACGTACGTATGTATGTATGTATGTATGTATGTATGTGTGTATGTATGTATGTATGTGTGTATGTATGTATGTATGTATGTATGTATGTATGTATGTATGTATGTATGTATGTATGTATGTATGTATGAATGTATGAATGTATGTATGTATATATGTATGTATGTATGTATGTACGTATGTATGTATGTATGTATGTATGCATGCATGGATGTATGTAGGAATTAATGTATGTATAAAAACATGCATTCATGCATGTATGTATGTATGTATGTATGTATGTACGTATGTATGCATGTATGCATGTATGCATGTATGTATATATGTATGTATCATATATGTAAATATATGTATGTATGTAAGTATATACTCGTATGTATGTTTGTAAGTAAGTATGTATGTATGCATTAAAGTGTGTATGTATGTATATATGTGTGTACACGTTAATTTTCTAACGGATGCCATGCTAGTAGGTATTGACTGCGACGAATTTCTCGGACCCTCACCTACATGCTCAGATCACAAGTATTGAATTTATTGGACATCAATTTACTAAAACCAAAAGAGATAGAATTCTTAATCCTTTAAAGGATTTCTATCCCTTTTTGGTTTTAGTCCACTGGTGTTCAATAAATGCAATACGTGTGATCTTAGTGCATGCATGTGAGCAAGGGCCGAAAAAGTCGGACGCCGTCTGTACGTGAAAGTAAAAACCTATTACAACTTAAGGAAGTTCAATAAACTTCAAAACGTTTATCAGGGCTACTGTACTTATTCTATAGACCACCCATCTTCCTATTTCCTCCTTCTGTCCTTCAAAGTTGAAAGTTAGGAATGATGACCTACATAAAGCCTTTGACACGATTTCTCATATTCGTCAAAGACAATTTTGCTATGAACCTCATTGAATCAAAACATACGGCATATGCTTGATTCCATTATCATATTTAAATAAGGGCAACGTCTTACGCAGTCACGCGTGGCATCACCCAACAGCAGATGCAAAACATACTACACGAAGCGTGCGCCTTAACAAGGAAAAGGGTAAAAAGATTAAGTAATTAAAACAAACTCTGATTGTGAAGAGTTGTTAAGGCCTGAACGAATAAAATATGCCAGACTTTGTTTTTTTATTGTAAAGTCCACTTACAGATATAAGAACTTAATGTGTTATCATAATTATAACCTAATACATGACTGATTTTAATATTGAACACATGACCAACTGCTCTAAAGTGTATGCCTAAAAAGTTTATACTGCAATCTTTTAGATCTTCCAGCAACTATACGAAAATTACTACTTTTCTAGGACGTACTCAGTTTATTCCTTTTTCTCTCCTTCCTCTTCCAATTTTCCCTCCTCGGGCATTCTTAGTTTTAAGTATAATAATTTGTATTTTATGTAGACAAACTTGCTAACCTTTATTTCCACAACGCGCCCATGTACCACAGCACTGTGATTAGGTTAGTTGTAAGATATTGTCACTTGACAATAAGCTTGCCATTTTGTGTGTAATTTTTAAGTGCAAATAAATAGGTTATTATCACTTTTATTATTATTAGATACACTTCATTTTCATTGTCATCCCAAAAACTACAGATTCTTTAGCGTAAACCAACTTTTGAGTTTAAATATTGTTGTTATCCTTCTTAGACTCGACGGTATGTGATGTTGCTTCTGGCATACTCATAAATTTTTGATCTTCACAAAAGATCTGCTCCAAGAATGTATTATAGCCGGTTTTCAAGTGGTCAAAAACATTTATCGTTTTATCAATACTATCCTAAATGGTCGATTATTTCACCATCTATATTTACTCTTGTTTAATCTCAGTCTCTCGCTCTGATCTAATCAGGATGCCATTCGATAATTCTAGTTAATTAATCGACTACACACTTATGGCTATAATTTATCTATGTACCTATCTGATGAAGGAAACATCACATTAATTCTCAGTGGCGACTGCGAAATTGCTATAAGAGCCACGGGGAGCGATACCGTTTATACCAGTTTCTAAGCGATGGCCCGTATCCGCACCGCAATGGGATGCCACAATTAGCTTTACAATCTCCGGTCACCGTAAATGACGATGATAATCAGCCACCCGGAAGGTCCATCAAGTCATCCTGATCATTAGCAAAACTGCTCAGACCAGGTGGCAAGTGGGGGCTAGAGCAATGAATCTCCAATGGAATAGCGGAAAGAAGCAGGAGGAATTATGAAGCAAATCTTGATTTGTAACCTGGTTCTAGGCCCATTAAACAATGTTTGTTTGTTTGTACTTTTTATAGTGACAATTTACAATGGGCGGGATTATTATCATACGACAATCTCTTACAACCATACCTACTTTGATATGTTTATATGTATGTGTGCGTGTAACATGTGTGTACAGTAAGTATGTTTCTTGTTATTGCATTGGATTGACATAATTGAAAATGCAATTCCATTAATTTTATCCTACATAAAATGGGGATCCAGTCAGGAATCGAACCCGGAATCACAATTTAAGATCAGGTGGCCTAACAACTATGCCACTGGGCCGTGGATCAGATGGACGACCACGATCGCTTAAAGAATTAGCTTGGCGAAAGAAAATAATCTTATTACAAAATAGGTAAAAGAAATATTGATATGGATGAACGGTTCTTTTGAAAAACGTACCCGAATCACCATTGTCCATGCTACAAACAGCCTATGGCGAAATACTTCGAATACATCAAACAATTGCCTGCTGTGGAAAGTGTCAACATTATCTTCCTTAGCGATACAACTATTTGTGAGTCTTAGCTTTATTAAGAGTATATAATCTTCCAATCAACACTCTATCCTAAGGTTTGGTTTTCCAGTTCTTCACTCCAAGAGCATGTCGGTCTTTAATCACATAATCAACCATGACAATTTTGGTCATCCTAGTTTACCACACCCTTCAGGTGTTTTACTAAGAATGCGCATCAAAGGCACCTGATCTATGCGATTTTCGGGAAAGTCCCAACGTGCACATCATTATACAGGTTAGACAGTTCTTTGGATGTTCATCTTCTCAACACGCCATTCTCCTGCACGTAACCAAAAATTTTGGGGGATAGTTTGCATTCGAAGACATCTACTCGCTTTGCGTCTGATTTGATGGCAGTCAATGTTTCCGTTTAGTCTTATTAGTGTCTTGCAGAGGGTTACCTTCGTCCTCCGGGTAGCAAATAGGGTTTCTTTTGAGACTGAAGTCCATAGTAACACTTAATCGTATTTACAGCCATTAAACGTATTTTCATCTCTCCAGTTGTGTAAATTTTGCTGCTAATTAGTAAGCTGAAGTATGTGAATTTCTTAACAGGTTCAAATGTATAGAGACCAATAGCAAAAGGTGGCGCTGGGGTTCACATTTTCCACGTGGGCAGCCAAGTATTTGGTTTTGTCCTGACAATGTAGGTACCCTATAAATAATACTCCCCGGGTCTAGCTGCTCCATTGGCGCCACGGAATAAATGAACCTGGCAAAGTACAGGGTAGGGCTGCTTTCTGAGGATTCGGCCAATGTATCGTCATTTTCTCTATGCTCTCCTTCAGTGAAGCGTCTATTAGCACATTCTTGTTGTAGCAATATTTCATGTGAAGTCTTTTTTCTACTTTCTTAAACTATAACTACAACGCCAAACTACAACGGTTGGCCTCATAGAAAAACAGAAGCTTAATCACCGTTTATCTCATCATTGTTACGGGCACCGGTGACAACTGTAAGGGACATCAAAGTCAACCGCGGTCACTGACTCAACGGACCGTTCGCCGGTGACATTCACCGCATACTCTCAGCTTCATTACGAATCGATAGCAGTTAGTCACCGATTGGCGGACATTACCAAAGCGAGCCGATGAGATGGTATCGGAAAACGGAATTTCGAGAAGCAGCTAGCAAGATAGAACGACGTCAATAGAGGAGGAGTGCTGGTAACAGATGATTCGTTGTCTGAAGTATAATTATCGACGATAAGGCGATGTAAGGCTAAACTTCTACAGTTCCGGGAAATAGAAGGTACTCAGAATGAATGCATGTAAGAATTGTGCCAGAATTAATTTGAGACAGTAAACCGAATACACAAGGGGGCATATATTTAAGGCTGAGGAGTACTTACTACAGGCAGGAGATTGTTTTAAATAAAAACCATTGTAACAGCGAAAATTCATAACTGCCGTTATGCTGATTATTATGTTTTACTGTTTGTATACTCTAAATCTCTAAGTTTTCAAAATAAATAAATAAAAACGTTGCAACCGTCGTTGTCCAGGTAGATTGGTGCTACGTCGGGTGCCTTAAACTTCTAGGGGGAAATCCATTTTTATCTTGTTTATAACGTGTGTTATCTGGTATTAACCAACTTATTCGTTATAAGTATTAAACAAATAATGTACTGTGCAACGAAAAAAACTAAATTCGAAGTGACAGCAGCATTAATTTTGAATTTTCATTAATTAAATCGTAATATATTAATAAATGGGACACAGAAGGAGCCTCCCAGAAGATTGTGCACATTTTTAACTTTCTAGTCTGCAACCATGAACAATCGGGCATCCCTGGAAACGGTGAGTCTAAACTTATCGGCCAATCCTTCTACCGACGGGCCAAAGGACACTGCGACAAGATGCCAAACCAATCTCGTCCGCTAGGCCTATACAGCGAATCGTCCAACTCTAGAAATTGTGTTAACGGCTGCTAGCCAAACACCTGGTTTGCAACTAATGGCAGGACACTTAAAACGAATTGCAAGAATTATCTGTCATCGTCCAACTTTGGACATCGTCTCTTTATCGGATTCTAGCGTAACCCTATTCGGTTGTCAATTAATAGGGTCAATCAGGCTCATATCTAAGGGGGATAGATGAGATAAATCCCCCCCCCCCCATCCCCCCAGAAATCAACATATTTTCAGTTCGTTTTACAGGCAAATTCTAGTTTGATGGGTGCCAAGCGCGTTTTTTCAATGAATGTCCCCCCCCCCCCCTCCCCCACAAATCGAAAGTCGGGATACTTTCCAGGCCCCAATTTTAAATCATTGTACTTGACATATGTACTTGATTCGTACATATGTACATAATTGGACATATGTACATGCCATAGCTGTTGAAATGTACTGCGTTCACAGAGAGTGAGAGTGTTAACTCTGATAGTTATATCTGAGTGCTATTCTCCATTAGCAAACTTGCGTCGAAGCGTTCGTATGATGTTCCCACATCTCCAGGATCCAATTAAGCGCGTCTACCTCGCCCACTTATAAATAGGATAAGTCGGCAACGATCTCGGGGAATTTCTCCCCGGGGCAATATTTTCGCATTGTGGAATTTGAAGAGGAGCGCGGCGCGGCGAAGGCATTCTCCTGTCAATTTCCACCGCGCCGTTCATTAAGCGGTTTTATTTTTAACTCGGGCGGTGTACGCTGCGTTGCGTAACTGGCCGATGCGCGGGGCAAGAAAGCGAGAGCTGCCCGCGAAACCAGTTTGCCCCTCGCATGCAGCTGGAGGTGAAGGAGAGATGCGTGGAGATGAAGACCGCGCGTGCATCGCTTAGATACCCGGCTGATTGGAGCGCGCCGACGCGGTGCCATCGCTAGCTACTCCTATCTGGGGACATCGAGATGTGCGTGCAGCGCCTAGTTTCACAGCAACTAAGGTTCTTGCATCTTGTTTTGCACCATCCGAATGTACACATTTTTCTCAGACCGGCTACTAGGTATAGGCGTTCCCAGGGTTTTCAAATAAGGTAGATAGATTATACTGTTGGCGGTCCATCATCGAGACATTCGTCTACATACAGGGTGTACCAGAACTGAACCGACAAAATTTAAGAGACGATAGCTTTGGTCATGACCTACCTAAATTACAAAACACGCGTTCAGCAAAATGTCATAGTTTAAGCGTGATCACCGCCTTGCGTCATAATTTTGGCTCTCGACGAAAAAACATCTTATTTTTTCGTGATTTTTTCTATGAAAATTTACACATATAGTTATTTTATCCATAAAACCCCTTATTTTATAATAAAAAAATGCATCAAAAACTCAAAAAAAATCCCCATATTTTTTAAAGTTTTTTTTTGACATTTTGCTGAATATAAGTTGTCCTAATTAGGTAGGTCTTGACCAAGGCTATCACCGGCTAAAATCTGTCGGTACAATTCTGGGACTTGCTGTATATCATATTGGAAAACATCTGTTCAAAAAGTGCAGCTGGTTACAGGCACACAGTACAAAAAAAATTGCTAGAAGTAATAAAGCGTAAGAAGTAATTTTTACGAAAACTATGACATTCTGCTAAACACGTGTTGTTTTAATTAGATAGGTCTTGACCAAAGCTATCACCACTCAAAATCTGTCAGTCTAGTCCTGGGACAGCCTGTATATCATATTGGAAATCCTTTGCTCAATAAGTGCAGCTAGTTACATATATACAGTATAACAAAAATTTGCTAGAAGTAATAAAGTTTTATAAAATGAGATGTATTATTTAGATCTTGTTGTATGCATGTGTCATCTTGTCTCATCCATTTAGGTGTGTCCATATCTCATTCGGTCTCATTTGCAATATTTCAGATATCAGCTGACTATCATTCACAGACCTGAATATATTGCAAGTGGTCTCTGTGTGAGCTGTTGTTGTTTTTTCACGACATTTCAATATTTCGTTAATGAGGATTGCTGTTTCTTGGCTGAACCTTCATTGCAGTACAGTAAATCGTAGTCTATAACGAATAATAAGTACTAAAGTGGTATAATTACTAAGTCAACCTCAGCGGATACAGATTGTTAAGTCTAAATTGATGACCCAACTAAACTTGTCCCTATTTGCTATTTCCGGAAGGCATACGGTTATGCTTCAACCTTATCTATCGCTGTGACGAGGTTCAAGTTTCTATGATTTCAAACCTGCAAAGTAGAACCTGCAAAGTGGTTCTGTAGTTAGTTGCCATCAGGCCACTTATAATTACTGCAGGTGATGAAATCGAACGATTTTATCTATTAAACAAGGCCACGTCAAACAGTAACAGCTTTGAAGGTGTCCTAGTTTTCGTCCTATCCTTATCATATTAGCCACAGTTTTCACTTTCTCTGTCTTGATATTATATTCTGAGAAGGTTCCTGGGAGCCAATTGGCGCACGGCTCATGAAATTTAAGGTAGGTACGTGTACACCTGTGCACTTACTGTACACGTAAGGTTCCTAGGTCCACAGTGCCACTGATCTCGGTTCCTTCTCTTTAGTTCCCTGCTTTGTTTTGACCATTGACACCACACGCCGAATTTCGCCTCCGATCCTCGCTGTGCAGAAGAAGGCTGTATATACCGTGTATAACCTCGCTGTGCAAGAGGACATTGAATTACGACTCCCGGCTTCAATCAGCCGGGAGTCGTGATTGACTGCCCTCCTTAATAAAGCACGGGCAACAGCTGCTCCAGAAAATGTTAGAGCTAGCTATTAATTAGTGAACCATCGAAAATAGCAGCATCCATGTTCGAACCGGGTATTCAACAATTATAGCAAGGAGTGTAAACAATTATTATTCTACCATCCGCCATGCACCAATGGGGAGAAGGTGGAAGAAGAATTATCGTACGACAAAAAAAGCATGGCAAAGTATATCAATACATTCGAGCATTGTGGGCGGTACCACCTTATCTCTAAGCGTCAATTTAAAGGGCCGAATGAGATAGACGAAGGTCCAGGCAAAGGATTGAGCTTTCGAAGAGGCCTATAGTTGAGACACAAACTAATCAACCAATTCAAACTATGTATATTTTTCGGATTAAAAAAGACAGAAAATGAAAAGGGAACCTAATAGGGCTAAATATAAAGTAGGAGTAAATCGTCGCCAAGCATAGCACAGTATAGATTATGCCTAGTATTTTTAACTCCCGATTTACTGAGAAGCCATGCGTTTGACTTTGTTTTATTAGGTTGTACATTTTCGTATGTCTAAACACCTAGGTAATTAATTCTCTCAAGTTAGGAAGTATGCTGAGGGAGAGCAGAGTATCCATCTACCTACCTCAAATCAAATCAAATCAAATCGCATTTATTGTCTTCAAAAAACTATACATAGTTGTTTAGACATTTTATATAGCCGCTTAATGTTAAAATAACTTTAAAATGTATACTAAATATTTCATTAGAGACTCACCACATAATTGAGTTATATTAGATATTTATAACTACAGATAGTCATGAAATTATAATATTAAAATTAAATGGTCCTGTAAGTAAGAATTATAATTGATTATGGGAGACAATTAAAAATAATAGTAATAATATAATAATCAATAAAATGGTACAAATGTCAAGTTAAATAAAAAAATAAAAAAAATCGAGATGGAAATTGTCAGTAATCTAATTATAATTCGTTAATATTATATAATTCTCTCGCAATAAGGTAGCCTTTTAATTTCGATTTAAATTGGGTGATATTTCCGTTTCTACATATACTTTTGATATTCTCAGGCAGTTTATTGTAACACGCCATTCCAACGTAATTTGGATCCCTTTTGAATAATTCCAGAGATGGACGGGGTAATGCTAAATTGTGCCTACATCTGGTGAAATGCGAGTGAATTTCTTTTTGGGTCTTCATTTTTCCTATGTTTTTTAATATTAATTTTATGCATTCAAATATGTATAGTGATGGTAGCGTTAGAATACTGAGATTTTTGTATTCTATAGAATACCTAATGATTAGAATCATTAGAATACCTAATGATTTAATCGATATTTTCTTTCTATTCATAGGTCTTTAGCCGTCTTTTGGCATTTTCCTATTATCCATTATTATTTCCGTATTATTCCTTGTCGCTCCAGTGTAATTTCTTCATTTAATATGATCATACTAATATAAATCATATTATTTTCGTATCAGAAATTACTAATCGAATGTCTTTCTCTGACGAAGACGAAGATGATACTCAAGAATCAATCAAGAAAAACATTCATATAATCACCACATCAGAAATTAAAATAGTAGTAATTACGCGTCTCTTACCTGCATTTGTGAGATACGTTGTTATGGAATCAGCCTTCTCTTTCGTTTCGAAGGATGCCAATTGCAGTCCGAGTGATCTGAAAAAGAATAAATTACTATGTAAAAAATAGAATTCTTACGAAAATTCGGCTCGTTATTTCCGGTTCTTTTATGTCAATAGGGTTAATGCTGCAAATCTAGATGATTGTATACTGAAAATCTCAGTGATTTGCCAAAATCGAGCATGATGTACCTACTCACTCGCGGATTTACAAAAGAAGGTTGCGAGAATATCCTTGAATAGCCAATCCAGTAATGCAGCTAGTTCTAGGTCATAATATTTTTTGCCTGCGATATATCTCAGCCTAATACCGCTGACGTTCAGGAATATGGTTAATCCGTTGATGATTGTGGTTGCATGTTGATAGGGTTAATGATAGATTCAAATCTACACGATAGATAATATACCGAAAATCTCAGTTTTTACCAAAATCAAGCATTCTGGAAAAATCACGAATTTACGAAAAAAATTGCGAAAACATCCTTGAAGAACAATATTGGATTTAGCTCTATGATGATGGTCAACAACCTCTATATATATAAAAGTCTACACTGCGGGGTTGAGAGATAAGATACAGCGCTGTATTGTGTTCTATAAGCATTCATTTCGATAGAGTCGTGATGCCAATTGAATGAATATTCACGCATTTAAAAGTCTCTTTCAACCGTATCATCAAAGATGGACAATCATGAGCCCGTAGCGAAGCTACCGATACAGTTCCCGATATCTGGAGGTCTAGCGGTCATAGATTCTGCGCGTGAGATTCGGTCACGTTTTCTCGGCGTGTCGCAGCTGCGATGCTGGCAGAAAACACTTACTTATTCCGACTTGATTAAAACACGTTCCAATTAGGAATGGAAGTAAGACAATGTTCCTGGTGGTGCATACGTAATCCTGATGCCTTAAACCACGCACGGTGAACGTATATTTAAAAACGTTGCGTGGGGAGTTAATCGAATGTAGAGAGGATTTTATGGTTGAAAGTAAATTAGCTCCATGAGCTACATCTACAGAGATTGCATCTAATTATACTAAGCTGGCTAGACTACAGAATGATGGTGTTGTTATATTTATCAAATCAGGAATATACAATCTATTAGAATATCAAAATGTATCTGATATGAAAACCACGGAAGATATTAACATAAATATTATAAATGATCGACACAAACAAGCCGACGATTGGTCCATGACAATATATAGTTATACAGCAAGCTGCATTTCAACTACAATTATTAAATCTAAGATTTATTTTAAATTAAAAAAATATATTTTACAAAGAGAATAAATTATATTAAGTGGGTAATAAAAGAGTTAACTTAAGACAGAAATAAAGAAACAACAATTAAATCCATCAATATAGATCAGAAGCCAGTACTTGATGATGAAAAGCTTGTAGTAATTTTCAGTATAGGAATGCTGTTACTAACCGTAAAACGCTCACTGTTACTAACCTTTAAAATTCCATTAAGATTGTACCAGTGTTTCAAATAGTTCAAGTTAGTAAAATCTATGTATACACTGAGTGAAAAACTTCCAGCAGTCGCAATAGTCAAAGAGAAAATGGCCGACTAATTGTATCACACACTGAAATCTATATGCTACGCATACATTATTACGTCGGAAAGGCAAGTATAGTAAACTAAAAAATCGATTAGACATAACATAATTCTGCGCAATGATCTGATGGTAATAAAACCGCACTGGGTCTTAAATATTCTCACGTCGAAACGCCATTATTAATGGCGTCACTACAAGATGTAATGTCTAAGTCTTTGCCAGTGATCCAGAAAGAACTCCTCGCCGCGAGTCAAGGTGTTACCGAGTCTTCATTGATGGCATATATTTCAACATGGTGACTGACCACACACCATTTAAGTGGCTAATGAGGCTGAATAACCCATCGGGTTGATTGGCAAGATGGAGCATTATTTTGTTTCAATTGGATAATGACGATCGAGCGCAAAAATGCGTCCCGGAGGTACTGTCTCGGGACTGTCGTCAGTGGTCAACCACGAAGTCAGATTGTGAAGCTTTCTAGATTAATTACCTTATCTTTTAAGGCAAATTAATCATAATAATAATTAACGAGGTAGATAAACAGCAAAATCTGTATCCAATATCATGTGGTTTGAAAATATTCTAGGTTCAAGGTCAAGGTCATCAGATCTATCTCTATAATCTGCCCTTTTGTCACAAACTTGTCGACATGCCTTTGACTTTAAACTGTGAAAATATGCTTGCTAATTTGGTAAGAGCCCTGTCTGGGAGAATATGCTGAATGCATTTCAAGCGTTTGTCAGAACTGAACTGTTCCTGTCCATCCAGACTAGTTCGGTCCGCATCGCGAAGCTAGCGGTCCAGACTGAATGCAGTGATTTACTGTTCGCTCTCGCCTTTCATCAGATTGTCCCACCCGTTGCGTCGCCTGTCGGTCGCTTCGCGTTATTTTGTTTGGGAGCACGGTATAGTTTGCACTGTGCCATTGGGCACACTTTACTTATTTATTTTTTTGATGTACATAAAAAAAATACACTTCTATATTGACTGGGGCTGCTAACAGTTCTTTGCCATACATTTTTAGACCGCATTTTTATACCTAGTATTTCTGATTAAACCACTTTAAATAGCTGCGTCAATATAATATATGCTGCCTTTAAAACTACAGCGCTTATTATTTTGGAATAACTGAACCCACCCTAGGATGATATGTAATGTTACAAAAACAAAATTCCGAGTAAATTCGTGTTAGAGTTTTTTTTTACAAATACTCTGTGTTAGATAAAGCAACACAAATAGTTTGATAGCAATAGATAAAGCACTAGTTTGCATATAACATAACTAAAGAATATACAATTGTATCTACTAAGGACTCATTCACCGGTTTTTTTTTAAAACTGAAATATGTTTTAATCATGAAAAAGTGTTTATTAACCAAAAAATATATAAACACATTTGAACATATTTACCATTAAAAGCATATTATAACTCTTTGGTTAGAAAACTACATAATAATTTACACTAGTGAACATAAAACAATGAATAGAGGAGTATTTTATTTTGGGCGAAAATTTTCTCTGGTCGGTTTTCAATATCTTTTTTGTAGAAATACGGATAATTTGGTTGTGCACACCTAATTTGATCCATTAGATATTTTTTCCTATGAAATAGTCCCGTACTTATCTTGAAATCCCTCGGGTCCGTCATTTTCTTATTTTTATGATTATTGACTTTCTTGAAAGCGTTCCTTCATCGCATGAATTTGTGTAAAGTTATAATACCATTCCTAAATCTGACCATTTGATTAAGGTCAAGTTTTTTCTATAAACCAGTCGGAGTTTCTCATTAGATTGGCATTTTTTCTGAAATGTGTCATTTCGTTTACCTTATTTTCCTTTTATACTTGTCTGCAAATTAGAGATATATATTACTACACCATATATTAGATTACTATTTAAATAAAGATGTAATGGGCCCATTATTCCTTTATCCATTTATTTACATTTTAATGTAACAAATCTATTCATACATTTGAAAACCTGGAGTTTTTTGACTTTCTGTAGTTTTTGATCACCTCATATAAAAGATGTGTTAGTACCTACATAAAAACATCTATGCAAAATCAAGTATGCAAAAAAACACCTATCGTCGAAAAAATGTAACATAACATTTACATCCACTGGTGCCTTCCATTGACAAGCGATCACTTCTTTGCAACCATTTAATGAGGGAGATAAGGTGGGTTGGGGTTTTTTCTATTTTAAGACTGAGTATGGTAAACTGAAGCTGCCTACGGCGGGATATTTTGGATGTAATCTTTGTATAGAAATGAAGAAATATAAATCCTAGGATTATTATGGAAACAAAACCTGGCACAGACGTTATGCAGGTTACGGGCGTTTTATAAAAAGAACATTCGCGAAAAATGAAAAAGCGTATTATTATTAAACTGGTAGTTGTAAACTGTCACAAATTCTCATTCTCGCTCTCTCTCTCTCTCTCTCTCTCTCTCTATGTATCTCATCGGACAATCGGTCGCAATTTCGACTAGCTCCGTCCGTGGAATGAAAGTTGGACATAAAATGGGAGACTATTTTTATAGCAATTTCTATTCTGCACTCTGCTTAAATGTGACAAAATAGGACGTTTCATTTGCACTCTGCCTTGGATTAGTTTCATTTGACTACTACTCTAGATTCTCAGTACTTAAATTTGCAGATTTTTCATTAAAACTGAGCACTGCGGTCAATGTTGTCATTTCTGCATTAAAGTGCAACGAAGCAAAACGAACCCTTCATGACTGAAGATCATGATCGCCATACTAGAGCAACAAGAAATCGAGCACTTGGTCTTTTGTTCTCATCGTTTCCGTTACCAATGTAATCATAAGTTTTTCGAGACGATTGTTCTCTCTTTCATATAACAATATGGCCAAAGTAGGATAATATCATGTTGGTTACATACAATGATAAAGGTTTTGTTTTAACTGTAATTTTTTCTCACAATGAATTGAAACTGGCTGCCGTAGCAACAAATGTCAGTCATGAAAAGAGATTTTTAACTACATATGTCCGGTCGTTATTGGTGGTGGAGACGTGGTCGCATCCTCCTTTATTTAATACATCGATACATTTTATTTCATTATGACTTTACGCAAAAGGCTTACGAGCTCGCGAGAGTTGATCAGATGGGGGCTGGAGCCAAAAGGCTGGCGGACGCATCGTCTCGATTTTTGAAACGTCTGGTCACGTAATGAAATTAAATAAGGTTTTTTGATTTATCTGATTCTATTGTGGTCTCGGATTTGTTACGATTCCGACACAATGGCTACGACATAACGTAGATTGTAAATTCTCTCGGCACCGGTAAAATTATGCTAGATGTTGCGAATGTATTACCCTGGAAACTAAATCCAGCACATTTAGATGCTTCAAAATCCACAACCTTCAACGAACTGCGGAAACGGCTAATGGCGGTGACAACGTAAACAGCAACGAGCTCTCGTACTATTGTGTTAACACTCGCCACGTTGATTATTCCCGCTCGCGGCGCGGCGCGCCGTGTCCCGCATGTAACACCCACGCAAAATCACCTCTCGCGATATGCATATGCGACGGGCAATTTAACTCTTCCCGCATGATGGTAACATCGTCTTACTCAATTATCCACGACGAATGCGCTGTTGCTCCTAATTGGAATGAGGTGCAGCGCTTTCAAGAGGATCCCACTGTTAGATGACTGCGTACGAGACAAAGGCCAAGTGAGGTTGGCGATGATTGACCTAAGACATAGGTCATGAAATAATGAAAGACCGAGGATGGGAATAAATATTTAAAGAATGTTATAGAAATATATGAAATAATTAGGATATAGTAAAACTGTAAAAAGAATCACTTGAAAATGATAAATGAATTACCATCAATCTGTCCTTACAATAAAGCAAATAGGACAAGATTAAGGAAATACAAGAATGTTCGGAGATTTGCAAGTTTGGTCAGAACACCAATGGCGGATTGAGTAGAAAAGAAATTCGGAGTACCAAAGCATACTAAAGGTATCTAACGGTTCTCTGCAGCTTGGGCCTGGTGACCTGTTTGTTTATCTTGGGTCGGCTCAACTCACGGTTTAACTCCGATCCGGTAACCTCCTCAAAGAGGGATTTTTTTTTTATTTGTCGTATGGGGCTTTTCTAAGCCTCAACAGGCTTTTGCGGCCAGATTGTTTTACCTCCTCAGGTTGGAGGTAATGACCACCCAAGTGGGTGTATCATTGACGCATCAGCGGGCCACACTCGTACATGAGGTGCAGGGGAGTTTCCTTTTCCCCTTGGCAGAAACTGCACATTTTCGTTTCCCGGAGCTTGAGGTTGTGCATGCGTTTGTTCAGGCTACAATGCCCCATGAGCGCCCTCACCAGTAATCAAATTCAAATTCAAATTCTTTATGTTAGAAAAATCATAATAACATTTACAGATTAATTAAACCTAACCTAACTGGATCGCACGAGACGTCCGCACTAAGGTAGGCTCAGAATCGTATAATTAAATACTGCCTAATGATAAATAAAATAAACGTTGAAGAATGCCGTGAATAATAAAATCAAATAAACGTAAATTTTCGTAAAAAATAAAATTTCTAATAATCTTAAAAGGTATGTGATAATAATAATATAGAGAACAAAAAGCATGCCAATAATAAATATATGGTAGGTGAATAATAATGATAATAATAGTTACTGTGTCACAAATGGTAAGTTAGCTAGGAATAAAACAAATTAGTTTTTCAGTTTATTTTCTTCCCTGGGTGACTAACCAGAGGGTTAGTCTTTTTTTGTTTATATTTATACCTTGAGCATTAATGCCGGGTATATCCTTAGTTTTATTAAACAACGACGGTGCCAAAAATAGCAAATATCTCTGTGCATGGGTGCTATTCAGTTTGGGAACTTTGTGGTTACTATTAGTTATCGCTCGTGTTATAATTTTATGAGTTGTTTGCTGGTGCAATTCTTTATTTATTTATTTATTTATTTATTTATTTATCCCTAGTATTACATGATTAAATTTCCTATAGTATGTTTTACATAATTTAGTCGTACATACAAAATGTGAACCCTGGAAATTTACTAAAGATGAGGCTTCGGCGGGATTTTATCACCTCACTAGGCAGAGCCTGTATTGAGGTGATATTTAGTACTGTGTTCATCTGCCGGGTGTATAGGTATTTTATTTTATCTTGGGAAATCCTACAAGTGTATATTGTATAACTATTATAGTATATAGGTATATATGTTAAATAAAAATATTTATTAAATTAAATGAGATATAATATATATGGGAGATATATGAATACAGTTATGAGGCTAATGAGATAATAATAACAATAATAAGTAATATAAATCATCTGTGCACCTATTTAATAACGTTAGTTACTAACGACTCACAGTGCTCCCTCGTCGAGTGTAATAACCATAATGTTACCAGTCTTTTGTAGTGAGCGTCATTTTGAATGATTGTAGCTTGGCCTAATTGCGTGGTAAATATGTTATGGAGTTTTTTCGCTAGGTAAATATAGTGTCTTTGTCCAAAGGTCGTTCTCATTTTTGGTTGTACATGTCTGTCTTTATGTCTTGTGTCGTGTCTATGGGCGTTACTGGTCGGCTTGCTGTTGTCCCGTTGGAGTTCTTTCCTGTAGCATATCAAGACCTGCCGTACGTATAGCTGTCTTGCATCCAAAACTATAATACTCTATTATGTTTGTGATAATAGAGTATTATAGTTTTAGCAAATGTTTGCCGTACGTCAAGAACAGAGAACTAACGAAAAAGTTACTCGGACGGGTATATCAACGGTTTTTTGTTGACAACTCTTAACAGCGCCTTCTGAGATTTAATAAGCGGATCGAGGTGAGACAGTGCTGCACTGCCCCAACCAAGAATCCCATATGATATAATGCTATATGCAAGCGCGTAATAAACAACTTTTAGTAACGGTTTCGACATCACATTTCGTAGTAGTTTTAATGGATGAATGAGTTTGCGAATTTTAGCCGCTGTATTGTAGATATGGTAAGACCAGGTCAATCTATTGTCCAAAGTCAAGCCTAGGTATTTAATCGTGCTCACCTTGTCTAGATTAGAACAAGCACAGAGAGTTGATGGACTGTCCTTACATGTGTGTACTATGAGGGATAGTCTAACTGTTTGTTGCATTCCTTTGCTGGTTTTGGAAAACGTAATATATTTAGTTTTCTCTACATTTAGAGATAAAAAGTTGCAGTCGAGTCATTCTTTTATCCTTTTGAGACCCATTTGACAGTTTTCAAACACTCACTGCCAGGATCTGTCTCTGAAAATTAGGGCTGTGTCATCTGCGAAAAAGATGGTTTTCCCCTTACACAGAGGAATTGATGATAGTCCATTTTTGTAAAAAGGAATTAAAATTGGACCTAGTACGCTACCTTGAGGTACTCTAAAATTGATACCTGATCTTGAGCTAGATGTATCCCCCAATTGAGTGACTTGAGATCTACTACAGAGGTAATCCTCAAACCATCGCAAAGACGTACCGTGAATTCCTATTAAATAATGTTTTGTAAGCAAAAGACGATGGATGACAGTATCAAATGTTTTAGACAGATCTAAGAATACTTTATTTATTTTATTTTATTTATTTTATTTTATTTTATACTGTTACACATTTTTCTCCGTCGTCTAATGCCTTAACTATTTCTCTTAACTTTTGTCTCAGTCGCGTCTTGGGTGCCTCTAGCTGATCGTAATCCAAACTGCTTAGGCGTAAGGACGTCGTTGTCCTCAAGGAATGCTAACAGACGTTGCTTGACTACCTTTTCAAAGATTTTAGATAGGCAATTTAGAAGACTAATAGGACGATAGCATGCGTCGAAAGTATGCGTGAATTGTTCTTATTCAGGGATAATGCCTCATGGTAGTCTTAAGGTCGTAAGCCTGCCAAAGCGCTAATCAAAGCGCTTTGGAATGATTCAACCCTGGCGTGTTGTTCCAGTGGTTGACGGATTGTTCTAAACATATTTGTTTGAGCATTCGGTTTGCAAGGCTTTTTGGTACGCCACAGCAAGGTTCAGGGCCGTATAACGTTCCCTTTGCTCCCATCTCAGCAAGTTCGTCGGCTTTTTTATTTTTCTCGATTCCTGCATGGCCGGGAACCCATCTTAGAGTTACCCTGTTCTTTTCGCCCAGGGAATTCAGTAGTGATACGCAGTATTGCACCAGATTGGAATTAATGGTATTCGAGGCTAGTGCCAAAGAGCTGCCTTGCTATTCGAGTGGATATAGATACGGTGGTTTGCGTAGTTCTTATGATCGTTTATATCCGAACATTCAATAATGGCAAAGAGGGACTAACCTGGAGAAGAACTCTTTAAACCCTGTCACGGCTGTGTCGTGGACAGGTGATCAGTTGTTTCAATCTGTGGGAACGCATTGGGAGTTTACGCATCGCGCAGCGTTTGCCAACCGACTGTGCACTACGGCAGTTAACCGGGGGGAAGGGGAGGGGGGGGGGGGGTCTGTAAACGGTCTGATACGTGTTTCCTAAGAAGCAGGGGTGGCTATTGCCTGATGTCAGCTACCTTCAAACGATCCGTTATCCACCCGATCCCGTGTGATATTGACGGACAAAGGGTGCCCCGATTCGCGATAGATTCGAACTTAATTACCGCTAATTTCAGGTAGAGGCCGCGGAAGCGGCTTCGAATCCGTTACCAGTCTGGAGGACGGAGAAATCCGGTCAAATCTGGTAGTGAGAGCGTGAGGTCGGCCTGCTAGGATCACTTCCCAGTGCCACGCGTTAAGACGTTGGACTCTCACTTGTCGGTGAAGTTAGACAGTGGACTGTTGTTGCCCGCTAAGTGCACGTTCACTTCATGGGAGATAAAACGACCTGATGTCGATAAAGCTTTCTGGATTTCGGGTTCGCCCATTGTGTTGACACCACCAGATGTTTCAAAACATAAATGCTAGGCATAACGAAGTATCATTAGAGAGGGGTAAGATAATAATACATAGATAATAATAGGAGACACTCGTGTTTAAAAGTGAAATACAAACACGATAGTCAGTCAATAGGTGGATTTGGGAAGATGGAAAAAGTTCTTAGTTTTAAAATAAAAGTCATTCAATATTTTTTGAAACAAGTATACGAACACTGATGATTAATCGTCGATGTCCTTGTTTACTCGATACAGTATCGATACTGGATCGAGTCTCGTACTATGGATAGTTTTTCGTACTACTACTACCTAGTATACGATGACTAGCTATTGGCCCTATTTTACTGTCGCATTCCTCGGTGGCCCTAACAAATCGACTTCCAGAACATCTCTTGGTACATCATCGCGAAAAGTTTGCTCTTACAATATAAGAATGTTTCAAAATGTGATGACCTATTTGCATATGGGAGTTACGATATACGTTTTCCATGTACTGTACTGAAAGTCACACCAAAGGAATAATTTATTCCGTCGAATTATACCTTCAATAAAAAAAAACTACCTGTCTACTATACCTGGCATTGCCCATACGGTAAATGTTTCAATAGTTAAAAATGAGTAATATTACTTAGAAATGTTGTAGTCACATCTACAGATATTTCACTTTAATATATGAGAAGATGGTATACATACCTGCAATACTGGTAGGCCAAGAAATAGTTTAACTCTGGACTGTATGGATTCATTCTTGATATGAAATATTGAACGCCGTCTAATTGAATCGTGGTTATCCTTTGTCCTGAAATAAAAGAAAAATAATATGAACATCATCATCTTTAGGCATCTCTTATCTTATTGACATTTCGTCATAAACGTGTCATCCTACGTGGGTTCCCTTTATATAAACCTTATTTGAAGGGAAAACAAATAATGCTACAAGGTTTGGTTGTTAAATTTGCTTAGTGGTTATGTTTCTTATGGTTTGCGAGGCGCTGCTGCTGTGACCGTATTTTGAAAAGAAATTGAGATATCGAATAAAATGATTTTATAATTGGTCCGCAGTTTCTGAGATTCTCTATTGCCACCGTTATAAGTTACACGTTTCAATAAAAAGAGTCATTATATAATTATTAAATTCTTTGAAAAAAATACGCGGAAGCTTAAATTACTGTTTTTATCATTAACAAACAACCTTCAAATGTCATATTTTGCGTGCAGTCCTGCACTTCAACATTTGATGATGCACGAATATTTTGACCATGACATGAAGAATTGCCTATCCCATGACCTAGAAACAAGAATAATTACAAAGGAATTTAACTAAAAATGTATTTGCGGGACTGGTTACGGTTCCGGCAAAATTAGGCAACGCAGTTGTTATGCCGTCCACGCAGATTGACACTTCAATCATTCGCGTGAAGTTCTCGGGTCTCGCGAATTGAATGGTTAATTCTCTAAATGAGTATTTGGGGCAAGAAAAATAGTTTTTCCATATAATCATGTGACTTCAAAATGAAGAGAAGAGTAGGTCTAGTAGACATATATAATTTGTAGACCTTATATATACATGTAGTAGACATACACATGGTGAGTAGACAAATATTAAGGTGATGGGGTGAATAGAAATATTATTCCATTACAAGATGACGGCCATGTTGAGGGTTCTAACGTACGCAAGGTCTACTGTTGACAGTCCTACTATTTCATTTATCTTTTAAATATAGGGTGAATGAATAATCGCCTCGTATAATAAAATGATTATTATTTCCCATTGAAACATGTGGAATTATTAATAGGACAGAAGACACATTGCTTTAGTAGTTGGCACCGAATTTTACCATATTTAGTAATTGGTGCTTCTTTACTTTTGGTCACATCACGGAGTTCAGATAGAAGCTCTACTGGCTGTTGACCCGGGAGAAATGAGACATGAGAGTTCTCTGTCTGCTTTTTAGGATCTTGGAGAGCGTCGCCCCCGATTATCCCACCGGCAGATTTACCAGACTATCGGGTCATGGACGCCCTCTGATATATGAAGATAACCTGCTGATCCCAGCAGTGACTTCTTTTCACAGCAGTGACTCTTTCACCGTCCATGGATCCCAGCTTCAGAATGCTTTGTCAAAAACTGTGAGAACCGCGCAGAGCATAACGTGTTTTAAAAATAGACTCATAGAGCATTTAAAATCTTTCACATAAATGTCCTTTCTCTTTCCATTTTCTTCCTTTTAAAACCTTTGCGTCTTTATTAGGCTTTCGTTTATCTTGATGTGGCACATTCTGCGCCCACAAAAAAGTTAAATATTTTTTTTTATATTTTTCAAACTTTTGTATTATATAGGTTAAGTTAATAACTATATGTTCGCAAATTAGTACAGGTTACTTTTAGAATACGGTTTGTATGCAATAAGCTCGCCTTTTGTTTTGAATAAATTCTTTATTATTATTATTTTTATTACTATTAATTGCTACTATGAGGCCTTCGTTTTGTATTGTGTTTATAGCAAAAAGCGGTCGCCCTACTCTCGAGACACTCTTGAAAAGCTCTCCAACGCAACCAACCAACACAAAATAGACCCAGCATCTTAGACGGTGTAAGTCGTCTTAGCGAACACGCGCGAGCGTACGAGCCCCCCCGACAGATAAAATTTAATGTCCTCTGATACGGCTGATAGTGGGGCTTTTTGCCTTGTTGCTCCGCGTTGCCTGAGATAAGGCGACGCTGGACATGCGCCAAAGAGCCATTTAGCCATTTTAAGAGCCTTCATTTGCCCGGCTCGTTTTGCATTAATACTAAAGAGCTGTGCTATCTGCGGATCATGGAAGAGCTTATTTCACGCCTTTTAACCTGTACGATATCTTTAGATAAAATAGAAGGACAATCGAGCATTTCAAAAAAGATTTACATGCTAGGGCACACCGAAATGATCGGGAACCTACTAATTCGGAATAAACTTATACCACATCATAATGGTACGTAGACACTGGTGTTTTAAATTACCTACGGCGTTTAAAGAAACTAATAGCATGGTATAGTTATATAGTAATTTGTACTTTATGCATATAAAAATAGTAATTTATATTTTATGCAGACATACGAGTTTGTTTGTTTGTTTGTTTCTACTCTTTATTGTGACATTTCACAATGGGCGGGTTTATTGTCACACGACAATCTCTTACAACCAACCCTACTATGAAGTGTTTATATGGATGTGTGCTTGCAACATGTGTGTAAGTGTGTCTTGTTATTGCATTCGATCGACAAAATTGAAATGCAATTCCGTTAATTTTATCCCAACGGAAAATGGTAACCCAGCCGGGAATCAAACCCGGAACCTTACAATGTAAGATCAAGCGACCTAACCACTGTGCCACCAGGCCGTACTTATAAATCTTTATTTCCACGACGCGCTTATGTGCGACTGCACTATGATTAGGTTAGTTGTAAGGTATTAAGCAATAAGCTCGCCTTTTTGTATTTTATTTTTCTAAGTGCGAATAAAGAGTTTATTATTATTATTGTGGTTACGCAACAATGACAGTTAGAAATTGACACGTCGGTATAAAACAGGAAACTGTGGTGAGAAAATTTCGCTTCCATAATTATCAAAACCTTCGAAGAGAATTATCCCAGGAAGAATGTCTTGCGGAGCTTATTTATAACTACTATGATGGAGCACTTAATCAAACAACAATATATCGCTGGTTTTAGAATTTCGAAATGTTTGAGCTGTCTCTTAAAACCGTGCGAGCCACAGGTCGACTAAAACAGCTGTAAAAGAAATATCGGCGTGGGACATATGAGCAAATACGGACATCTTTGGGAATACTTAATTCCTATTCCAATCTATCTACCCAACTCATTACATATCCCAACATATTAGGTTGGGTATATACCCATCTCATTATAATAATAAGACGTTTGGGGAACTCAACCTTGGTGGCTAATCATATATGAGGTCAAATAATGCGACATCACCATAATCCAGAAGAGGGAGGAGAACAGACTGATAAATCACCATCTTGTTCTCCTCTGGCAGGATATTCTTTAACCTATTCGACGTGTGAAGTCAGCCAAAAAGCTTGCTTCCCATCTCTGTAATATGGGGTTGTCACTAGTGGTTATCGTCCATTTAGATACCGCGTTTTTTTAACCTAAGAACTGAAAATCACGGAAACGACCTCATCCACATCGATTCAGACATTTGAGATTATATTTATGTGTTTATAACTTACAAAGTTATTGATTTTACAACAAAATATATATAATTTATAAGGTGTCCTCGAATCTAACAGTCTTTCATTTTTAAGTTCGATCCACGACTTTCAGTTTTGATTACACTTTTATTATGGTAGATGATCCTTTTTCGCTCTCCAAACAGCATAGACCGTTCAATAAAAGTGCTCGCTTGGTTAAAGCAATAAAATATACTATAGATGGGGTTGGATAGTTAGTGTGGACGTCCGCTGCTGATGAGATTTTACGATCGCGAATTGACCGGAAGGGCCTCTCGAGACCCCGCTGTTAATAATCGATTTTACGGCTATGAAGCAGCTTGCCACTCCGACAGTGTCAAGCGGAAGAATGAGACGCTGAAATTGCTTAATATCCGGAGGAATACACTGTAAATATGAAATGACGTCCGGACGGAATTGATGACGTTGAGTAAACTGCAACGAGCTTTCGATCTACTGTCTGCCTCTGTAGTAGCTCCTTCATATATGACGGAAGTAGGATAGTATCCGATGGTGATGTGTAGTAAAGAGACAGACTATTACTATGAACCGAGAGCGAATGGACACATATGTGCGCTTGGCAGTCCAGGGCGTTTGGAGTGTACAACTCCAGCAGACGGGGCTTAACGTTAGCCAGTTTGTTTTGTGGCCGAACCAAATCATAGTTTAGCTTCTATCTGGGAGCCTCCTTGGAGAGGTGATTCGAATGAAAGTATTCCATCAAGAAAGACTTAGGCAGTGCACTCTACATACGTGTGTTGCATCGGGAGAATTACGTAGGAAGTCTAGAGAAGTAGTTTCCTAAGAAGTGCAGTAGATATTGAATTGTTGCCACCTACCAATAAAATCGCCCGTTGGTTACTCGATTCCGCTGTTATTGGGTAAAGGGCGCCACCGGCTTTAATTGCTTACAATAAGTAGAGGACCACGCAAAAGACCTCAAACTGTTACGAGTCTAGTGGAAGGAAAAGTCTTTCAAACCTGGTAGGAATCGGAGCGAGGAAGCACCACTAACTTCCCAGTGCTCTTGCTGTTTGAGGTAGGTACTCGCTGCTGAGTAGTGGGTAGTTCCAGAAATCACTTTTTCGGATTCCTAGGTTCTCAAAATGTGAAGACTTGGTGCAAACTCGAACTCTTAATTTTACTTGAAAACAAGACTTTCCTTATTTACATAGTTCGTGTAATGCGACGTATTTCTTGAGAAAGTAAAAACATATATTTCTTTTTTTCTTTGGTGATGTCGAGGAAGCAAAACGTCGTCTTTACAAGATAACCCCTCGGGAGGATCCCGTCGGAGCTAATAATCGATTTCACGGCGATAAAGTCTCCTCTCGCGACTTGTCGATGCGGATGGTCGGCGCCGATGAAGAAATTGCATAATGGTGTTGTTGGATGTTCTGTCCGTACCACAAAGTACGAAACAGGCGTTATACTAATATAACAGATATGTCATCCCAAATAAATGATATTATTAACAAGCAGGCAGTTTAAACTTATGAGCCTGTCAGTGTTATTTACACGCATTGATCTAATTATTACAATAAATGGAGTTTTCCATTCGTTCACCATTTTACTGCCAAATAAATAAATGTCTCTAAGTTCGAATAGAATGATTCAGATATAATATTACGGTAATATCCCCGCAGATGTGTATAATAAGTGTGTCTTAGTATATTACATAAATTAAGATTTAAAAATATCATAACATTCAGTCAGGATCTTATTATTTATCGATAAAGTCCCACCGTCCTACGTGTTGCTTCAAAGTGGTCAAACGGAGAATCTTAAATCTCCCTTTGTTTACAGAGAGTTATGGAAATTAGTTTATTTTTTAAGGAATGATTACGTACATCAAACTACACGAGAAAATGAAAAAAAAAATATCCACTGACTTTAAATACTGAACAAAAATCTTGATATTTGGAAATTTTCTTTATGAGAGGTTATTCAACACGAAAATCTATATTGGAAATCATCTTCAACTATTTTAGATTATGTACAATAATCTTCAGTAAAATATTTTTTTTTTCAGTAAAAAAAATATATTTTCTATTTGCTTGCTTAGTTTGATGTACAGAATCAAGAGAAATGCCCTAGAATTCATGAAATTGAATTTAATTGTAAATTCCTCCCGAACGGTTATAAAAAATCGTATCGCTGATACTTGTAGATCCACTGCATAATGGTGGTTCTTTATTAATGGCTCTAATTTTAACAGCATATTTAATGGCTCTTCTGGTGTGACAATTTTATTTTGAGATCGGCGTATTACTCGATTTGAAAAGTATAGTTGCTGCTTTAATACGAGTATACGAGATCTTACTACCTACCTAATCACTAATTATTAGGAATTAGTGATTGTATGAATGCTAAGACCCTTTTCAGTGGTTTATGGGTAATAACCTCAAAAAGGTTGGAAACAGCTGGTCTAGATAGTATCATTGATCGTATTATAATCAATGGTAGTATGAAACGAAAGAATGTTCGGCAAACTATGACTCACTCCTCTAAATGGTGATATCAGAAAAGCTAGTGGAGGTTCGGGCCAATTCGTGTCGCATCTGTTATGAAAACACACAGCTGTCTTATTAATCTGTGTCCATTCCCATGCTCAAATAGCCTCTTCTACCTGATCGCGCGGGACGCGGCCTCCATTCGCGCCTCGTGAGAACAATGCCGAGATGGCGATCGCGGTAAGGCTAATGTCACGACCGCTGGTCCCGCCACCTAATAATGTCTCTTCTTTCGCAACACCTTTTTTCTTTTGATGCCGTCGTCTAGCCCGGGAGGAAGCAGTCGATGTAGTAATACTGCAACGTCATCACTAGTGCTACAGCTTGTTGTGAGTCTTGGCTTCGGTAAGAATCTTTTCTCCTCCACGCTATCTCGGGCTTTGATTTTTTCCAATCGTTCACTTGAAGAGCATGTCGTTATTTAGGCACAGTATCTTATCGCAAATTTGGTCATTCGATTTTACGACGCCCTCCAGGTGTTTCACAAAGAATGCGCATCAAAAGCTGTTAATTTGTCATTCTTTTACGACGACTAAACCGTTCATTCGTGACGCCTGTGCAGTGTGCAGTGTGCCCAACTGTTCAGTCGATTTGTGTAGTGTTGCTGTTTTACTTCTACATATTTCTTCTCATAGCTTCTGTTTGCTATTTATATCGAAATACTCTTTTAGCCACTTTCCCTCCTCGGCGGTTGGTGGGCCGGGAAAGTAAACCACAAAAAACAAACTTCTTCTCTACGAAACTTGTCACCATGTCATTAGACACGTCGAATTATATAACGTATTATAAACTCACATCCTATATGATTGATATTAAAACAGCTTATAAAATCACCTCGTATAAGACTGTTTAACTGCAGCTCCGATATAGAGCTGGGACACGAATGAGTGCTGCGTTAATTGATCCAATTTCGTCCTCCTCGCCATTCGCCCACCACTAACCCATACATTACAATAAAGCTGTTGCGCTCGAGCGGCTGCGCAGATGCAAACGTGTATTTTTATCAGTTGTCGCGTGTTACAAACGATCACAATTAACATATTTTCATGCCAAAGGTCTTGCTTGTATAGTACAGATATGTATATATAGGACATACTATAAAGTGATCAATGGTACATCCTCAGTAGACAAAGATAAAGGACTTAAGAAATATAATTTCAATTTCAATTTATTTTATTGTGATTGTGCTGTAGCAATATGGAGTTTTACAATTTGTCAGTGCCGCACAACCTGCATTTTAGGCGTACAATATTTTTGTTACATTCAACAGTAAATATTTTTTTAAACACATAATCAGTTAGGTTATGTATCAAAAAGTTAAATTGAGTAGGTATAAAAATTATTTTACTAATATAATTACAATTTTTAGAGGAAATAAACAACAGTAAATATTAACTCAGAATATAAAATTGTTACGCAATAAGTTTAAAAAATAAAATTACTTCAAACATACTAAATAATCAAAATAATCAATAATAAATTGTCATAATATAACAACAACAAAAAAACACGGTAGATAAAACAAAAATTAGGTGCCCTTAAAATCAGTAGGTACCTACATTAAATATGAAAATCAAAATATATTATGTGAATTAAAAACAGAATATCAAAGAAATAACTAAACAAATTACCTATAATACTTAGAAGAATTTACCTTTAAAATAATCGTGAAATAAATTTCCTTTTTATACCCAAGTTTCTTTGTTCAGTCTGCAATAAATCTCAAATTATTTTATGGAATAAAATTTATTTTCTGATTGGGATTTCTTTAAGGCATTACTGAAATGATTATTCGTTTTTTTTCGCTTCAGGCAATATATTAAAATATTTGATGCTAGAATATAATAGAATAGAATAGAAAGGTGCTCCGGATGCTCTCGATAAGGACCCCTAGAGTTCCAATTGAGCTGATTAGATATTAATGATTCTGAAAACCATCTACAATGGATCTTCACCATGTTTAGCCCAGATAGTATATTTGGCTGCTATTTCGTAGAGGTCAATCGAGGGCTCAAAAGAGGTGTTTTCTGTACCCGGTTGAAGAGCATGCTGAATTCGATTCCACTTCTTCTTTTATGTTCCCAAAAAAATACATCATGTTACACTAAGTATGTAAATAGGGAAAGTCCTGTGTTTCCCAAATTCTAAAATGCATTTTTATGAGATATTTGTGGTTTATGCATTTATTCATATATATACATAATATATATTTTCGGAATTTATTCAATCAGACCTTTCATTTGACACTAAACACGATATATTTATATTTATTTGATGGATTTTGGAGATTCTGACATTTAGACACTTATTTACTTGATATTTGGTCAGTTAAGGTACCCTATGACACTCGGGATGACATAACGTTTCTAACAATACCTTATACTTTTGAGTCGGTTGGAGCGTTTAGAGGTTATGGTGGAATAAAGAAACAGAAAACATACATAGGTGAACCCTAAACTTATTACACTCCTTTTTTGTTGGGAAGTCGTGTAACAAAATTATACATTGTAATGCCGAGTTTTCAAATGGATGAGAGATATCCGCCATTTTGGATTTATTCCATTTTTTTTTATCATATTTTTTTTAAAACTAGTCGTAAAAAATAAATAAATAGGACCTATAATTCAGAGAACGTTGCCTACAACTATTGCTGACATCGTTTTTCAAAATCTAAAAGGGGTTTTGAATTAAAAATGTTAAAAACAGAAAATATAATACTTCATAATGCCGTTATTATTATTGGAAAGTAAACGTTTCCTGGTATCCTGAGCATAATGCCTCTAACTTTCTTGTAAACCATTTCAAAATATCCTAAGTAGTTTGCGGTGCAATAATTACTATTTTCAAATTATGGGTAGAAAATGGAAAATGAGGCATAGAACTTAAAACTGTGCTTATTGAGTTTTAAAAAATAATTCAGATGCTCATGAGCGCTTCGATTTTAAACACTGCGTTGACATCAACATCAGAAAGTCGTTGTAACTACGTAAGCTATGCACGTCGGCAGCCCCGTCAGTTTCCCTAAACGGCTTCTAATTATATATAAATGCTATGTGGTGGTTCTGGTTATACACAAACATGACGGCTCTAAGAGGGATTTGAGTCCTGTGAGCGAGGGCCCGCCCGCACAGTGAGCCCATACAAGCTATATTACATAGATTAGATCAGGTCGTACCGCCCTAGAGAGGAGTTGACATGACTTGACCCGGTACATTATATGTAGGATACGTATATATGATCCATGAAGGCGATGATATGAGAATAATCGACCAGTGATAACCTAAACCAAATACCAGAAATGCGCCTAAGTTAGATATTAAGGCGAAGAGGAACAGAGTATTTGTTTTCCATTTCTCCGTTTCAAGTGCTGTTTTCTACAGCACCACCATCTTCCAGGTCACTTTCTTCCAAGTCATGGATTTCTGTGGCATTTCAATCCAATCATATTTTATTTATTATCAACCCTTTCAGACCGTAGAGTTTATAATCGCCCATCGACTGCGACTAGCCGCAGTTGAGAGGTAATATGAAAAAAATCGCTAGTTTTAAATAAAGTCTAAACATTTAGCACCTAGCTAAAGATGCATTTGCTCTCGAAGTAAATATTTCACCCTATTTATTTATTATAAATATTATATTATCTACTTAAATATTTTTTTAACTGTGTTTTCTTTTGTTTTCGGTAAATAAAAAGTTTTGAGGAAACATGAGTAAATACTGCCTGCTTGTTGGATAGATGACAAGGCAGCGTATCGCATTAGTATTGCATTAATCCCCCGTTTGTACTCGTTGCGGTCAATAAAGATTTTTATTGTTATTGTTACAAGACGCCCTTTCATCTTATCTCCCACGTTACCACTACTCACACAATTAGTTTGATTATTGTGGGCCATTCACACTTTTTTTTAAACGTCCGCGAAAATTAAAAAGTCAGAATCGACCTCCTTTTTCTACGTTTGTTTGTCAGCCTTCTACATTCTACGTGGATGCTGGATTATTATTACAGAACAAGACAGAGAAAAATATGACTGCCAATTAAAACAAAAAAAAACTTTTTTTTTTACGTAACAGTTAACAATTTTAGATAACATTACGTTACTCTTGAAATTACTTGAAATTAAATTAAAACTAACATTACCATGAATCAATTTAATTCAAATATTCAGAAATCACCACAAATGAAAATAATCATCAAAATTATAAAAAAATACAAAAAAAAATCGTATTCAATTCGAAATCAAATTTATCAGAAATAATTATATTTCTGATAAATTTGATTTTGAATTGAATACGATTTTTTTTGGTTGAATTGATACTACAAATAGAGATAAAAATAATAATTGGTTTTTGGGATTGTAATTTGATAAAATACCCTTTCAAAAAATATATCGCATTAGTTCTTTTATCGCGTCTGTGTGTTTGATATTTTTTGGTCTTATAGAATTCAGATATATACACAGTCAGATATCTAACGTATTATTATTGATTATATAGCGTATTATAATCTATGGTTTTATTAGTATGACCTTTGCAAGACATTCCTCTTGTTCTATTGTTTCGACGTAGTTTTCCATATATTTTTTTTTTATTATTTGTTGTTTGGGGCTTCTCTAAGGTCTTTATGAGCATTGCGATACTGCGACGTGTTCGTGGTGAGATTTTCGTGTTCCGGAGCTTGAGGTTGTACATGTGTTTGTTCAGGCCACAATGCCCCGTGAGCGCCCTCACCAGTATGCGTAGATTGTTCCTATTTAGCGATAAGGCCTCACGGGCAATCCCACGGTCGTAATCCTTAATTAGAGCTTTGGAATTATTCAAACCTGGCGTGTTGTTCCAATGGTTGACGGATTGTTCTAAACATATTTTTTGAGCATTCGGTTTGCAAGGCTTTTTGGTGCGCCACAGCAAGGTTCAGGGCCGTATAACGTTCCCTTTGCTCCCGTAGTAGCAAGTTCATCGGCTTTTTCATTTCCCTCGAGTTTTCCATAACTTACTCCAGTGAATTGTTAAGCTTATTAGTTCCGTATGTATCATTCTGCCTACTCGTCTATGTCCTGGACAGATCGGATAACAATTGTATTAGCTATACTTGCGACGTATTATGTTCTTGGGGACGATTATTATTTTCTAGCCCAGGTATGTTTCGGGCTCTGCCATTCTTTTTCAGCAGTTTAAAACTGACCCATTGTTAAACAGTTTTTAAAATATGCGGCACCCTTGTTAAATAGTTTTAAAAAGTAAGCCCGAGTTACATCATTAATCTGTGGTTTCGCAATGGCTGATTCACTGTGCGACGGCGAATAGAGTTGCCCGCAGGACACAATGGAGGTTGTGCACGATGTAAACGTGGATAATTAAAAAGTCAGTCAAGCACAAAAGGCTGTCGGATGGCTCTTAAATTACCATATAATGAGCGTTTTCGCCGTGACGAGTGACGCACTATGACACTAACGGAAGAGAATATCAGTAGGGTTGCAATAGCATGGCGTTATAAATGAGTAGTTAAAGTTTATTTTATAACCCACCTTTGAATGTCGACGGTAGAAAAGTTCTCGGCGTTTATACAGAGATGGCGCTCCGATCGGAAAATGGATATGTTTTCAATTTGGAATCTTCCGGATGAAACGTTACCAATGCAACATGTAATTGTATAAAATTCTCACTGTCGAAAACAAGCAAGAAATTAAACGTTTTAATAAATTGCCTGACAAATTAAAGGCGATTAAAAACATTAATATCTTCGAGGGATCAATCAACATGTAGGTATATCAACATATTAACATCAACATAACGACGTTTTAAAATACTTTGAACAGGTACTTGAATACTTGGTATATTCTTATTATTGTGAAATTTCACAATGGGCGGGTTTATTGTCATACGACAATTTCTTCCAACCAGCCCTACTATGAAGTGTTTATATGTATATGTGCGTGTAGCATGTGTAATGTACACATGCTATTGCATGCGATCGATAGAACTGAAATGCAATTCCGTTAATTTTATCTCAACGGATAATGGTAACCCAGCCGGGAATCGCACCCGGGATCTTACAAAGTTGGATCAGGCGATCTAAGCGCTATGCCACCGTGTGTTATGTAATTTAATGTATAGTACATTATTGTATTAATATTATATATTTTCAAAAATAGTCAGACTATAATAATAGTATAGTCAATAATGCCATAACTATAATAGTATAGTCTTAGACTATAGTAATATTATAGTCTTTTTTATGAATTGGAATAATTTTGGAGTAATTTACTGTATATCATTCTTTGTTAAATTGAGTAACTAATTTAGGTTTAATTTAATTTACTTGGTCCCCTACACAATTGTGAAGTTGTAATGGAAATAAAACTCTGTATTCTGTAATTAACTTGTAGTCCACAGACACAATCTACAATGGAATCAAGAATAAAATTTATATATACAGATAAATTTCATTCTTCATACGTCGTCGTCGCATATCGACATACGTCGTCATGGCTATTCTCATAAGAATAGCAACGACGACGACGTATGTCGGCGACGACATCTCATAAGAATAGCCACGACGACGTATGTCGCTATAAAGAATGAAGTATGCCACGATGAAGTGTGAAGTAACTTCGCTATTGCGCAGATTCACCTTTTAAGATTAGAGTTCAGCGATGAAAAAAGACCCGCGCAGACCCTTATCCAGAAAGCATTCCCGGTGGTATTCTCCCGGCGCGGGTATTTGCGGTCGCCCTCTTTGTTTGTTCCTCTGTCGCGCTTTATTTGCGTTCGCTTTGTGAGTTACAATATTATCGGGCAGGCTGTACAAAGGCAAAGGTTGGCATTAAAAAAACGAGAAGGGCCACGGCAAACACCGGTATTTACGCGAAGCGCAGCGTGTTTTCGTTTCACCTCTTGACGAGGGTCGCTCGCGATATTTGCCCTGCTAAAACAACCGCGATGGATGCGGCTTTTGTTTTGCTTGACGCTGATTGCGGCACATTGTATCTCGTGAAAAGATATGTCTGTTGGTTCTGATATTTAAAAAAATATATTTTACTATCCTTTTCTATAAAGGAGTTGGAGATGATGAGAGAGAACATGATCACGAGTTAGTTCGACACCGAAGAAATTGGTTGACTCGTCAAACTTCTTCTTCTTCTTCTTTATTCCGTATCCGGCGATTGGGAAGGGGGTCGCCCTCGCAGCCAATACGCTGCTGTTGGTGCCGCTGGATCTCGTACTCCATTCACGATTTGTTTCCATTCTTGACGATTTTTGGCGATGTCTCGAGCTTCGATAGCCGATAATCGTTGATTTTTTAGTTGTCTTCGATATTCTTTAGCCAGGTTTTCTTCGGTGCCAATCGCTGAATTCTTTATTCTGTCGGACGGTCTCGTCAAAAAGGTTTACATGGCAAGCGATCACCGTTCATTTGGCAAACATGGCCGAACCATCGTAGTCGACGACTCATCAAACATTCCATGAAAATCAGGCTTGCTGGAGATAAATCACAAGAAAGTAGTTTTTGATAACCTTAACAAATTCACCATTGTTAATAAATTCGCGCATCCAGCGACAACTTTTCATTGCTATAATTTTAAAATGAATTCCTGGACGGCAGCAGGCCAGGCAGCTAGACATCTTTGAATACAACAGACTAAGTGCCATTAACCTCGCAGAAAATCACACCCATCCGGTGTCAAGTCACATCCGCAAGCGATACTTCTCCTTCATACTAATCAGCAGCATTTCTGACACGATTCGCATATACAATCCTAAAACAAATGATTCATTGATGTCAACATTTTTAAAGTACGAGTATAATTCTTCTACTTTATTCGAAAGGTTGTATTCAAACCATATCGTGACATTTATTTGAGGTAGGTACGACTTATTCTTGGTTGTCACCGACAGTAGACAGCACTATAGCCACCTACTGCAGGGGTTGTTTACGAAATAATTTTGGCGATGTTTAGGCTAGCAACGCAGGTTTAATATAGCTAGTATAAGCATGGTCCGATTGAGAAAGTTTTCTTTTTCTCCCTACTTCACTCCTCTAGTCATATCTACTTACCTTTTGACGCAAAAAGCTCAGTAATCCCCTTTTGATGATCTTCAAACCCTGCCATTACAGTATATCCGATTCATTATCGCCTCGCAGTCAAGATTTTAGAGCAATGTGAATATTTTTTCTAGGCACCATAAAAAATGTTTTGTCCCAAAATCATTCCATACAGGACTTCAGTAGTTCTTAGGATTATATTTTTTTTTATTATTATTTGTTGAGTGGGGCTTTTCTAAGGTCTTTATGAGCCTTGTAACACTGCGATCATTGCTTATCTATTGTGTTCGCCACCTACTATAGTTCTGCGCTAAGCCTCGTGTCATTTAAGAACCGCAGCAGGCTTTTGGCGCCAGATTGTTTTACCTCCTCAGGTTGGAGGTAATGACCACCCAAGTGGGTGTATCTTTTACCCATCAGCGGGCCACACTCGCACATGAGGTGCTGGGGAGTTTCCTCTGCTCCTTGGCAGAACCTGCACATTTTTGTGTCTCTGAGCTTGAGGTTGAACATGTGTTTGTTCAGGCCACAATGTCTCGTGAGCGCCCTCACCAGTATGCTTAGATTGTTCCTATTTAGCGATAAGGCCTCACGGGCCGTCTTACGGTCGTAAGCCTTAATAAGCGCTTTGGAATGATTCAACCCTGGCGTGTTGTTCCAGTGGTTGACGGATTGTTCTAAACACATTTGTTTGAGCATTAAGTTTGCTAGGCTTTTTGGTACGCCACAGCAAGGTTCAGGGCCATATAACGTTCCCTTTGCTCCCGTCTTAGCAAGTTCGTCGGCTTTTTCATTTCCCTCGATTCCTGCATGACCGGGAACCCATCGTAGAATTACCCTGTTCTTTTCGCTCAGGGAATTCAGTAGTGATATTCGGTTTTGCACTAGCTTTGAATTAATAAAATAAAATAAATAAAATAAAATAAAATAATAAAATAAAATAAATAGAATAAAATAAAATAAAATAAATAAAATAAAATAATGGTATTCGAGGCTAGTGCCATAAGAGTTGCTTTGCTATCCGAGTGGATATAGATACGGTGGTTGGCGTAGTTCTTTTGGAGGTTGATATCCGAACATTCAATAATGGCGTATACCTCCGCTTGGAATATGGAGGCGTATTTCCCCAAGTTTACACTTCTTTCGAAGTTTCAGGATTATATAACTCTGGAGCTAAGTACTAAACTCTGGTACTTGTATTTTTCTAATTATAATATTATTTTATTTAATTTTATTTTTAACATGTTTTCTATTTCTTTTTAAATATTTTTACTGCGATAATTTCGATCCATATATTACGATATTGCGATTTATATACTGTTTTCGGGTCATGTTTTTTTTTGTGTCCCGTGATACCCTCTAATCAGTTCGGATGCCTGCTAGAAGCACCGACTTGCTATCTGGAAATAAGTATATGACTATATTTCAATATCAAAATCATCATCATCATTAGCGCTACAACTTATTGTGAATCTTGGCTATCATGCGCTTTGATTTTCCAGTCGTTCTCTCTAAGTGCATTCACGCCATTAACCTCACAGAATCAAGCTATCGTACTTTCGGACGAGTTTTCACGTCCATCCTTTACACATGCTCTAGCAACCTAAGCCTTCCGATATTCAGGAATATCACCACATGTACATAATATTACAAATGATGTCGTTGTTTGTTTGTTTATCTTCTCCGAACGTCTCCTCCTGCAGGACACCAAATATCATGCGGAGTATTTTACACAGGATAGCAGACGGAATTTTATTTGAGACTGGAGTCCGAAGTAACACCTATTCGCAGCTATTTACCGCACTTACACCTCTTCTTTGATGTTGTCTCCTCAGGTATCACATGGCGCTTGGATATCATATTGTTATGTCATATCTCTGATGTAACAAAGTTTTCTGCTAAATGCGAAAACAAAAATTTCTTTTTATACTACTGCATTTCTGTACAAGAAATGTAGTCAATAGAACTTGAAAGCCACTGGAATCATCTAAACTACGTATAAGAAAATATGCAATCTTCTGATCTCTTCGTCCCTCTCAAATATCCAATTCAGCTATTCGGAAATCACGTCTCGACCTCTTTACACGTTAATACCCCAGATGTAATATATTAGGTGTTATAAAATTTATGACATTCCGATGCGTGTGTTAAGCCACATCGTTAAGGGTGACGCCCGCGGCAGCGGCGCGAGTTTTTTTACCCAGTTTCACCTCCGCTAATGAAACGAAATGACCGCAATAAATAAGGTACTGGTAAATAAAAATGATGACTGCCCGCTCGCGAGGGATGCGCTTACCTTTACAGCTTTCGGCACACTGCACGCTGAGTGCATTGTTAAAGAAAAATATGGCTTGGCAAGTGCTAAACAACACTATGGTATAAAACTATCATTCTTGGCCCAAGCGATGTGTAAAAAAGCTCTAAATGTGGCTGAATCTATGTAAATGGGGCATGAAACTTCGAACTTTACTAATAGTCTTATAATCTTTTCCTTCTTTATAATATCCTCAACAATTCTACCGCTCCCTCCTACCTAACCGAAAAATTCATTCACTTAGGAAGTCATGCTCTTCCACTCCTAGTAAAATTGCGATTCCTACTCATAATTCATCTTTTTTTACATATTTCTTCACCATTCATGTAACTAGACTATGGAACCACCTTCCGTCAAATATCAGAAACGCACCAACGGTTTCTACTTTTCAAGTGTCTGAAAAAGCATTTCATGTCCCTAAATTTCTAGTTATCCTACGTCTCATCCCATCCTCTCCTATCTTCCCCGATCCTTGCGAATATTCTCCAAATCCTAATTATATTTTTAAAAAGTAGCATTTTTGTTATTTGGTTAATTTTTGTTACGTATAAGTTTCTTTTCTTTATTTTTTTTATTGGTACCTAAATTCTTACACCTCTACGAAGGTTGGCTGTAAGAGATTGTACTTTAGGCAATAAGTCCGCTTATTGTATTTTTTTTACTAAAATGTGAAATAAAGAAATTCTATTTATCTATCTATATATATATATATATATATATATATATATATATATATATATATATATATATATATATATATATATATATATATATATAGTCTTGAAAGGCTTCTGTACTTTATGCATATTAAATGACTGAAGAATGTAGAAAAAATAGGGCGGCCTTTAAGAATAAGGAGAACTAAGATGCTAATTGAGAAGTAAATATATTAAGAAGAATAAAAAACACGACTGCCTTTATGGAAAGTGAACTATTGTAGTTATAATTATTTTTATTACGGTTTTTAAAAAAATATTTCCGGAATGTGGTCAATCAGAACTTTCATTTGACACTAAACACGATATATGTATATTAATGTATTGACATTTGGACATTTATACAGCTACTTACTTGACATTTGGACGGTTAAGGTACCCTGTGACACTCGGCGTGACATAACGATTCTAACAATATCAGACACTTCTACATCGGTTCAAGTGTTTAAAAGTTATGGTGGAATAAAAATACGGAAAACACACATAGATGAACCCTGAACACGTTACACTCCTTTTTTCTTGGGCAGCCATGTAACAAGAAATCTCCTAAACTGGGATAGCATCTTTAGGTATGTCAGGAATGAGAAGATATTAGTAGGTTCTGCGACACTTTCTTATAGGTAAATATACTACATATAAAATAGGAGGCCGATTGATGACGTTGATATCTTTAAGTCGATAAATATAGGAGTCTACGTGTGAGGACAAATACATTTTCCGAGTGATAAAGTAGCTTCCTTTTTAGCTCAATTAGCGTCGAAATACAAAAATGTCGCATTATATGGAACCTGGAGTCTATGCGTGGAAACGAATGTAGCAAGAAAATACATAATTTCATAGCTAATTTGCACCCAAATACTAAAAATGTCCCAAATAAGAAGACACGGTCTCAAAAATATCAAAATTTTAATTAATTGGAACAAATCACATTAAAAATCTAAAATTAAATAAGCGGGAACGTCTTACTTATTTACCAATAAAATTTCATCTTAATTTTAGCACGACTGACTTCGCATAAGGATAATTTGTTAAATAACATTGTTAAACATCAACTTATACACACGGCATACGTGCTCAGCTAAGACACACGTGCAATAACCGTCTTATCTCCCAAGTAATATAAACTTGTGCTTCATCTGCCTTATTCCCTTATTAGTATAGGCTTGTGTTTGAGCCCCCGCATTCCCTTTACTAATAACAAATTGCAATAATCCAGCCCGACCCGATAAATAAAATGTCGGATAGAACAAGCCAGATCTGCTTAAGAAGATTCGTTCCTTAATCCCAATAGTAATACAAGTCTGAGGCTTCTGTCATTGAGATAAGACGCACGAAAGAGCTCATCTACAATATCATACAAGGAACGTTTGAACATTATGGCCGCACAAAAACAAATGACGATACAACCTGATTCCACTATTTTTAAAGTATGACGTATTTAGTGACTAAAGAATTTAAGCCATAGTTTGTTCAAACAGCTAGAGCTTTTAAAAGTGGCTGACAATAAAGTTACAATAACCATTCTAAACGACAATAATATCCAGAACGAATATGCTGCCCTAAGAAGGATCTCGTAGAAGTTGCAAATATTCTGGCACGATAAATTAACCAACGAAGTGTTCCGGCGAAGAAGGGAAGAAACAAGTGATAGAAGACGCGACTCGGTTAGGATGTTTAATAGACTGGTTTGGATAAGAGGACACGAGAATTATTCCATGAAAACCAACAACCTTTAATAATTGTTTAGCGGTACCTACTGTGTTGTGATGAAATAGCTCATATTACATTATCGTCTCTCCTTAGCGTGTATGAAGCGCCCATCTGCACTTTTTTACGTGAATGTATAGGAGGGGCCCCAAACGCTCATTACTCTTTCAACCGCGAGAACAATCTGGGGCCCAGGAACGCCCTTGCCAGGGATGCCTGGGCCCTGTAATACTGGTGCAACCGCATGAGATATTTCATATTTTTTGTCAAGTGGACTTAAAATTAAACATCGGGGTAAGCTGGACATAAATTATCATCGCAGTCACTGTATTCGAAAGCAGCAGTAGGATCACGAATATGCCAAATATTCGTGTGGTTCGTTTGATTCTCGAAAAATCGAGTAAGTGAAGGCAAACAAATATCGACATCATCCTCCATTTTTTTATATCGACCTCTGTATCGACTTTAGCTTTTGTGAATAAAGAGAAAGCTTTAAGAATAACGTAGATGGAATAATAATAATAATAATAATTTTATTCATTCAAAAACATAAATTTAAAATCGTATTAGTTGCAGAATCTGCCTAACTAGGCCATAGCCCGTACCAAGGAAAACTCTATGTATGGCAACAATTTATTCATGTGCAAATAATATTAAAATGAAAAATACAAAAATGATAAAATATAAAATAGATAAGCGAATGTATAGGAGGGGAATGTATAGAATGGCAAATAGATGTTAAAGAATCTTCGAGATGGGTAACAAACTAACTCATTCTCTATGAGACCTCCATTCTATGCGTGTATTAGTAAAATTAAATAGCTAATAAAACATCACCATTTTACCGTTGTTATCGTCAAGCTCAAACATCTCAAGCGTGTAAGGCTCGTATACGAACCAAGTAAATTCATATTCATATTACGATTTCACCAGGTACGATTGATGTGAACGATAAAGCTTCATAAAATTCTTGTCTGTTTTTACTGCGGATAATAAATTATATTCTTCCCACGCGCTGTCTGCCGACTAGATAGGGTGTAATTATTTACAAAATGTGCCGGAAATTATCGTAGTATTTTAAATTTCTGAATTACTTCATGCTACACACGTTAAAGCGCATCATAATTCCGGCGCGATTGAAGAGTTTGAGGAGGGCATCGTCGTTGCTAATGATCCTCTCAAATAGCCCAGCCGTTAACGATTTTAGAGCAATGTGAATATTTTTTCTAGCCACCATAAAAATGTCCTGTCCCGAAATCATAACGAGAAGACGTTTTTCGGATTATATAGCTCTGGATTTAAGTACTAAGCTCTGGTACTTGTAATTTTCTAATTATATTATTTTATTTTACTTATTTTTTTTTTATTTTTTCTTCTTCTTCTTCTTCTTCATCATCATCAGCGCACATTTGCCCACCGTTGGGCATACGCCTCTCCAATCACTCTTCATCCGGATCGGTTGTCCGTTTCCCTCATCCAGACTGGTCCAGCTGTCTCCTTGATGTCATAAGGTTGTACTGTTTACATGATTGGAGGTATTTAGCCCGATACCCGCCACACGTCTTGGCGAGCTCCACGCTTTTAGGAAAATATTTTCATTTCCTAGGCTTGTGGCAACCTGGTCGGGTTACTTAACCGCCGAATTACACTATATTCACTAAATTTATAATTTAATTATTATTTATTATTGAGAAAATTCCAAAATATATGTTGACACTTAGAATTTAAATTACGAATCTTTTTCTATTTTATTTTAATTATTTTTTTTGTTCTGTTTTGAATCCAATCGATGACAATTTAATTTTCCTTTCCCATTTTACCTATTCAATTATTTTTAATACAGTTTTTGCATTAATGTTCTTTTGTGTCTAAATGATCTAATTATAATTTTATTTTACCAATATAAAAATAGTAAATTCATTTACGAAAGAGTATATGTCATTTTTATAATTACAGTATTGAACAAGCACATACAACATTAGGAGTTTACCTTTTAATGACCTAGTTAGGTGAGGTTTCCACTGGACTATTCGATGTATTCATTTTCTGTTACTGATTCAACGTTGAAAATGTTTGTTTGCATAGTTTCTAAGCAGAAATTTTTACCTCATCCGGTACTCTTTTCTTTCTTTCTTTCTCATCCTAGACAATTTTCTAGTTTATTTTTCTCTGCTTCTATAATGACGGTTTTTCAAATTACAAGAACAATAATTCAAAGAATTGAAAAACACGAGTGCCGTTTTAAAAATTGAACTACTGTATTTATTACAAACAATTTCGCGCTAAAAAAGTTTGTTAGAGAATAAAGTTCTTCGTTGAATTGAAACAATATTCGTTGAAATAAAATTCAATTTACGCACGTTGATGCGTGTTCTCATTATAAACATACCGTACTTAAAGACAATTGCGCATTCTGTGGGTCAGGCCCGTCGGGCGGGGCTTAACGTGAGCCGGGCCTATTAACCCGGCTTTCAGAGTGTGACGTCGCAGAGCTGCGCGCCTTGCGCGCACTGCGACATTTATCTCGGAACGATTGGGCGCCGCCGTCGCCCCACTCAGGCGGTTGCCCTCGGCGCTCAAGTAATAAAACGGTTTTTTATGAAATATGTTTCGTTTTTGTATTTAATGTATACATATTAATACATATAAATTCTCGGGATGTACTAAATCAGACGTTTTGTTGATACGATATATTTATCCTAATTTATTGATATTTGGATATCTAGACAATTACTTGTATATCATTTGGACAGCATAGGTACCCTATGACACTAGAGACGACATAAAGATTCTAACAATAGTACACACTTTTAAATCGGTTCAAGCGGTTAGAAGTTATGATGGAATAAAGAGACGGAAAACATACATACATGATTCCTGAAAACATTACACTCCTTTTTTTTAACATTGCACTCATAAGTGATTACCATGGATATGAAAACTGACGCAGGGCTGCGTGTGTATGTTCTTCGATCTGCGGTGATGACGATGTAAAGTTTACTATCGGCAAGCCGAAATCCAAACCTTCCGTAGCCTCTGATAACGTGTAAATATTCTTCTGGAGCGTTCTCAGATCAAATCAACTTAATAAGATACCTCAGTGATACTACGCGTAAAAGATCCTATATCATCGGTCCTACGTGTTAAAGGTCATATGTCAAAGGTCCTATAGTATGTCAGTGGTAAAGTATATGTATAGTGACACGTTCATTGTTAATAACCGCTTCGACATATAAGACCGAGGAAGCAGGAAGTTTATCGGTCGACGAGTATAACGGTTGTTTAATAGTTTTCGTGGCTGCTGTTTTAATAGTGACGATTGACCTTATGAAACGTAAAGCGAAGCCTTATAAAAACCAATCACGATAGGATTTACTCGACAATATAGCAGAAGCTATTTTACGATTGTGAAAGCTATGACTTTTGATCATTTACGCGATTTACGGTTACTCATATGATTTTGAAAATGCACTGCCCTTTAACCGGTCGGAAGCCAGCCTTTGCGCTCAGAAAACTGCGCCTCAGCTTTTTGTTTGATTTTTGAAATAAATACTAACAATATCGTTTTTTCATGGATTTCGTCTTGTTACCTAATAATTAATCTAATTAGTCATGAATATTATATATTTATATAAAATTCTATGGATTCGAGGGGGGAGTGAATGGGTGGTAAGGTGAACGCTCACATGTGGCAAGACAGCTGTCCTAAACCTACCACCGCCGGTCGTTAGTCCGGAATCCACCCTTCACCTCCCAGAAGTGTAATAATTATATATGATGGGCCCGATTTTTGGTCGGTGAATTCCATGGCAGCTCCGTTTGTATTTTATTTTATTTTATTTATATATGGGGGCCGGCCGAAAGGGCTACGCACGAATCTGTCAAACGACGCAAAATGCCTATAAGCATTGTTGGCGCACGACCGGTTAAACACAGATCTGACTTCAGAAAGCTGTTAATATCTCAGAGGCATATGGAGTGAAATTATGGATTCCGATAACATACGAAAACGAACGAAGAATATAGCTAGATCGTAAATGTAATCGCTTTATGATTGGAAACGGCCGCCAGAGTTTTTGCCATCGCCCGATTAACACGCCATAAACTTAGTAATGGGTGAATTCTATAAATCGGACGTAACGGATATGAAGCGAATCTCGCGATGTAAGTTATGGCGTGATAAATATGCTGACTCATTTATTGGCGGCCCTTTTTAGGGCAGCGTCGATGATAAATCGTGAGGCAAATCAATTTTGACAATCGCTCAAGGCCTGGCTGGCCTCAGAGGTGCCGCGATGCTGCGGCCCGGCTGCGGCCCGGGGTAAATGAACGCTGCTGTGCGAACTTTGCCAGTTATATTTCCCACACGTTTTTAAACATGAAAGTATCCATATTAAAGAAACCATGAGAATAGACGAAAAATAGAGATATAGATAGGAATTATAAACCGTTCACTTAGCAACCGTTATATCATTAGATAATTTTACAGGAGACACAAAAACACAGTGTATATAAATATTCATAGGCAACCCTTTTAGTGAAAAAACTTACTAATAAATGGCATTGCTGTTGTTACTCTAAAACAAAATGCATAGGATCATGTTGATAGATAAGAAGTAACAACCAATTTTCGATTCTAAAAAGAATTATGATATTTAACTAATTAAAAATTTTTACTATTTATGATCCGGTCGACGATTGAAATGGCAGGAAGTGCTTTTATAATTGCTGCAAAATCGTCACAATTTTATGTGATCTTTACCTTTTAGCGGTAAAGCGTTCCAGCTTCGATTTAAAAAGACCTGGGACGTTGTAGCCAAAATAATCTCTTTTTGCAGTAATCTTGTGTAATATGAAAAGAAGAGAAATTAAAAGAACAAATTTAAACAACATGACAACAGTTCTTTTCAGCTATCGATTTAATTTGTTTCTTTATTCATAAATTTAAATCCAAAACGCCCAAAAATAAATTTCTTTATATTGAAAGGAAAGTATATAAAATGATATAAAATTAAATGAAAGTATATAAAATGGCTACAGCAATAAAGCATTTGGGAAATTTACATTACGTAATTGCGTACCAGCAGTCGAATTGATTAAGTTGTGCCAGCGAACACATTAAAATCATGGACATTATGGGGAGAGCACTAGCTCACGTGGTCACCCTGATGGGAGAAAGACTGAATCTGAGACAATTAGCTAGAGCTTTCAACGTAAGACTTTTTTAGTTCGTAGACTCTTTGAAAAATACCTAGTGACTAACACATTTCACAAAAGAGTGGGCTCTGGTGTACCTCGAGCTACTACACAATTAGACGACCTCCTCTTTGTATCAACATCACTGCGACGATGTGGCAGCGAGTGGCAGTGATGCGAAGATTGCATCCTCAGGTTTCTGGTCCACGACTAACAGCAACTCTTGAAGAAGCTCATTTGCGACTGTTCGAGAGCCACTTTAGTGGACATTAAGAACAGTTGGTTTCGGTTTTAATCACCGATGAGTGTCGCATTCTGTATTATTGTCTTCTGATCATCGGAAGACCCCGTCGGCGTTCATTAGCACTATGAAGGCAGATCCTAAATAAATAAACTATCTAACGATAAAAAGTTGATAAAACAAAGGCTTCAGGAACACCCCTAATTCCTAGTGAAATGTGTTTCGATTTTGTTACATCCAGCGACGTAAACCACCGCCCGTATTAAAATGCCCTAATGAAACCAGGCACAATAATCTAATTTAATCATAGACTTCCTTTTGACAAGCTAAGAGCCGAGTCGGCGCTCGGCGGACACCCCATGGCTATGTGAACACTGAATAACTTAAACCGTTGTGAAAAAAAATTGATTTATAAGCCACACCTGTCGTCACAGGTATGAAACGATTATCGTGCAACGGGATGCTTCTGTGGAGATCAGCGGGATAATTAAACAACCGTATCGTCATTTTTATTACTCGTAGCGGCAGTATCTAGGAAACTGTCGGGAATTCATCTCTCGATTGTCATATTTTTCTCTCGGCTCTTTTCGCGTTTTCGATTAGGTCGTATTTGTTTTCCGACCGATGAAATCGTGTCCTTTCAAAATCGTTTCGATTGCATTACAACGTACGACTTGTAGAGGATCAAAACGAACAGGTTCGGCTCTTTATGATCACCGGTCTATCCTTTCAAAATAAAACCTAGGCAACATTCCAGAATCGTAATGAATTACGGCGTCATAAAATTATTTTTTTCATGTATATTTTTACGACGTACCTGCACTGCATGTCAACTTTACGAAATATAGGAGAGTTATTTTTAGTCACGTACTTATTATGTAGTTATGCCACCTCCAGTTTAGCCAACTGTTCCTTCGTCAAAAACTTTTTTAGTTTCAGTATATCTAAGAGAATGCTGAAGGGAAAGACGAAAGGGCGATTTATTAAAGTATATTCGATGACATCTTGTTTTGACGACTGGTTTATTTTTTGTAATAGTTTACTATTCACTCCAGTTTAGATTTCTTAACCAATATTCGTGAATATAAACGGCATCATCTACGAATCTATGACTATCACAGTCTATGAATTTTCTGTTTTATTTCCTATTCCGAATTATCTTTCAATTCTTTTTTCTTAATCTTAAAATCATCGTTGAGTATGTAGTTGTCGCCACTTTCTTTTTAAGAACATCAATATTGGTCATTTGAAATTCATCAGTTTCTAGAATTATTACGACTACAAAGGTTAATCTAATTTTGTTGCTTGCTTAGATTTATAAAAAAATAATTGCACTTATTCATATGCAAAGAGCTTTCATATTCGCTGACATCTGGACATGTTATTTTATCAAGTCCAAACATGAATAGTATATCAACGACAACATCTTTGTATATTCGTTCCTCTATTGAATAGCAGAAGTCGCCGCAATCAAGCTATTATTATGCATTCTCCTAACGACTTTAAACTACTGGATAGAATAACAATGCGGTCCCACCATCGCCGCATCATACCCATCCTTGATTATATAGAAACCTTCAATAGTCGAGGTGATTGGCGCTCCGTGGTGCAACGGAATGAACATCCCGCCGTGTCATTACTAACTGCCGTGCCGAACAAAATCACTAGTCGCTTTTAAGCTGGGGAAAGGCTTCTACATCTCCGGAGAAATAAATAATGAATAAATTCTCTTTACAGCTTTATAGGCGAGTTCGTAATACTAAAGATGACGCTGAGGGATCTTGAAAAAAGTTTAATGACACTGCAACCAGACTTGAAAATAAACTTTGTCAAGATAACACTGAGAGTTAACACCCACATGGTGCTAAATTCTGCAATAGTAAATACTAGGAGCAGCAAACGATGGAGCAGTCGACGAATATGATCGACTTTGGGCAGAGCATTTGGCGAGGTTGAAAGCAGGATACAGCTGATGTGGTCAGCCTGTTGGAGCTTCAGTCCAACATACCCACAACAAAAAAGTAATTTCTACATAATCGAAACCGCAAACTCGCTCAAATCTACACGAGGCAGCTGCAGTTGATTTCCAACTAAATTCGGCATTTTACGCACTGTCAGGTGATGACTAATGTCATTTCTTCTGATCGATACGAAATTAACACACATTTCTCACCCCACTCACAACTATTGCGTCACTGCTTACAATATAAAACGCAGTACATTTCGATCGATCGATATCATTCCCTGGAGGACAGTATCCGCGCATTATCAAGTACTCGCGCTCTTCTTTATCTTCGAGTCAACAAATCACGCATAGTATACGCGACTATCATTATCTTCGAATCTATCGCGGCGCTTCACACTTCGGATACACAACCAGGGCTTCACCTCGCGCCGACACTACCTAGACAACGGCGAAATAACAATCAAGGCGTTACGAACTGGCAACCTACTACAGACCTCCTGATTAAATACTTCAACTTCAACATCCACGACTTTCAATAACGGAGAAAACTTCCTGATGAGAACCACTCTTCGCTCACAATCAATTGGAGTCAAGTGAAGGGTGGCTACTCTCACAAGCCCATGGCAATCTCAGCGACGTATTCCACTTTTCCTGATATTCCACTTCAAACTTTACTGAAAGAAGACCAGTGCGTGCTCCCAGCGGTGTCATGTTTTTGAAACATAGAAAATTACGAAAAGAATGTTCGAGAATTAAACCGTACAAAATTTTACTTTTGGCCTATATATCTGCGTGAAAGAATACGCTACGAAGTGATACACCAACGTACTAAGGTTACTGATATTGGCAAACTGGTAATGAAGCTTAAATTTCAATGAGCCGGGCACGTCTATCATAGAGAGATGAAGGAAGAAGGATCAAAAGAGTTCTATACTGAAGATCAGTAAGTATAGTACGAAAAAATGTCTCGGACACAACTATTGCATTTGAAGAAGTATACGTGAAGCAGAAGTGGACAAAAATAGGAAAAGAAATCCTCTCTATTCGCTAAATGAGGGAGCTCGAGAGACAAAGTGTCCAAGGTATACTTTGTAGCTAAGGTTGTAGGATACTGCCATTCTGGAATCGTCTTGATTTTGGTCTTAGTGCAGGTCTTTTTGGGAGCAGAAAACGCGCAACCGAGGAGGGTAAATACGGCTCTATATCTTGTGTGAGGTCGGTTCGCTATGTACGGTTCGTTCTTAATTCTAAGAAAATGAAACGCATTAAATTTATTCCTCGTAATTTGAGACTGGTTAAAACGAACTTATATACAACTATTATCTATACTTTTAGGAAACATAAAGATTCTTTTGATGCCTAGCCATTTTCTGTTTCAATCTTTTTAATTCCGTGTCATTTCTGTCCTAATGTTTTTCATATTCAAATATTTCTGTCGCATGTATACGACTTAACTGTATTTTAAAAATATTAGTAGCAAAAAAGTAGCTATGTAGCTTTATTTGACGGTTCTTTCCAGTCCTTATAGAATCCATCGAAAAAAAATATTACAAAATATGACGTGCTATTATTATATTTTAGCGTTCAGTATGTATGCGATGCAATTACGTTTAATGAAAATACCTTTCATTATTTATTTATTTATTTAAAGTAAAGCACGAATTAACTAATCTCGCAGTATAAAAAACATTCATGGTTGGACCAGTAGCAAAAAAGAAAGCACACTGCAAAATCTTGATCACTCTGTCAACGCCGCCTAACTAAGTCTAAGCCTGTACGAAGCAGGCGTACCAAAAAAGTATTCTTTCTGTGGCCACGCTTGGTTTTAATTTTAAGAAAACACAAAGGAAATTGAATTATGTACCTATAAGTATTCATAAAAAACATGAACATAACTTAGAAAATTTAAAGAATAAGTTTAAAATATTTAAAAGTATTTCAAATTAATTAATACCTGAATTATGTTTCTAAAATTATCTTAAAACCTTCTGCTGCGCTCAGAAATCAATCTGACTGAAAGCGCTGTTTACTGAGAAAAATACACGGAAATACACATGTTTCAAAAGGACTGCGGTCCATACGTATGAATAAACATGACACGTAACGATGTTGGCGTGACGGTAGTTACCGTGTCGTAATGTTAAAACATAATGTTATTTCATTACGTAGCGACCTTGGGATCTCGTTTCAACATGACAGGATGTAATAGTATACGTACGGTTATAGTCGGACACATGAGTCATGTTGAAACTACACTATATATACTGTTATTTCTGTAATAGCCGTCAGGAAAATGTTGATACATATAACCGAGAAATGGAGTTTTAAAAATTGCCTTGTAATTCAACAAACTTACAATTGCAACATCGCTATTCTGTATAAAACGTAGTAACAAAATTGTAATGGAAGAAGCAATCCAATATTTTTCTCAGTGTATGACCAGAAACATTTCATGGCGTCGTTCTTTTACATCTCTCTCTTTAATTTATTGAGTATTATATGATATTTAATATAATATTCTCCTATCCGCGATAGTTTTTATGGTGAAGCTATAGCGGATTGGCGATAGTTTCACCATAAAATATGGTTATTTAATTAAATAAATTTTGAATGTTGTTGCCTCCAAATTGTAACACCCTTCCTTATATCCTTTATTACCTTTATAATAGTTTTTATAGATGGCGATGATGTGTACAACCCATAACGAATATTCTACCTCGAAAGCGACGACAAGCGGAGTCCCGCATGTTTCTGTCTCCCGGCCAACTCTCGCTTATAGTTGGAGAATCTGGGTGCGCGCACACGAGGGTCCCCGCGAGTGTGTTTCCTGTCTTGACTATTATGTCACTCGTGAGTGTTTTATACGATGCATTTATTATACATTCAGGGATCGTGCGTTCGCGACCTGCGCGTCCGTCGTCTCGTACCGTCTTCTTTGCTCCTTAATATGCGCAGCCGCTGCCTAACCATTATTGGCTTTATATCTTTTTTATCAGCCGTGACTACGTTTACTTTGTCTTACGCGAGGGACGGGCCATCAATTTAAACTCGTTTCGAAAATTGGCCACCCTCAGCGGCGGAGATCTCCAACTATCTCGACATTCCTTCGAGTCAGTTGACGCTCTAGCAAGCTGACACTTGTTAAAAACGTTGAATATTTTTTTATTATAGTACGATAAATAAACACAAGACATGGTTAAGAGGCCGTGGCGGCCAAAAGCTATATGAAGCATAATTTTGTGGCCTGGTTGTGAGAATACGAAAAATAATTTTAATACAATTATGCCGGATTTTATTAACCCGGTCATTCGCCATAAGCTATCATTTCGCCAAAACGAAATTGGTGAATTATTTCCAAATTGTAAATTATCTTTATCCTGTTACTGTTTTCCAAAAAATTAAAAACGAGCGAGATTTGTCTTCAGTTTTTGAAAAACCTAGAGATGATTCTTAATATTAAAAAATAATATTTACACCAGCGTATGATCTATTTGCATAGTACCAAGACAGTTTTTGGAACTTCCATACAAAAAATATAAGAAAAAAATGTTTGAAATTACGTAATTTCCAGAAATGTTATGGCCAAACATTATTTTTTTTTCTATTTATTAAAGATACTTGCGTGTGATATAAAAATAACAAGGTGATCTTAAAATATTTTGTGATTGTAATCTAATTTTTACTTTATAAAAAACTATTCATTTGATAATTTATTATATTATAATTGAAAAGCCAAATCGACTATATTAGAGGACGCGCGAAGCCGAAATCGTCATTCGTAATTGGCCACTGCCAACGGTGGGACGTATTCCCTTGTCGCCGCGGTATACCTATACATCTTTATGTAGGTATATATCGAAAGCGCGCGGGCGCGTGGCATTGCAAAAATACCTTTGCAATTTTTAGTCGCATCAACTCGAAAGGGAGCCTTAAACAGTACAGTGGGATAAGTCGCCCAACAATTGAACTTTTTCAATGACAGCCTCTTGTGATTATTCGTATTTTACTAGGATAATTCAACCATTAAATTTATCATATGTTTAAACATCTAAAGGTTCCTTGAACAAAAATATTTTAAAAAACCACAGCATGTCTATGGAGTCTCTCTAACTATAGATTGATAATATATCTAAAACAATAAATTAGATGAAGTCGTTGATAAAAGTTATTAGCAGTTGTCAAATGCGAATGGAACCAGAAAACAAAAACATTAGTAGTAAAAGTACACTGGATAGCCAAGAGTTTTAGTCAATAACAGGGATAAATACCACGTAGACAGATATAATATTTGAAATATGCATTCACCAAAATTAAAATGAAATGACTTATTTAAAGAAAAAAATAGTTCTATGTTGACCGTTCGCATGTCTTTGATGATCAGCGATGCTATATACAATACAAATAATCAATAATCAAAGCTTAATCTTAGTACAGTTTTTTACATTCGACAATGGATCTAATATTATGTAGTTGCTTGATGTATTCAATGATTTTTTCCATAAATTGCTTCTGATTTGACTTTTCCCTATCTTTCTGTCATTCCCTCTCATTCACATACACACACTAGCTGTCTCACTCTTGCTCTCTCTCTCTCTCTCTCTCTCTCTCTCTCTCTCTCTATCTCTAATTATAGTATAACTATCTTTCAACTTGCATCGGTTTAGAGAATCTGCTTGTTTAAGGACTATTAACTCGACGTGACTGTCCAAAATGTGTCTGGTTTATGAAGTGAACAGCTTAACATTACCAAAATATAATTTTGTTAATATTTTGTTTATCTTCAAGTTATAATTTTGTTTACCTTCGATGCCGACTGCTTTTGATTTAGTCAAATATCTTGGTTCTATTATAGCTTCCTTTTTCTACGTTACAATAACTCAGATATCAATTTCACTTCAGATCACATTTCGATATTTTTGTACCTGCTTTGATTCTGGATAAATTTACATCATTGTGAATAAAAAATTTATCCGTATTAGTTGCCTATATACCGGTTTTATAATTTCTATTGCGATTGTTGGTCTTTTAATATATACTTATTCCAAAAATCAAGCAGTAATCCCGAATTCCGGGATGCGATGCGATGGCACGCGGACACTTGTGCAATCGCTTCGAGTACAGCACGGACCTCCGACCGTGAAGTGTCGAGACGAATTAGGCAATTTATTTGTTGTCTGTTCGAATTGGCCGCCATCGTGTTTCGTCACGGCACCGGGGTCGAGAAACTTGGGCCCGGCTGTAGCCCTACTGTAGCTACTACACCAAGCCACGCTGCACGTAGCGACAGCGCGACCAAATCGCAAATGAAGTAGTCCGGCTTACAAAATTCCTAACTTCCCCCGAGAGAAACCGAAAGTAATCGCACGAGAATTGGCCGCAAAGTACTCACACGGTTATTAGCTGCACCGGGAGCAGTTTCGCCGTTGCGTTTACCGCATGGAAACGGCGATAATAAGCTACAGGTAATAAAATATGGCTATATTGTAGAATATTGACCATATCCCGACGCGCTAGTCACTAATTAAGAGGTACTTACTGCCCAAAGTGGGAAACCAATGTCAACTACTAGATGCCATCAATAAACGAATGCTGAAATATTTTGGTCAATTTATCCATTACGTAATGACAACTATAAACTACTACAGGTGCCGTCACCTGTAGAATATGTCACTCCCAGTTGAGAGATTTCATTAAACTTAAGCACGTTATCTACGCTCAACTCTCATTATTCCCACTCCATACCCACATTTCGCCGTGTATGCGATATCTCAAAACCAGTGTTCCTTTGTTCCCTGCGTTGTTGTATGTTCGCCTAATTTATAGCAGCCAACCTGTACACCTGATACCAGAAGACGGCTGTACGTCTGGCCACAGATATAAATAAAATAACGGTACATAAACTCTTTAAGTTAAACGGTCCTAATTTACAATAAAATATGTACTAAAATTAAATGCTTTTAGAAAAATACGGCTATAAAATACTTATGAATCACCCAACTGGAGTTTTATAAGACTAAAATAAAATCGTGGGCCCATTAAGTGGAAAAGATTCTGCCGTAGATATAAGCTGATATGATTTCCAAAGTCCAACAAAATAAAATATTGTATTAAATGCGCAAACGATTTAAATTTAGTCTGATCAAAGAACCAGATGAATGACCCAAAATTGTTTAGTAGCTTTTAGTGCATATTCTATTGTAAAACAGAACCATCAAAGTTATTAACCGTTGCTTTGGGTTTAACTGTTGAATGTGTTTTAGTGTGATAGTTCAATGGCTGAAGTCATTGAAATCATTTGTTATGGCCTAATTTACCAATTTGAAACTAACGGATCGTAGCTAAGTGCCATAGCTTAGACAGGCTGAAACACTGCAGCATTAGGGCCGAGGAGTTAGAACTCGGAGTTTAATGGTAAACGCTCTGGTTGAAACCCACAATTTCAAACCAGCAGATCGCCAAATATCATAGTTTAGGCAGACCGTACCCCTCAGCAGCAGTACTGATAAGTTATAACTGAGTTCAAAGAAATTGTCTCTGCTTGATGCTTGATGGGTATCAAGCAAAGACAATTTCTTTGAACTCAGTTACAACTTATCAGTACTGCTGCTGAGGGGTACGGTCTGCTTAAACTATGATATTTGGCGATCTGCTGGTTTGAAATTGTGGGTTTCAACCAGAGCGTTTATCATTAAACTCCGAGTTCCAACTCCTCAGCCCTAATGCTGCAGTGTTACAGCCTGTCTAAGCTATGGCACTTAGCTATGATCCCTTGAGCGTTCAAGAGATACTAATTTAAAACTATCCGATCCTCGAGGCTTATGGCTCTGGCAGGCAGCATCCATGCCGCATCTGGAGGATGTGAGGATCAATATTTGAAGTTATTATAATATTGTATTTTTATAGAGATTAAATTCGTGTGGTTAAGTAGAAATAGTTAAAAATCAGTCGCAATATTTGGTCTATACGAAGCATGAAGCCATTTAAAAATAGAATCATTAAAAAATACAACCTTCCTGGAATATTTTTGAGAATTATTCATGAATCAAAAGTTACAAAAATGGCGACATTCAGCTTAGGACACCGCGCCACTGACGCTACTCGCTCCATGGCTTGTGCATATAAAAGTAGTGGGCTTTTGCTCATCCACCGTCTACTGATGTACAAGTTCACCAGCCACCCGTGCACGACGAGTGGCGTCGCTCGTACTACAAAAAGACCCAATGTTGACCTCTATCTCGATTCCAGACGCATCCTTATTGGCATCGCCTGGCGCGAAAACAACTGCGACTTTTTTGTGGCTAATCTTCCAGCGACACGAAAATGATAGCGGATAAGGGTTCGGATTTTGTTACTTGTCTTGTCGATTTTTTATGATGATCGGTTAACGTGAATGGATTAGATGAATGTTAATGGAAATTGTCAACAGAATTAGTATCAGGTTTATCGGACGATTCAGGTTTTTTTTCTCGTTTAATATATTCACGGCTGAGAAACTGCATTTCGCCTGGAGGGCATGCGAGTGAGAGCTCTTGATTGTATGTGGAAACGAGAGATTAACAAGCTCGGAAGCTTGAGCTAGAAAACGCGTTATAAATACTAGGAATAAATACTTCTTCTTCTTCTCGAAGTGCCTCTCCGTTACTGGAGGTTGGCCGTTAGCTCTGAATACTTTTGTCGGTCTTGCGCCATCCGGAAAAGCTGTTCCGTACTGGTGATCCCGGTCCACTCGGACATTGCACAACCACGACTTTTTCCTCGTTCCACGGCGTCGTTTACCCTCAATTTTGCCCATCAATATCAGTTAAAGCAGCTGAGATCTGTCATGCCGCAGCTCGTGCCCCAGATATTCAATCTTGCGCTTTTTAACGGTGTGCAACAATTTTCGGGTCGTACGAGCCCGCTGAAGCACTTTTTCGTTGCTAACTTTATGGGTCCAGCTTATACAGAGAGCATTCGATAGCACCACATCTCGAACGATTCTAGCCGCCGTCTGGTGTCTTCTTTTATGGTCCACGCTTCGCTGCCGTATATAACCACTGGTCAGATGTAGCAATGCAGGATCCGAGTTCTAAGTCTTAGATTTATTTTCCAGCAACATAAGACTTTTCTCATTTTATTGAATAAATACTAGAAAGGACCAACTGGTAGGATACTAAAGAAAACGGCGAAGTCGGTAATGACCCGGGTATGAAAAAGATGAGTTCGAAATGACCTATACTTATTTGCTGTATTTGACAGGAATAGCTTTGGTCACATCGTGGTCATTCATATAATAAAGATAAATGAAAAACGGCTATATCACAATATTCTCGACAGGGTTCGAAGAACAATGAACCAAAGTCCTAGGCAAAACTTATTAGTGGCTACTAAACTTCAAACTCGTATATGCTTTAAACTCGCTATAGAACTTCAAACTCGTATATGCTCGAATATACTGGGGAATGCAATTAGTATTTGCTATAAAGTGGACAAGCGTTGTTTTACCGCAAAACCGTTATTCACAAGGATTATCTTGATGAATGTCACTAAAGCATAATGATCGAGTAACAATAAGATTGTGCCTTTAAGTCAGCGAATAGAGTAATACCAATCTTTTAAATCACAATGTACAAATAAATCGGTTGTGTCACCCTCTAGACCTTCCTGGTAAGTAGGCAAGGATTAATTTTAACTGAATATTAATTTCATAAATAAAATCTATCACCGCTCTCTCTCGGCCGGTGGACAAACACGGTTAGGTCCCATTGTGACGCCTCGGGTGGCGCTGTTCGTTTCTCGCCTAAGCGCCAACAGACGATGTTTAAATTTGATCAAAATATATGGCAGAATTTGAATATTAGTAGTGTAGCTTGTATATGAGGTATTCTAACCAAAATTTCACAATGTGATTTTGGCCCAACAAGGCATCGGTGTGCTAAATGTAATGTCTCTGAGTGCAATATTTCAAGATTGAAATATTATGACTAGTGCACTCGGTGGATCGATTTCAACCACAACCTTTTCAACTCTTGCCATGACCAAATTTCATCGCAATCGGATCAAGCGTTTGGGCGCTACCTTTGAGGAATAGAAACACAGAGACAAACTTCAATCTGGAAATGGTCTTAATCATCTCAGGGGGCTCAAAATAAATATTACCGTCTTCATCACGAAAACAAAATTAAGCGCATTCACAATCCTTTCGCTCCTCATCGGTTGGTGGGCGGCAAAAGTTTTTGTTAAATCGATATATCGTAAATCATCGTAAATCGATTAGTTGGGAGGCATATTAATGCAATGATTTATTGCAGTCACTGCATTTCCACAACTGTGCTCTTAAAAATCAATTATTGCTTTCTCGGTTGAATTAATCTCAATAAACTTTACGAGATCGCTATTTAGATATGACCGCTGAATTCTGTCAATCCTTTTTTAAATAATGATGTATGATTTATTATACTTCTTCTGTGTACCTTTAGTGCGGCGATTTCAAGCCCGATATTGTAATGGATCTTTGTCCGCCCGGTGCAGATGCATATCGTCGTAAATTTACGTCAAGCGGCAAAGCGAGATAAAAGTCGCCGTTGCATGGCTAGCTGACAGGCCCGCGCCGAGAATAGCCGCCGAGTCCCAGGGCAGTTGCGCCCTTACCCGACGCCCTTATAAGGGACGAGGTGGCACGCACTTGTCCCGCCGACGCGGGCGCAACCCACCGCGCAGTCGCCATTACGGCGATTGTTCCTCTGTCGCTTTGTGCGCCGCGGTCGCGTCACGAATCGTTAATATTTCTGAGTCACCGCTTCTGGAGACTGGCTCGGTGGCCCCATTCAACAGAGCAATGGACAGAGAAAATTGTCAAGACCGAGGTATCCAAAAAGTGTGCCGTGAATCCGGCTTGGCAGCCAAAGCTGTTCTACAATGATTGCAAAACTTGGAAGAGAGAATTTGATTTTTAGTTTTCCGGCCAATCAACCGACGAGGATAGAAAGTATTGTGAATGCGCAACTTTTTTTTTCGAGACGAAAATACCTATTTTGAGGGAAGTTTGGCTGTGTGTCTGTCTGGGAGCTAATGGGCCCATGCTGGGTTGGCCACGAAGACCTATTCTGTTCAGGGTCGGTCACACTCACGGGTCAACACCCATCCGACGGCCTCCGCGCACGGGGTGCGAACCTGGGTAGGACTCTGGCCTTGGTCAGTTTCCCCTGGGAATCAAACCTCTGGCGCTCCTGGACGGTTTGCGCACCGTGCGGCGCAAGCCAATCGATTGTGCACTCTGACTAACAGTCGGGGGAGTCTGGAAGCTATACGGTTTCCTATAGAGCGGGGGTGGTTGCGTACCTTACGGCGACTGCTCTTGAAATGACCATCGGCCATCCGATCCTGGGTGAAAGCCGGGCAAAGGACGCCGTGGTCCGCGATAGATTCGGTATACACCGTTTCACCGCTTCGTAAGGGAGAGGACCGCGCAAGCGACCTCGAACTCGTAGCCAATCGAGAGACTGGAGTAATCTGGTCACAATTGGAAGTAAGGGCGTGAGTGTAAGCCCGCCGGGTAACACTGCTGGCTATCTCGCGGTTAAGGCGTTGCCCTCTTACGGGTTTGTGGCGGAGCTAGACAGACTGTGGACTGTTTTGTCCAAGTCTTCTGCGCTCACTCCAGGGAGATAGGACGACTAATCGTTAAAACTTCCTGAGGTGACGGGCTCGCCCGCTGTAGTTGACAACCCAAGTTGTGTGTGTATGTATATCTGTGTGTATGTATTCCTCAACCATAACTCTCAAACGCTGAATCCGATTGAGCTGAATTTAGCATGCATTATTTGGTCGTGGCAAGAGAAAGCTTCACTAGTCATATTTCAATCTTGAAATATTAGACCTAGAGACTTGAAATTATGTACAGATGCCTTGTTGGACCGAAATCACATAAATTTTGGTTGAAATATCTCATATACAAGTGTAACTTGTATATGAGATTATGCTATTTAAATCCCGTCATACATTTTAATCAATTATTAACGGAATCTGTTGGCGCTTGGCCCAACCCCTTCTTTAGCCAAGAAGCGAACCGCACCACCCGAGGCTGTTGCAATGTAACCCAACCGGGTTCGTCCGCCGGTCGAAAGAGGGCACTCATCGATTTTGCTTATGAAATTATTATTTAAATGAAATCAGTTCTTGGCTACTTGCCGGGAAAGTCTTGGGGTGACAAACCTATTTTTATTTATGTCATTAATTTCTTATAATGTAATTGAATTCAGAAACCTTTTTCTAACGCTACACAATATACTTAAATGCCTTTTCTCTCAATATGATCGATCGCATTTGATACGGAACAAATATCACCCCTTTCGGCAGATTAATATATTCTGCAGTTATTCACCCTCTCATAACTGTATTTCTTTTCTTCAGCCGAGCTCGTGCTTGACAACAAGTCTTAACCGTGGGTATAATTAATGCTGGGGAAGAGATTAAAGAAAGGATACTTTGAGATGCAGCCATGCACATTACAGCATATCCATGTTTCTACAACTCAAAAATCACACGCAGAGAACGAACAAAGTGGCAATGCCACGAAAATTAGATCTCCTAAGATAACAGAATATTTCAGAAGTATACAGACATAGAGGAGGGGGAACTGGATGGTTCCCTCCCTATTTTTCCACAGTGTTACATTGTGAAACCAGGCTGTGGCAACTCTCGCCTTCGTTGCACATTTGCTTTGCCTCTTAGCGAGACAACGTTGATGAAAATGAATTTGACAGTTATTGTCGGCTGCCGCGCGTGAGCTTTTAATTTACACGCGTCGCCCGTTGTTGACCAAACGTCCATTCAACGAATGTTAGAACAACTTGCGCTTTCACAACTGACTTAAACGCACTTTGACGCAAACACTTTTAAGTGCTATTGAAAATGGAGTCGAGAAAGTGTTCGGGTTGACCATAACAATCACTAAGAATTTCAAAAATCCCTAAACCATGATTCTGCTTTATAATTTATTAATGCGCTCTCATCTTGCATGTGGGTCCTCGATATAGAATACACATTATAAATCGTATTCCGATAAAGATAAAGATAGAGATAAATGTATTTAATTCCAATACAACCATAACAATTGTGTAGGAATGACATTAAATTAATCTTAAACTAGTTACTCAATTTAGCCAAGAGATGATGTACAATATATAACTTTAAACCTACCAATTTACAAAAACAAAGACTATATCATAACATTTTACAACAAAACAATTGATAGAATTAAATGCATTCAAACAAAGTGTCTTATAATGATGCAGAGTCAAATACGGACTTAAAAATCAGACAACTGGCTACGTGGAAAGACTAACTGCTTTTAAAATTGTAACATTGAAAAAACGCTGCCAGTTCCTATACAAAATTTTAAATTAAATATTTTTTGTATTGAGAGAATATCTTTTAATGTCCCAAATATAAATCTTCGATACCCGGACTTATATAAGCCTACTTTAACGAGAATTAATACCCGATTTAATAAAGTCATCCCTCGTATATGTCGTCTCTAAAACACATTTTTAGGTAACCGTGTCAATATATATCGTGATAGCTTATGATCCTTTAGAGCATTACTTTTTAACATACTGTAATTTTGATTTCCTTTATATGTCATATTTTTATTAAAATCAACCTTACTTTCGTTGTCGGTTACCGTTAAATTATTATTTCGTTGTTAAATTGCGTACCCATGTAAAAACGATATTTATGATAGTCATCTAACCGTACAGTCTGATAGCAGTGTCTATACTCGTATTATCAATATTTTGTTATAGTATCAATATTTTGTACGAAATAAAATATTCAAAACATACTTTTATTTATCTTTTTATTATCCACTTAAGTACAAACTCAAAGTGCATAGCGACCGTTAACTACCATAAATGTGTGAGACAGGTGGAAGAACTGCTTCATTACCATAAAAGAATATCTTCAAAAAGAAAACACAAATAAGATTATTTATGTCTAATATCGAAATGGCCAGAGATTATAGCCATATCGAAGTGGACAAATGAATAAAAGTTTTTCCTCATTGTAAGGACCTTCTTGATACTAGTCAATCGTTTGCTATAATATAATTACCATAACTGTTGTGAACCAGCAGAATATTCATATTTATTCGATTAAAATATTCGTGGGTGTCCAAAAAAAATCTCGCTCAATGGATCGTTAAACCCAGTCAGCGACCTTCAAAATTCAAATAATCCTATTTTAAATACTTGTTGGGCTGTCATAATCGATATTATAATCAAACAAAATAACTCGCCTTACGTCTTTTATTGGCGTCCCATAATGCCATATTTACCGTAGCATTTACGACGTTTGTTCACAAATTCCCCATTTCGATCTCTAAATAGTTTTACTTGTGACGAAATATTCCGTATCACGGAATAAATTCGACGCTTTACATAGTAATTAAGTCCGCTATCTGAGATCTCGGGCGGAGCGGTATTCGTTCTTGTGTAACTTTTTTCGTGAGGTCGTCGGATTTCACGCGATGGGGAGTTCATGAGAACGCGCCTAACAATGCAATGGTAATAACCGGGATATCTTCGTCGAATTCCGATAAGGACAATGTTTTAAGTATTAAAATAAGCGGTCCGACACGACATGGACACTAGCAGCGACACGGACATTTCCCGAACATTCGTAAGGAAAACTATAAAACAAGACTAGATAAGATAAACAAGACAAACAAGAGACTCGTTTAGTGTGTTAAGATCTCTTGATGTCGCTGCATTCCCAAAGTCAACAAAACTGCAAATTACGACACATGTTGAGCACTGCATTCACAACACCGTTTTAAATTGTGCATGTCCACAACTTCGAAAGGTGTTAAAAATTATATATCTAGGCCTGACAATAAATGACCCACTTTATTGGGATTCCCCCACAGAAGTCATTGCAGATAAACATCGAGCTATATTAAGCAAATCTACTATACTAAGACATACATTTCCCTTATCTATAATTATAATTATCTATTATAAAAACTCCGTAATTATCTGTCCTAAAAACAACCATATTAATGATTAGCAGAATCAATGGTATCTTAAAATATACTTGCAGACTAACGTGAAAAATTTATTTACAAAAACTATAATAATAATAATAATAATAATAATTTTATTCATTCAAAAATATAAATTTACAATTGTATTAATTGCAGAATCTGCCTAACTAGGCCATAGCCCGTACCAAGGAAAACTCTATGTATGGCAAAGATTTATTCATGTGCTCATAATATTAAAATGAAAAATACAAAATATGATAAAATAGAAAATAGATAAGCGAATGCAAATTAAACTTATAATTATATTTAAAATATTGATATAGCATGGTCATGGAAATAAATATTAATATAAAATGTCGTAATATGAACTTTGTAAAACAAATAAATAAATAGTATTAAAATATAACGTGTAGTGCAATGTATGACAATAATATGCAGACCTTTACTTTAAAATATGACTTTAGCCTTTTCCACCTCATTTCTACCAAGTTGAAGTAAATGTTGTGTAATTTTAGATTTTAATTGGATTGACTTAGTGTTTTGGCATGTTTTTATCGATTCTTTTAGATGGTTATATGCTACAAAAAAGAATCCTCATATCAAAAGTCACGAAAAAATCTAAGAGCGTAATAACCTAGGGTGATCATTTATTTCGCTACTTTAGGCATCTGTCAATAGACAAAAACATGTCAAATTAAATTACCATCGATCAATATAGCAGGCCAACTTACAGAAAACGGTCGAAAGGAGGAAGAATGCCATGATCTGTGATAAAAGGCTACTTTAGAATTACAAAATATAATAGTGTATATGGAGATAGATCGCTGAATACTACAGTATCGGATGTAATTATTAAACTGCCTGTATGCCTTAAAAATAGATAGTGGATAAAAATGTGCAAGACGCATCTTGGATAAAAAAGTTAAAAATAATTAAACGACATTTTCTTGAAGACGTCGACTGTGGAATATGTAGAGAAGTACCCACAGCATCCAGACGTACCAACGGACAAATTATATGCAGGCCGCGCGCGTCTGTACCGCCGCCTATTTTAGTTAACAAACTTTGCTTTGTAAAAAGTTTTGATTCTTTCATATTCGATATTTCGATATTTTGGAACCGACTATTATAAGTGGACATAGACGGTATATGATGGAGTTTTGGGCAAATCTAGTACAGAGGACGTCGAACCTTCAAGAAGAACGAACCACTCGTAGCGGTGCGTAAAATTTTAGGTTTTCTATGAAATACGGGTTGTCAGCATTGTTGTGGATAATTTCGTTTGAAAATTGCGTAGGAAATGAAGTCAATATATTGTCAAAACAGGCAGCGTGAACTAATGATGCTCAGCTTAAAGCACCGTTCCCCATATCCGCGACGCTGCGACGCTTTGAAGAGCTACCCGCCGCGTAGGTGTCGCCTTTCCGCGGGGCAATCGAGTGCACCGGCCCCGCCGCACAGCTAACGAGCAAAAACCGGGCGGCCTGGCTCGTCCGTCGCAGAAAAACCGCTCCATCTTCTTGTTCGCTCCCGCTTCCTTAACCGGCCGACCTGGGACCAGGGATTCGCCACTCGCTTGTTAGCCAACCTAGCAACTAGTCGGCGAGCCATCTCTAATTGATCGAGAGCTTTTTAATTCTAATCGCCGGAGCCGTTTAAAGAGTGGCTCTTCCCTAAAGGAGGAAAGCCGTGACAGGGGACATTTTTTATGGATAGGTGGTGCTTCTATAAGGAGTGGTGCTACCAGATTAGAAAAAAACGGAAAAATGCGCTGTTACGTTCCGAACAAAGAAATATAATTAGAGTCTGTAGGGAAAACGGATTTCGAAATCCGTTTCCTACATCTTCTATCTATATATATATATATATATATATATATATATATATATATATATATATATATATATATATATATATATATATATATATATATATATATATATATATATATATATATATATATATATATATATATATATATATATATATATATATATATATATATATATATATATATATATATATATATATATATATATATATATAAATGAATCGCCGTGCGTTAGTCTCGCAAGATCTCGGAAATGACTCCACCGATTTGAATTATTTTTGTTTTGTTTTGTTTGCCTTGATTCAGGGGTGGTTTACAAAAAAAAACATGTAGGAAAAACTCAAAGAAACAACTGATTGTGTGTGGCCTATTGAAAGTGGCTATTTTGGGAAATAGGCCACTTTCAATAGATGGCGTTCGCGGCGATCCTATTGTTTGACAGCTGCGCCATCCATAACTGTTATTCATTCCCGCAAAGGTACTCCACCTTACAGCCGGGGATCCGACCTAAGCCATGGTTCCATCATCAGCCACTTAGCCGCAAGGTAATAGCAGTCATTTGCAGATTGCGTATTGGCCACAGCTGCACCCCCGCTCACCTCTATAGGATACACGTCCTCCCGTCCCCCCAATGCCATTGCGGTCATGCAGTCAGCACTGCTGACCACCTCTTTTTTAACTGCCCATTTAACAACAACTATCCTAATTTCGTCTCGGACCTTATAGCCCTCAAAATTCAACTCCCGCTGTGTGTGGACCATCTCCTCTCCCTTAACTCTCCAAAAGTCCTCAAAATCCTCTGTAAATTTATTTCCCTCAACCACATTTCCCTTTAGTAACATTATTCCATTCCATAATATACTAGTTCCTACTGTTTCCTTTGTTGTATGTTTTGTGTCTGTTTGTTTCAGTGCTGTCCTACTAACAATAAAGTTCCCAAATTAATAACAATAATAACCACCTGGCAGAAATCACCCTCATTGGGTGGATTGCCAAAGAGAAAAAAAAAGAAGAAGATGTTATTCATTCCGTGCAATTGCGTAAAATTTCAAAAGTCAAAAAGACAAAAAAGTAAAAAAATTAAAAAAAACGAAAAAGTCGGAAAAGTCGGAAAAGTCGGGAAAGTGGGAAAAGTCGAAAAAGTCGAAAAAATTAATAAGGTCGGAAAAGTCGAAACAGTCGATAAGGTTGAAAAAGTCGGAAAATTTATATTTCATCATGTATATTAAATACATTGAATTTATTTTAATTACAAGCGACTTTTTATCACCAAACGAAACTCAAACCGTAGGTACATGATTCGGCCATATTACAGATTTCAATGAATTGGATTTTGAAGGTTGATTAGGATTAATAAACGCTTATGAAGAGTTACAATCAAATAAATTTTAGTTGGTACGAAGTTCACCGGGTCATCTAGTATTATATAATTATAGGACTGCTTTCTACAGTTTCGCTTTTTCTTCGTGCAAATCTTTCTATTAACCTCAGTTTTGTTAAAGTATACAATGGGCTCGATTGCGTTTCTTCGTGAACTAAAATCGGAAATTAGTTCTTGTGAACGAGACAGGGCAATACGCTAGAGCGAAATGTGAAATGAACGGTTGTCCCTTTTTCGCATTAAAACTACCCATTAAAAATAAAGCATCTGAATCTAAGACCGCCGTTCGGTCATTCGGTCGAATGTAAGTTCAACAGGTAGTTTTTATTGACGATCGTTAGTTTCATATTCCGCTCTAACGAATTGCTCTATCTCGATCGCTTGAACTAATTTCAGTTTTAGTTCACACAGAAACGCAATCCGAATTTGAAAATCGAACCCGAAAATCACGGTTAGTTTTGTCGATAAAAAAGTCTGTTAAATCGAAGAGAAGAAAACAAAAGAGTTTGAAAAACGAAAGCAAATGAATATCCAACGTATTACATAGCTCAGTGGTTTCCAGCTTTTTTTATATCGCGACCTCTTTTTATAAAAACAATGGGACCATATTAATTTTCACTGTTTTTCACTGTCGAAGCTGTACCTAACTGTTTTTATCTTGATCAACCAAGTTTTGCGAAAGCAAGACACAATAAATATATTTCTCTTCCGAAGCTGAAAATATTAGCATATTATATATAAAGATGTTGTAATTTTTTATTACTATTTTTAGATAGCCTTCGACCCCCATGAGTCTCTTCGCGACCCCCCAGAGGGTTGCGCCCCACTGGTTGAAAACCACTGACATAGCTAAAGCTCAGAACAGCGAAGCATTGTATACGTATGTTGCTTCATCTGGACAAAATTTTGAAAAGTATAATGATGTCGTATATCAACTAGATTTCTTATTTTCGCGAAGTTCATCAGAGTTAATTACTTCACGGAAACACTATCATAGATACTTGTGAACGATTTACTGCAATGAAGTTTCAGACATCTGTTAGGTCATCTCAAATACTTGAGATGAACATAACCATAACTAATGCCAGTCTGGTCAAACCCGAAGATTTATAGTCCCGTACAACATTTCTACTCGTGCTAGACATTCGCACAATAGTGCATGCAAATAAAACCGCATTCTATTTAATTATGGCGCCTGCATCGCGGGCAGTAACAATAGCGTAGGGAGGAACGCAGACCGGGCATGTTCTCCGCCCGACGGACAACTCCTATAAGCCATGTCGCATTGTCTCGCTGTAAACGTTTTCGAAAATGCGTGATGCACGATCTGCTGTGTGCTGTCACTGGCCATCCTCGCTGCTATGAAAACGATGAAGTGGTGAGCAAATAGGGGTCAAAAGAACAAACAGAATACATTATATTTGTAAGCTATGGAAAATCTAGAATTGATATCAGGACTTAAACATTAAAATCACCAAGCTGTTGCTTAAAGCTGATCCCATAAAAACTTAGGTGGAATTAAGTAAAATAGACAGAAAATATCTGTCGCCTTCAGATCACTGAAAAAACGACACTGGTCTTTTTGATTAGCTGTGTAACTTTCAGATTTCCTGGCTGAAAACTTCATGACAGATTCCTTGATAATGTAGTAGATGCCTAACTAGGCATCTACTACATTTTTATTATGGAAACTTAAAGCTTGTGTTCTAATTTAAACCAAATTTTTGAAATGGAGATAAAATAGAAAACTGATGTTATTTAACGTAACACCAAGTAAATATAAAATCGAAGACTAAGTAAATATATTTAAAAAACAAAAACACGACTACCGTTACAGAAATAGAACTATAGTACAATTACACAAACTATTGTACAAAGTATTTTTATTGCGGTTTGTTTAATGAAATATTTGTGATTTGTGTATTTATCCATATAGATAGATGTATATTTCTAAAATGTACTCAATCAGACCTTTTATTTGACACTAAACACGATATATTTATGTTAATTTATTAACATTTGAATATTTAAACAAGTATTTTTTTACATTTGACAGTTTAGGTACCCTATGACACTCATGATGACATAACGATTCTAACGATATCACACACTCCTAAGTCGGATCATGCGGTTAAAGCAGTGGTTCCCAATTAGTTTTTCCCGAGTACCCCTTTGAAAAGGAACCCAAACACGCGTACCCCTTGGAGTCAAAATGATAAATTAAAAAAATAGTTTCTCGTTATTTATTAACTTTAAAAAACTAATCTTAATAAATGGAATTATTATTATTTCAATATTTATTATTATAATTCAATAATAAATCTAATCGGTAATAATAAATTCAGATATTATGCTAATTATCTTAATTATATGTTATACTATTTAATAAGATAAATGTGCGAGTCTCTTCTTAATCACGTTGCTTTTTAGTAATTTTCGACCTGAAGTCAATGACGATGTTTGGGTTTTATATTTGTTATTGCCAAAATTCCGCACTCGCGACGGCAAATCGTGCAAAATGCAGTGCTTTTTAAATGCGATAAATGGCCTTTAGGTCATCCCCAAAATTAACCAGCGATTGTTTTGCTAAACAACTCCTTAGCCCGGCGCGCAGTTGCCGCCAGGACTTGTCTCAAATTCTACTTATTTAATTTGGTGAAAATATTTGACAAGTAAGCCAATTTTTGCAGCCACAATATGTCAAATCAATTAATAATAAATGTCTTAGTAAATAGCTTGCCGCGCGTACACCCTTAAGCTACCCTTTGTACCCCTGGGGGTACGCGTACCACTTATTGAAAATCACTGGTTTAGAAGTTACGGTGGAATAAAAATCAGAGTTTCATCATTAAAGTCCGTGTTAATTTACAAAATATAAGACGAGGTATGGTTGCATACTCGCAGTCCGTGCGCGACCAATCGTGTGACTTTTGCGACTACTGCAGGATTAACATAGATATATTTAATTAAATAAAAGAAAATTAAATGTAACATTTTTTTTAACTGGCTAATTGAAAGTGACAGGGAAAAGGTGGATGCAATTATTTCACATATTCTTGTTTAACACGACAATTACAACGACAAAACTTTAACTGAGTGTTACAATCAAATAAGAAAATTAAATGCAACAATTTTTTTAGACGTTGATTGAAACCGGCGGAAAAAGGGTGAATGCAATTATTTCACTTATTCTTGTTTAAAACGACAAAACATTAAATGAGCGTTACAATATTTTTTTCTTGCTATTACTAATAGATATACTATTACTAATAAAAATGTATGCATAAAATACAATATTTCTAATACTGAAATAATTTGTATGTAAATATTATATGTAGATATATGTATACATTTTCGAATATTAATTTTTATAGGTTTACCCTATTTTGATAACGTTATACAATCTTTATTATAAACTCCTCTGCCAGAAATTAAGATTGAAGTTTCTTCTTTCATTTCATTGAGCATATGGAGGTTTTTTTATTTTTATTTCGATTAAATGGCTCGTTGATAACAAACTCAGCCAATTGTATCATATTTTAAATGTTGGTAGCATTCGAAATTTGAATTATTTCGTAATGTCACTTTCATTTAGAAAACGGCTTTGCCGAAGTGATCAATAGTTTATTTTTTTATTTTTTCGCTTAATTCGTCTCAATTGAAGGCATTTTGTGTTGCATAAGGATAAGCCCTATTTATGAGATATATGGATGAATAGTGATCGTTAGTCGACTGCAAAAGGACCTTTAAACTTACATTGCACCGTCGAAAGTCGTGCACATCCGTAAGTATATCTCATTCAAACATAAGCATTTCCCAATACAAGCTGGGATTTCCTTCGCTACTTTTTAAGTAGCTTTTACTAATTTCATTTTAAATAAAAACATCATCCTATAAACGGATTTCTTTACAAACCTTATCAAATATAACAATATATATATATATATATATATATATATATATATATATATATATATATATATATATATATATATATATATATATATATATATATATATATATATATATATATATATATATATATATATATATATATATATATATATATATATATATATATATATATATATATATATATATATATATATATATATATATATATATATATATATATACCTATATATAATTTCTTTCTCAAAATAAGGTAATAATAATATTATTAAATGAAACACAGTGCGACGCGGCGTGAGTGCACGGTTACGTCAAGTTGCATAGTCGGTTGCGTCAACGAGTTGCGCGAGCGCGCCCGCCTCTATACCGGTCAAGTGCAGGGAGTTGCGCAACACCGCGAGACCTCTTCGCGGCGCTCAGTGCCAAGGTGAAGGTTTCACCGGAGCACCATAGCAACAAAGAAAACGGGCCTCCAAAATATAATGAGTAGGGATTCGGCTGTTTTAGTTTTGGGGGTAGCGAAAGGCTTCGTGCAGCTTGGGCCACTAAATCCATTGTGTACTCGGACCGGTCCAACTCACGAATCAACTCCTATTCAGTAGCCTTCTCGTGTGAAAGGCTACCCCGGGTAAGACTCTCGCGTCTCAGGCCTCACGGCTGGTGGATTGGTTTCTCCTAGGGGGTAGCCTCCCGGCGTTACTGGACGGTTTGCGCACCGTTCGGTGACGCCATCGGTTGTGCACACTGACTAATTGCCGAAGGAGTCTGGGTACTATGGAAATATACTGAATCCTAAGCAGCGGGGGTGGACTTTGACCTGTCATCCACCACTCTTGAAATGGTCATTAGGCTACCCGATCCTGAATTCAGAGCCGGACAAAAGATGCCATTGGTCAGCGATAGATTTATTTTGAATCATCGCTGAATTTACGGCAGGTAGAGGCCGCGTATGCGACTTCCGTGTCGTAACCAGTCTGGAGGAAGGAGGTATCCTGAATGTTAATTCCAGACGGAAATATCCTGTCAAAACTGGTAGCCAGGGGGCAAGGTTAGCTTCCTAGTGCGTCGCCGTAAGGCCTTGGACTCTGGCGGTTTCGTGGCTTTGCTGGACGGCAGATTTGTAACGTCCCAAAGTCTTCTACGCTCACCTCACGGGAGACACAACGATCATTATCGTTAAAACTTTATGAGGTGAGAAATTCGCCTGTTGTAGTCTAAATCCCCAAAATGTTCTAGGGTCAGGACTATTACAGGTTCTACTTAACAAGGTTAAAAATGATTGCTAAACTAACCGATTGAAAATGAACAACAGTAAAATAAAATATATGGTTATCAAAAGGTAGAGGCAAAATACGCCTATGGAATAGATAGATATACATCCTGTGAGGCTAACGAAATGGGTCGTAAGGAAAAAATTAGAGAAAAGGCTTTACCAGGAAGTCCGGTGTTAAAAGGAGTGGAAAAATAAGAAAACCAGCGGTTTATGGTACGTGCATCTACCTTATACTTTATAGCAACACCATTTATCGCATTGACATTGACAATTTAAAAGCAATCAAGAAATTAGCCTTCGTAGTCTCTTAATGTGCCCAAGATCCTGCACAAATTATTGTTATTGAAGAAAATTATACCTACGTCGATTATACCCAATGCCAAGAGTACTTACCTACCGAGTACCATCGTCTGGATGGTAGGTACCGTGCAACCGTGCAAACTATGCCTGAACTACCTACCATCGTACTACAACTTTGAAATTTATTTTATCATTTCGGATGTCACGCATGAATAATCGCTTCAGACCAATATGGAATCGGAAAGGAAGCCGCTGAGAGGCGTTTTGTATTCTCTCGGGCCGATGAATTGTTATGCATGCGGTTAGAATTGCACCGCATCGACCGCAACGGTCGATAGAGGCGATGAAAAAATACTCTTCCTGCCCTTTCTTGTAAAACAGGTGCTACGAACTACGAAACAAGAGAAAAAAGGCAACGAGCGGCTGCGGTCTACGGCTGCATAATAAATAGATCTGCACTTTACCTACGTATCTATATAGATTGCTTCCTGAGGGTTGTAGCTAGTAAAAACTAAGAAAAGTGGTACAGTTGAATCGTGTCATTTACGACGTAAAAGTAGCGACGACATTGGTGTATTCAATTCGAAGGATAAAAGAATCATACCGTCCTACTTTTCATTCACGGATACTTATGAACATAATAAGCATACTCGATTCCACTAGTTAATTATTGTAATAAACAGTAATTGTATATCTTTTTAATTCTTTTTACATATTATGCTTGTTTAAGAAGCAGAGACATTGGTTCCCTGCTAAGAACACAAGATCGACGTAGGACTCACAATATATACTCGTAGTGCCCAGGAGATCTGCATCGTTTGGACAACACCATTATAATGAGCTAGCTCCGAGATTAATGAATATTTTATGAAAACACTATTTCAGGACTGATACAGGTATTCCTTAAAAAATGCCTCATTCAGTGGTAGAACGGAAACTGAATATATTCCTCATGACATTTCAAAAATAGCAACGCATTTATACACACACCCTCACATACACACTGTATAAGTTACACACCCTCACATCTCTGACAATATAAATTAACTATATGTATACAAGAGTGAATTCAAATTTTTATTTCTTTTACGGAAAGTTAGTATGTGGACTTATTAAATAATTATTTAGTAACACTTTTATTATTTAATGTTTTTTTTAATGATTATTTTGCTTGTTTTTTTCTTGTAATATAACAAGTTCATAACCATGTTGATCTTAGCTTATGAAACCAATAGATTGAAAACGTTTTTTTTTTCATAAAATTACATTTAATACTGCTGTCATATACAATTGGTGTCTTCCTTAGAATAGGCGGTGACTAGTTGAGAGTAACACAGAATCATTTTGTTTAAATAATTCTTATATATTTTCTTGAATAAATGAAATGACAATGAATGAAGATAATAATGATGTAATGGAATAACTTTGTATTCAATATGTACCATCGCCTACTACTTATCATCCGCAGAATTGTTTTACTGAAAACCTGGAAGAATTTTCATATGAATATATAATATTATGTCGAACCACTCACCGTTCGACGGTGCGAGCGCCAGCATCATGACGGCGACTATCGCTATGGCGGGATTCATCTTGGCACCTCCGATTACGCGAGCACACGAGATAAGGAAGGATGCGGGTGTCTGATCGCGGGACGCTCACTCGCGACACTGGTGCGTTTGCGTTCGGGAGAGCCGGGAGAGCGATGCGCGCGTCGCGGTTTGACTGAGCGCGGCAGCGGCGCGCGCGCACTATTTATGCACTCGCCTCGCATCCCCTCCCCTCCCCCGCGGACCAACCCCATCCGCGCACCCGCGCCGGATGTCCGGCGCGGGAAAAGCTCGCTGTGCTGAGCGAGCGCAGCCTGCCTCAGCTTAGCGGTGTATAGGACGGCCAACGATTCTTGGCTCGTCGGCGTGAAACAATAGTAAATTTAATAAATCGGCGGCAAAGCTCGTCAGTTAACAATAATAATAATAATATAAAATTCTTTTATTGATAGATTCGTAGATTATGGAAAATATTTTGAAAGAAATGGGATTAAAATAAAATAGAACCCATATAATTTGAATAGGCACATCCATACAATACTAGATAACTGATTTTCAGAATAAAATACATAACTTATTATTAATATGATACCAAACTGCGTACATCTTGCATTCTACTTTCATAAGTATACCTTATAAACTTTTTTGGAAGCAGAAACGGAGTTCCTCCTCGCGACACCAGACACTGTGCTTCTTTTGCAATTCACTTCTCGCTCAACCAATCAGTAAATAAGATCGTGTCTCCTTATTCTCTAACTAAATGGTGATAATAGACTATGTACAACACCTCTAAAACATTCGTGACATTCGTGAATCTTTAAATCGGTTAAAACGATTTATAAATTAAGATATATAAGAACTTTATTATAAAAGCTACAAAAAGTAACAAATTTACATTAAAAATCTTGAACTATTTATTATTCTTGGAGCATTATTTTAATTATGTACATATATATGCGATACAACAGTGGAGAAATCGTGAGCCAAATGCAACCGGATGAATTTTTCATATGTAACAGTCGACATCCAGATGAAAGAATAGAACAATAAAACATAAATCCTTATGGATCCTTAAAATATAAATCCTCACATAATTAATATTGGTCTTAGAATAAGAAATAAACGTGAGTTAGGATTCTGAGGACATTGCCCACAACTCTTGTTTACGTATTTTAACATCTTTATAGGATTTTAAAATAGAAATGTTATAATCTGAAAATTAAATACTTCAGAGCTCCAATACTATTAATGCTGAAATGGAACACAAAACTGTCCTAAAGCCCTGGGTATATATCTCAAACTTTATTTCAAGTAATTTCCTAATATATTTAGTGGTTTACGAGTTTAATAATTAAATTTTAAAATTATTGTTAGAAAATGGACAATTCAAAAATCTAATTTTAAAATCATAGGCGGAAAAACCAGTTTAAAATCGAAGATACGAAAATATAAGTGTCTGAAAGGCGAATGCCAATAAATTATTGCACTTATTATATATCCAATACAGCGACGCATCCTAAAAAATGCTTGTGGTACTCATACAGATAGCTTCGTAATCATCTATGTCTCATTCGGGACTATGCTGATACCCGTACGGGTAGTCAGTGGTATAACCGAGATATTTGCTCATCTTGTGTTATAATGATAGATTTCATACCGTTTAGTCAACATATCCTTAGTTTAAATGTGATAATAAGCAACTTTAATAAATATCGTGAAGTGAGCGTCATAATCTTCATTCTCCTAAAATTAGTTCCACAATATTCTTCTTTGTGAAGGCTGGCTATTACTCTAACGATAATTTCATCATCCATTAGCGGCCGAGATTTTTTGGAGGAGCCGCACGGTTTATTTTGCACTCGTTCCATTGTTACGCCGTGAACTCTGCCGTTCATGAATGTTTCTCTGCGCGAGTGTTTATGGGTTGCGATTGAATTTCATGCTTCTGGTGCGGGACGGAACGGTGCGCTCACTTCACAACATCATTTTTGTGATTTTCTATTCGTCATCGCTACCTCCCGGGCGAGACCGTTCCCACGCTGGAGCATCCATCTTCCTTCCAACATTTTTTTTCCACCGAGGACTTCGAAGTAATTTCCTGTTCGCGGGCGGGAAAAGCAATGGATCGAAGTTTCAATTTTTTCCTAATTAGTAATTGTTGTTTATTGGAAGCATTGTAGCGTGCTACATCATTCAAGTGCGCATAAATCAATTTTATATTTCAATTCAGCGCCATTAGTCTGAAATACGAGTAGTTGTAGTAATGACCGACAGAGGCGTAGTTAATACGCCTAATTCGACTATAGAATGGGCGGTCGTACTGTCATCACAGTTGGCACTCATTTAATCGATAATGTTCCTTTCTTTTAAATGAGAAAATATCGCACGAGTATGATAAAAAATACGTGAGAATCAGTAACCTTTTCGTAGACTTAAAAAAACATGTAAAATTAAGCAAATGCGTCAGTTCGCGCAACAAAAAAAAACTATTACAGGCCGAACAGCCAGATACAGTCCGTTTTCATCTAGTTGGTTGTGCGATTTCGCTTCACCTTGAGTATGCTTGCAGAAATATATCGATGGAGGTATATTTTCAACTTAATAATTTATTTACACAAAAAAGGCAAAGACTTGCATACCTTTGTACATGCAGAATAGTTACAAACAAACATTAATATAACTAATAATATAGCTATTTGCATATAAATATGCTAGAATATCCAAAGTGAGGCGAAATCGCACAACCAACTAGACCAGGAAGGTCTGTATCTGACTGTGCTGTGTTAAACTTTGTGGTTGTTGTTGCGCGAACTGTCTTCGCATTTGTTTTAGTTTTTCAACGATTTTTTTAATGTAACAAATATTAATATTTGCTTGTAAATATCACATACCAATCTGTAACTATTATCAACAATCTATATATCTAGCTCATTTCTCTATACAAAACCTTATACATTAGAAAAATAAAATAATTAAATAAATGTAAAGTGACTATCTCCATTAATTTGGTTGAAAATATAATAGATAGAAATTGAACGAAAGCTGTCGCGTGCCGTTTTTTTTAGTGTTCAGCTTGGCAAGGGACTCCGTAACTCAAGGTGGGTATAAGATAATCAATTGTCGGGTTATATTCCTAAGACGAGGATGTGAATGTAGCCAATGTAGCTGATTAGCAACGCACAGTCATCATTCATCCCTCTGTTTCTATGTTACTCTATCTCTGATTGTTCTTATTTCGTGAAAGCCACTTTTAAATACATACCCTATTTTATATTATATTTCTTATAATTATTGTTTTGCCAGTGGTTCATTAAATTATATAAATATAGTAATAACCAGTTAAAATGGGAATCACTTTATGAGACATAACGTGGTTGGATTTTGGTCGAATGTGCTGGGTTTACAGAACGATAAGGTTTGCTTTACGTAATTTCTATTATATTGTAATTTGAATTAATGCTTAAAAAAGTAATATATCCCTTAAGCGATTATCTTAAATTATATATTCACATTTAGTATAGTTATAATCTGAACCTGCACCTAATGACGTATTAAAATTAAAATTATTATAAAATATATGTGTCATTTGATATCATAGTAAAAGTTATGACAGGTGTCCTTTCCACTACATCGTCATCCTGATCTCGATTCAACTTTAATGAAACCACGAGAAATGTCGAATCCTGCGAAACCAGCTGAGTGATTAGATAAATAAATACTGGAGCATTCGATAGAGCATGAAGTGAAGACTCATTCAAATACAATTTAGTATTTTTTCCATAAGTCAATGGAGGCACGGAAACCCAAGATAAAGAAGTTCCGGTTTTATATGACGATTTTTGGTCAACAAACTCAGCGATATAATAAATGTAGAAATCAGATGACCAAAAGCAAACACATTAATACACAAATGAATGATATTGATATCCAAGCATTAATTTAAAAAATCGTTAATTAATTTAACGTTATACGGTATCTCAGTCGTTATAGGTGATAATTAATGTCAATTTGGTCTTCTTCATAGCGCTTTTAAAAAAAGCTTGGTATCAAACGCCCCTGTATCAAACCAGCTAGTTGATTCATTAAAAATAATTAATTACTAACTAGAAAATGTTTGTATATCTAGAGACACGTTGACCATTCCCTTGATTAAAACTGGTCACAATATCCCATTCAAGGGGATTTTCTGACAAATGAGACAATTAAAAAGGCGGCTGCACTCTAACGCCTTGTATTTTGAGAACCAGTCAGGATTTATGTATAAATTTCTAGTTTATATGGACGCGATAAAGCGGTCCAACCTGATATAAATATCAAAGAATATGTTAGAAAGCAGTAATGATGTAAAACAATATACAATGTTTTTAGGAGTATTATCTCTTTCTGGCACAACTAATCCTAGCCTAGCACTTAGGCCATTCAGTCAATTGAATTCTCGTATCGACAATAACGCTGCAGAGAATATAAATTCCGTTACCGCCTCGAAAGCCTGAGAAACTTTGACCCTCAGCGGAATTCGCTACATTTGAACACAATTGCCATCATCTCATCCCGCTAACTCGATGGTACAATGCATCATTTCCGCCGCAGCGCAATTACATAACATACCCACGAGCTGTAAAACAGTAAAAATTGCGGTAAGTCTCTGATTTAAGTAAATTGTACCGTACTCGGTGATAAAACAACCGGAAGGAACGACGATGTTTCTCCTTGGGGTATATACTATGTATCCATCTTACCAAAGATATTTTATTTTCACTGGATCGAAAATCGGGAGCTAATGGGCCCTTACTGAGTTGGCCACGAAGACCCATTCTGTTCAGGGTTGGTCACACTCACGGGTCAACACCCATCCGGCGGCCTCTACGCATGAATTGCGAGCCCGGGCAGGACTCTGGCCTTAGGACTAGCTTTCCCTAGGAATGAACCTTCTGGCGCTCATGGACGGTCTGCGCACCATGCGGCGTAAGACAATCGATTGTGCACTCTTACTAACATAACAGTCGGGGGAGTCTGGAAGCAGTACTGTTTCCTATAGAGCGGGGGTGGTTGCGGACCTTACGGCGACTGCTCTTGAAACGACCATCGGCTACCCGATCCTGGGTGAACAGCCGGACAAATAGATGCCGTGGTCCGCGATAGATTCGGTATACACCGTTTCACCGCTTCGTATGGAAGAGGACCGCGCAAGCTACCTCGAACTCGTAACCAATCGAGAGACCGGAGTATTCTGGTCGCAATTGGAAGTAAGGGGGTGAGTGTAAGCCCGCTGGTTAACACACCTGGTTATCTTGCGGTTAAGGCGTTGGCCTGTTACGGGCATGTGGCGGAGCTTGACGGTGGACTGTTTTGTCCAAATCTTCTGCGCCCACTTCACGGGAGATAGAACGACTAATCGTTAAAACTGTCTGAGTTGACGGGTTCGCCCGTTGTAGTTGACAACTCTATTTGGATCGAAAATGATGATCCGATTGTTCCACAATATCTTGACTTTCGTTACTAGACGTTCATTAGGCGGTAGGCCTTCATTATAGACTTCGTCCAATGACTTACTTCTTGAGCTTTACTCATTCAGTTTTGTCTTCCATATCTTCAGATGTCATCAACCTAGAGATTCATTACCTCGTGGTCTCCATTTAAGTGTTATCCTGAACCACTGATTTTTCTACAATTCTGGTATTTATGGACAAAACTTACAAACTACAATCCTTCTCCTACTCAGGATCTGTCACTCCTTTCTTGGCACCAATAGCTACACAGGTTTGGAAAACCTTCAGTTTACATTTCTTAATTCAGCATGATTTCGCGGCCTTGGAAAATATCATAGTGATAGTATTTAATTCAATAGATTTCAATTTCAATTTATTTTCTAAAATCTTTTCAGATTGTTGAAAAAAGCCTATGTATATAATAATCCAAAGTTCGCAAAAGAAACAGCGATACATAATAAAAATACAAAAAATCAAATTGAAATATATCATTAGGTCTTTCAGATTTTCAGTTTCCTACTTCACGCCAGGCTGCACGAAAGTAATTTTCCTATTCAAATTAAAATAAAGGTTTAATTTCAATGATCTAAAAATAAGTAATACAAAGTATTTAATTAAAAGTTTCGTTTCGTTTCTACTCTTCATTGTAAAATTTCACAGTGGACAGGTTTATTATCATACGACAATCTCTTACAACGAACCCTACTATGAAGTGAGTTTATGCATGTGTGCGTGTAACATGATTGTTATTGTGTGTCTTGTTATTGCATTCGATGGACAGAATTGACATGCAATTCCGTATATTTGATCCCGAAGGAAAATGTTGACCCAAGAAGTAATAAAACAATCAAAGATAATATTAGGTTAAAAAAAACAACTTTACTAAAAGATATTAGAATGGTCACTGGAATAGTAAAATAACTAAAAATATCATAGTCATAGTCATCATAGTAATCTACAATATCGACTGCAGGAAGGGTGGCAATCAAAATATTGATGTTTGACCTATCCTATCTATATTTTATATTGGACATCGTGTATTCTGATGACACTTGTCAACTACAACGGACGAACCCGTTACCTCAGAAAGTTTTAACGATAATGATCGTTCTATCTCCCGTGAGGTGAGTGTAGCCTTAGAGCCGAATACAAAGCTTCCGCCTAGCTAAGTCAACATGCCCGTCATAGGCCAACGCCTTACGGCAATGGCACCGGGAAAGGTACATAGCGGGCAGCCTCGTACCTTGACTACCTGTTTTGGTAGGGTATATCCGTCTGGAATCAACCATCAGAATATCTCCAACCTCCCGACTGCCATATATTCATCAGTGATTCAGTATAAATCTATCGCGTACCATTGGCATCTTTTGCCCGGCTCTGACTTCAGGATCAGGTAGCCAATTGGTCAAGAGTGGTTGACGAAAGGTCAACATCCACCCCCGCCGCTTAGGAAACAGTATATTCCATAGTCTTCCGACTCCTTCAGTAATTAGTCAGGGTGAAGAAAAGCGATTGGCTGTCGCCGCAAGGTGCGCAAACCATCCAGCAGCGCCGTGAGGCAATCCCCCAGGGGAACCGATCCACCAGCCGTAAGGCCTGAGACGCGATAGTCCTTCCCAGGGTCGTCTTCCACAGGAGGAGGCTACTGAATAGGAGCTGAATCGTGAGTTGGACCGGCCCGAAAACACAATGGATCTTATGGCCCAAGCTATTATTATTTTGATTTATTTATTATTTATTATTATTATTTATTCCGTAGCCGGCAGGTGGGGAGTTGGTCGCCCTCGCAGCCAATACGCTGCTGTCGGTGCCGCTGGATCTCGTACTCCATTCACGATTCGCTTCCATTCTTGACGATTTTTTGCCACGTATCGAGCATCCCTAGCCGATAATCGTTGATTTTTAAGGTCGTCTTTGATGTTATTTAGCCAGGTTTTCTTCGGTGCCGATCGCTGAAGTCTCCATTTTATCGGACGGTCTCGCCAAAGAAGTTTACATAGCAAGCGATTATCGTTCATTCGGCAAACATGGCCGAACCATCGTAGTCGACGTTTTTGTACTTGTTCTTCGATCGTTGTTACTAGATCGCATCTTTCTCTAATGGTCTCGTTTCGAATTCGATCGCGGAGTGAGACACCGAGAATCTGCCTCAAGAATCGCATTTGGAAGACTTCTTATTATTTTTATTATTTATTTTGGATAAGCAGCTTTTCTGATACGTCCAGATCAGATCTTGTAAGGTAAACAATATTAACAACAGCTTCACGAAACCGTTCGATACCTGTCTTCTAATAAGTACTAAAATGATCTCATCACTGACGCCTTACCCCATTTCATTTGTCGCTTATTGGGTAGAGACCTGCCAGCCTGCGACCGCGGCGAACTTGTCCTCCGTGAGAAAAAAAAGGCTTGAAGCCGTGCGCCATTAGTCGCCCTTGGTCTCCGTTTCTTCGCTTCCGCGTCATTGTTCCGGGTCGCGGCTTCGCGTTGCGCAATGCACGACTCGTCAACCATTCAACTGCACCTTATCCGACCGTTGCTCGCGTCTCTGCCCCGCGCTTGGCATTTTTTTAATACTCGACTTTAAAATGATGCATGTTTGTATGTTGCTCATTACTGTTAGGGATGCAAACGGTTACGATTACGATGCCATAACCGTCGATTGGTGGTGTTTTGCCGATTAATCAGAAACGTCGATTGTCGCCTCGATTATTTTGTATACCGGTGGAAAAATAGAAAAAATAACCTTAGAAAGCACTGATAAATAATGTGATTAATCAAAATCCCGTTGATATAATAAAAAATGGTTTAAAACTGTTTTATTTATAAAACTTGAACGTTTGCAAAATGTATGCATACGATTCATCTTCGGTATAAGTAAGTATGATCACGTGTCCGACTACAGCGCACAGTTAAAGTGGTTGCCAGTACGCCAAAGAAAAAATGTTCATATACTTGCTCTCCTATATCTTGTACTCTTCCAATCAACACCATCCTATCTCCATGAGCTTTTTGAACCACTAAGTTCCCACGGTCTCGTACTTCGGTCAGCCTCTGACAGTTTATTAAAAATTCCGAGTCATAATAGTGATTTCTATTCCTATTCTTTCTGTGTCTATGGTGCAAGACTCTGGAACGATCTCCCAGCAAATATACGAAACTCGCCTTCTTTACCATCGTTTAAGACTCACCTTAAGGATTACTACCTCTCTAAGAAGTAAGCAGTTCTTCTGTTTCTCTCTTGTTCCTCTCCCAATTTCCTCTCCTCGGGTTTTTATAGTTTTAAATTCTTCCACTTGTCTGTATGTTATGTAATAATCATTATTTTCACAATGCGCGCATGTACCACTGTGTTTAGGTTAGTTGTAAGACATTGCCATGTGGCAATAAGCTCGCCGTTTGTGTACTATTTAAGTGCAAATAAAGAGTTTATTATTATTATCTATGTAAGCAAAACAATGTTTTTATAGTAATTAATTCTTAAATGAAGTATGTAAAATTTATAATACGCAGCTCGGCGATATTGACGTATTCAATTCGTCATCTATCGCTCTTAAAAAAACAATAATTAATGACGGTGTTGACGTATCATTGTAATCGTTCTATATAATATAATTAATAATATGTATTCAAGAATATATTTCAATTATATGTATGACAATAATATGTATACATTATGGAACATGTATTCACATAAAATTGTATTTACTTATATGACTCCCCCCTTCCCAATTCCCACCTCCTTTCATGTGAGTATATTCTTCATAGAAAACTGTTAAGTGTTTAAATTATTAATATTTAAGTGGAATGCATGTTATTAGCATTATCTCTGAAACTTAATAATTTTGTACCCAATGTTTTGTAAAAGCTGTTTGTTTCCTTAACAATAATAAAAAAAAAAAAAAAAACTTTAAAACAATAAAAAGAAATTAAAAGATATAAAAAACAATCAAAACACATTGATATAATAAAAAAAACAGTTTCTTCCGATATAACATTAGGCGATAGATTTCCGATAGATCTTGAGTTCTTGCGAAAAAGTGATTCGGGCATCAGAGGACCTGTAGCTTTCTTTAGTCGAATATCGCAAAGAACTTCGCTCAATCTTCCGCGAAGCTCTAACTCATGACAATATTGGCGCATAAAAGCGAATCTCACGCGAATACAAATACGAATCTCAAGAAAATCGCACATGTCCTTTTATTTAATTTTTTTAACTACTGACACTATTTTCAACAGCTGGACATATTTTTTTATCCTTTATGGTAACATTAATTAATTTGTTGTGTGGGGCTTCTCTAAGGTCTTTATGAGCCTTATAACACTGCGACCATCGCTGATCTATTGTGTTCGCCACCTACTATAGTTCTGCGCTAAGCCTCGTGTCATTTAAGAACCGCAAGAGGCTTTTGGCGCCAGATTGTTTTACCTCCTCAGGTTGGAGGTAATGAACACCCAAGTGGGTGTATCTTTTACGCATCAGCATGCCACACTTGCACATGATGTGCAGAGGAGTCATCTCGGCCCCTTGGCAGAACCTGCAGATTTTTGTGTATCGGAGCTTGAGGTTATACATGTGTTTGTTAAGGCCACAATGACCCGTGAGCGCCCTCACCAGTATGCGTTGATTGTTCCGTTGTCTTAGGGTCGTAAGCCTTAATTAGCGCTTTGAATTGGATTAACCCTGGCGTGTTGTTCCAGTGGTTGACGAATTGTTTTAAACATAATTGTTTGAGCATTAGTTTGGCAAGGCTTTTTGTTACGCTACATCAAGGTTCAGGGTCGTATAACGTTCCTTTTGCTCCCGTCTTAGCAAGTTCGTCGGCTTTTTCATTTCCCTCGATTCCTGCATGGCCGGGAACCAACGGCCCACATTAGCGTCTGATGAAAATTATCTTACAGCGGCTTTTATAACATCACGTGGTGGTCACACAGGCGCTCACCCATCCAAGTACTGACGTCGCCCGACGCCGCTTAACTTCGGAGACCTGACAAGAACCAGTGTTGCAACGTGGCCACGGACGTTATTTATCCAGTGTGACTTAAGAAATATGCTGTCACCTGATAACTTACAAATTCTATGTTTTTCGAATTAAAAATTTAGGAGTACTCATACAGTTACCCATCCAAGTACTGACCACGCCAGACGCTGATTAAATTTTGTGGTCTGACAGAAGCCAGTGAGTCAATGCGGCGCATATGAACGTTACTTATACAGGTGATTTAAGAATTATGCTATCACCTGTTTACTTACAAATTCTATGTTTTTCGAATAAAATCTTTCCTTGGTAAATTTCAGCTATATTGAACAAATTAAACTTGAATAAACAAAACAGTTTAATTTAAAAAATGTGTTGCAATAAGTAGGTTAATTTCACACTTACTTACACATAATTACATTCCTTATGTAGTTATGAATAATATGACACTGAAGTTATAATATGACACTGAAGGCCCGGTGGCACAGTGGTTAGGTCGCCTGATCTTACGAGTAGATTGTAAGGTCCCGGGTTCGATTCTAGGCTGGGTCACTATTTTCCGTTGGGATCAAATTAACGGAATTGCATTTTTAATTTTGTCGATCGAATGCAATAACAAGACACACACTTACACACATGCTACACGCATACAAACATATAAACACTTCACAGTAGGGTTGGTTGTAAGAAATTGTCATATGACAATAAACCCGCCCATTGTGACATTTTCACAATAAAGAGTAGAAACAAACATATTTTGCACAGGTTTATGCAATACGAATGAACCATATCAGAACTGTGATAATAACCGAAATCAAATCGGCATGGGATCGGATTCGTTATCAGAATCGGATTCGTAATCAGTATAAACCAATAATTGTTGCAGAATCCCTAATTAATATGACCATGGTAAATCCACATCTCAAATTTTTCAGGCTTTTTCATCATGGCGTGTATAAGAGTAGGTGTTTATCACACAGAACTTTGCTTATCTTATTAATGCAAACTTTAATTTTCTCTAAGTAGTTGGAGAATGACTATGTGTAGTGTCGTATATTGGCGTAGCGCTTGATTAATGTTTCCTTTTTCTTTTTGTTACAGGTAAGTTTAATTTTGGAATAATGCAAGTTATAAGGTAGGTCGCATTTAGATTGATTTTTCGGTATGATGATTCGGTACCAGGGCAACGAATTGTCAAAAAGGAATTTTTCTATTGTAAATATATGTATTGTAAATAAATAAATAATACTTTGGGAAAAGCAACGTGCGAGACATCTGCAATTTGGGTAAATGTTTTTAGGAAGCCCGTCATATGTTTCCCCTGAAGCGGCCAAAATCAAAAGACGACTTTGAGTTTCATGTCCGTGGTTGAACCAATAAAAATATTTTTTTTGAAATATGCACCAATAGTCCAGTAGCCTTGTCATGGTTATATATGGCCTAAGTTGCAACAAGTGGGGGTAGTAGGTTTCGTTTTTTTTCTCGTATGGAATGTGTTTGAGGTGCTAAATCCGTACTATGTAGATTACTGGACTATAATCTGTAGCCCTACTTTATTACCTACTAGCTGTACGCGGCCACGCATTGCTGTCAGTCAGTCTGGTTGAATGGTAAATAAAAACACGAGCGTATTCGTATGCAACCTTGTGTCAAAATTTCAAAGCAATTAAATTTAGATTTACACTAACAGCACCGTACTTATGTACAAATCTTACTAATCCAGTGATACTTTAGAATTCAATTTGACTCAAAGTGGGCGGGCGAATTTGAGTGGATAGGTACCTTTTCGGTTCGCTATCGTCGCTTTATCACGATCCGTCGCCGGTTGAACCGCGCCGTCCCGTCCGCGTCGCGTCGCTCGGCGATCCCGACATTTCGAGCCGTCGTTGATCAGATCACCCGCGCGCTGCCCGCCTTGTAATCCCATCACGATTTTGCCCGCGACCAGACAACTCACCGAGGAATGCCGGCGCGTTGATTCCCGCGACAGATTATCTTCGCCGGATGAATTGTTCACTTCACGGCGACATGCCCAATTTTCATCACTCTAATTGCGGAAGATACCGCTGCGCTCGATCTCTCTGTCGATAAGACAGGATTAGCTGCGGGATGAAAGATGTGTATTTGAGATTACGAATAATCAAACGTACCCAGGATTAACACACCAGCTGGAAAGAACATTACATTACAGTTACGTCGTGTACAATTGGTGGCTAAAAACCGCTCTTGGACGTTTCAAAATATTTGTCTTAGGTAAGTCTCAATAGGTGTTACGTAGTAAGTCTCATTATTTGTGCTAGGTACTAATCTTTACTTAACATATATAGGTTGTCAAGAATTTAGCTATTAGATTGAAAAAATATAGTATTATGAAATCGAAGACTATCGCGGTTGTTTGACATTATAAATAGGATGAAAACGAATTTAAGGGCTCTCTAGCTAGACGATCAAGCATGCTTGTCAAGCATCGCGTCGCGGGCTGGGATCATAAACCGCAGGAAATATGAAAATATTTTTTAAAAATATTTACGAAAAATGCCTAATTTTGTAGTTTTATACCAGGTAGTCATATCACTCATCAATCAATTACGTCTATCGTGACTTTCTGGTACAAACTAGAAAATTAGGTATTATTGGTAAATATTACAAAAAATATTTGCGTACATCCTGCGGTTTACGATTCCCTCCCTGCCCGCGACGCGAAGCTTGTCAAGCATGCTTGATCGTCTAGAGAGCCCCTTACCGCTTGAACTTTGTAGCACCCGACGATTCGGCGACTTTGCCGCCGTCGTTGTCTAGGGTAAACCAGTCTACTCTAGACAACAGCGGCTGCAACGTCGCCGAAACGTCGGGTGCTACAAACTTCACGCGGTAAATCCGTTTTTATCCTATCTATAAGAAATAGTATCTTAGAAAAATGGGAACCTAGTGATAGTTATTTATCGTAAAGTATTATTATAAAGCAAAATAAAGGCTTATTAATTAAAATAGTCAATAATTTGAATGAGTACCTACTTCAAGTTACTTATCATAATAACTTATATATTTATGTATATATACAGGTGGTGGGTCCAAATAATTTATTTAAAAAAAACACTTCATTTCTTAAAATTGCATAAAAATATGCACATCTAGAGACGGGCCAAATTATCGCCTAGTTAGATGTGCTATTGGCAGTAAAGGTCATGTAAGATGTGTTAAACCTCCCTATATTAATTATTAAATAATTTATATAATTATTATAAGATTACATGACCTATGAATGAACTGTATACCTAATCCTATGTACCTAAATAAATAAATAAATAAAAACTAAAATAGTCAGTGAAAAGAGAAATAATCAAAATAGAAACCTAATAATTAAAATAGTCGATAATTCTAATGAATACGTACTAAAAGGTGTATACAGTTGTAAAAGTACTAAAAGTTGTATATAAGTTGTATATACGTAATAAAAGTTGTATACAAAGTAGTCAGTAAAGTGTTAAATAATCAAATTAAAGCTAAATCATACATTTAAAAACTAAAGCTACAAATATCATTGTCATTTAAATTATTATAATATTTGTAAAGTCATGGCCCTCGAATTCGGTCAGATCATAGAAAGGGTGGCCTATCAGCATCTCCTTAATGTTTTTTTTTAATTTTACGTCCTCCAGCTGTTTGATAGTGGTAGGGAATTGTAGGGGATTGTAGAATTTAATGCTAAGGTATAAGTAGCTTTTCTGTGCTTTTGCCGGTCTTGTTCGGAGCACGCATAAAAGCGAGCTACCGCGGGTATGGTGAGAGTGAATTTCCGTTCCAGTTGCAGTTTCTGTTAGGTGCTGTCTGGCATACATTAAGCACTGGTATATGAACGCCGAATACATAGTAATTATCCTTGCCTTACTGAAGTATTCTCTGCATGAGGTCCTGGGCGTTAACATGCTGCTCAGTGTTACTTTTTCAAAAGTAACTTTTTCAAAAGGAATATTCTTATATAAACACTATACAGTTGACAGTCCGCTACAGAGACGGCGCGGCTGTTAAAAAATCCGCTGGGCCATACCTCTTCGCTCAGCCAAGTATTCTATTTGTGAGTATTTTATCTTCCATAATTGAAAATTACGATTTGAATAAGAAATAAGATGTTATTGCCATTTAGAATTAATGAACACGTAGAAGTAATTTTATAAAATGTGCATTTTTGGCCATTTGTGTGTGCTTCTAACAGTCGAGCACTGAGAAGTAATGAACGTATGCGATCAAAGCATTCCTCGGAAAACTCTTAATTTAAGATAATACAGAAAAAACATATTAGAATAGTCAATGTCGGCTTTTTTGGTATTTTCTGAGACCTTTCCCGATTCTCAATTTTATTTAGTAAATCACACAGCATCATAGCGAATAATAACATTAAAAATACTGATTGATAAAAAATATAGGTGAGTAATGATTTCAAAAAAAATAAAAAATTACGTTGAGCTACTTAATAAAACTAAAATACCAAAAATATCACTAGTACAATTACTAGTACTATATAAGAGGCTTGTGTTTAGGGTGTTTATTACAGTGTGTTGATTGTGTGGGTGCGGAGTTTGTGCATAAGGGTTAGTGTGACGGTTAGGTATCTACATTGGTTTTCTGTTTTAGCATTATATCGCATCATAACTGAGTTATGAAGTATTAAATTTTCAGATTATCTCGAAGATCTCGAAAATGAACCCTCAGAAGATTTCGAAAATGACTTAAGCTTGAGTTGTAGGGAATATCCTCAGAATTCAAAGTCATGCTTATTTAGTTTTTAGGGCCACTATAAACGGATGTATATTTTTTAGATTTTAAAAAAATTTGGCATCGTACAAAATTAGTTACTTGTGGTTTTATTTCATTAAACATTCCTTAAATGTCTTTAAATGGTTAGGTACGTACGTGTGGCTTATTTGCTAAAAATAGTAGAAATATTAAACCTTGTTTTTTGCGATAAGAAGCCTCTACGAGTAGTTGCGTAGTGAGCGGAGTCCCATATCAGAGCATGCCTTATACCGTCGTTATATCTATTCGAGGATTGGTCTATGATGGCCCAGTGGACTCTGAAACGAGCGCCAGAGGTCGAGAGTTCCCATGCAATTATCGCATCTGGCTCATCTTCAGAAAATTGATATACGACAAGTGTCGGCTGCGCACCCTGTGCCTGGACCAAGCGCGGGAGATATTATCCGCCGTGCTCGCGCGCAAATAATTAACAGACTTTGTAAGAAAAACAATAGACGGGCAGTGTCATACCCTACTGTGCAGCCTCCTCAAGAGCCAATGGGCCCTGTTGCAGTTTGGCCACTAAGACCCATGTGTTAAGAGTCGACCAAACGCAAGGGTCAACACCTATCCGGCGGCCTCCACGCAGAAGTGCGAGCCCGGGTAGGACTCTGGCCTGCGGGCCAGTTTCCCCTAGGAGTCAACCTTCGGGCGCTCGTGGACGATTTGCGCATCGTGCGGGGTCAGCCAATCGAGTGTGCATTCCATCTGGAAGCCGGGGGAATCTGGAAACAGTATTGTTCCCTATAGAGCGGGGGTAGTTGTTAACCTTACGGCAGCTGCTCTTGAAACGACCATTCGACTATCCGATTCCGGGTGCAGAGCAGGGCAAAGGATACCGTGGTCCGCGATAGATTCGGTAGAGACCGTATCACCGCTACACAAGGGAGAGGAGAGCGCATGCGACCTCGAACCTGTAACCAAACGGGAGACTGGAGTAATCTGGTTGCAAATGGAAGTAAGGGCACGAGTGTCGGCCCGCTTTTTGATTAACCTGGTTATCTCGCGGTAAGGCGTTGGTCTCTTACGGACGGGTAGCGTAACTAGACAGTGGACTGTTTTCGTCCCAAGTCTTCTGAGCTCACCTTACGGGAGATAGAACGATCTAATATCGTTAAGACTTCTTGAGGTGACGGGTTCGCCCGTTGTTGGTAACAGCTCTAGTTGTGCCGTGTATTCGTCAAAATTATCATAAAAGATACAAGAAACTAGCCAGCACAACACTGCACTGTTTCTTTCTGATATGTGTTCTTCATATCGCAGAAACTGTTGAAACGAACGGAACAAGATGCAGAATGCATGGAAACCTAGGTATGCAAGCATTGCGTCTTTCCTGTGATGACGTACATTGAGGAAAGTTGACCTTAACTGTGGGTCTTGTACACAAATTTAAAGTCACTCAGGGAGCTATGGAAAGAGCTATGCGGAGTCTGAAGCAGTGTTGCCAACCTTCAAAGACTACTTCTTCAGATACGAAACTTTTTTTTTTAATTTTTTTATTACCCAAATTTTTAAAATACAGCTTTGTATAAAATCCAGCCAAGCCTAAGGCTTACCTTCTGGAGATTATTAATAGGGTGACTTTCAGTGCAACTTTAGTGGCCATCTTGGCCATATTATAATATATATGCTGCAATTACATTAGTAAGGATTAGTCGGCACAGAAAACCACCCCCTTGATAATATCTACATAAAAAGATGAGACGTACTTAATGCTAATAAAATATGTATGCGTGTATGAATCTTATTCGTATCATTTACCCGTATGTTTCACTTTCACTTATTTTAAAGCTAACTATTTTTAATTCTTTTATTGTTTTTTATATACATTTTTATAAGTTTTTAAATATAATGGAATTTTGTTGAATATATGAGGGATTCGCCAATGGTATGGTTAATTTTGAAAAACTAATACCCTCTGGAAAACCTCAGGGAGCTATTTTATGGTTTTTTTTTTAAAGAAATACTTACAAACGACTTGCCTAATATTTCATAAGATGGCTGAAAGCTTATGTAAACAAATTTGACTTAGTCGAGCAGGTAACCAAGGTTCAAAACGCATCTGGCTAGATTGGATGTATTTAAACGTTTGATAAATGCACAAAATCACTGGATTACGCTTTGCTGTTCGTGGCATATCCCTCTTTTTCTTGCAGTGTTACGAGGCACCGCATAGACCCGCGCTGCATGGCCGATAAAAATTATAACATGCGCCATTTCTTTATCGACATCGTAAATATTTGAGCGAATCTCTAGGCTAATTATATAGGTGCGATCGTCCTGTGCGGCCAGATCGATTCCGAGATTGCCGCCTTTGGCTGTGAGATCCTCTTCGCATCCCTTTGAGTCGGTTTCTTTCATTTTCTTTATTTTATCCTTTAATCCTCTTTCTATCGGTTTTATACCAAGCTGTTCGAGTTTGTCTGTGGGTGTTAAAATCTAAACAACTTTGTTGTATTTGTATAAAACTTTATCATTGACTTTACTGTTTGTCACAATGTGGTCCATCATCTTTAAATTTTAGAGTTTAATAATTTCACTTTTTTTTTTTGAGAATACGTAATGTAGAAGAAGTCCACACATTTCGGAGCTTACTGAATTCCGAATACAGAATATTAATTCCACTACAATATTACAATGTTTAGCAATATCAAATATAACTTATTAATACTCTTACTCCACTTAACATATAATAATATTAGCGGCATAATATTTGAATTTTCACTCTCACATGTTTCAATTTTGCGACCGCGCATGTAAAATGTTGGGTTTTGTGATACGCATATGCAGGCAATGTAATTATATTAATGTAATGATTTTAGCATATAATACACTTCTTCGTAGTATCTTGGAATACAACCTCGTCATCTGGCGTGGAAATATGGTCAAATACACAAGCATCTATAGAAATATATTTTGATATATAATTTACTTTCAACAATTCGGTTTCTATCCCATCCTTTATCCATCTAGCTTCATTTTAGGCAAGATGTGCTATAATGCACTTGAATTTCGTAGACGTATTGCAATCATTATCTACGCCTATAACATCATCAAAGAAAATGGATACTTAATGGTTGTTAGGTTGATCAAAATGTTAAACAATCTACCTGCTGAAATATATATTTTTAGCTATTTCCTGTGACAATTAAAAAAAGAGTGAGTAGTTAAATACATTCAAAATAATTTGATAACCAATAGAAGTTTTTCATTATTTTGAAATATATTTTATACAGTTTGTTGATAAATATTTATAAGGACATAGTGTTTGTGTAAGTATGTAATCATTGGCACTACTTTTTACCATATCTGTTATGTTAATAATGAATAAATGAATGAATTAACTACATTTGTTTTGTGCGTATTATTATATTTTAAAATATTATTTTTCGTTATTATAATAATACCCCTTTTGTATTATTCACGTGCACACGTTATAATATTCAGTAGGTGCGCTCGAATTGATCTCTAGAAAATTCAATACTTTTAATTTTTTTCAGTTCACCTGGCAACCGTTTAAAAACTGATTAAAGACTGCTTTGATGGAAATCGGTCTTGATCCTAATGACATATTGCCGAGCTCTTATTTTGGTAAAATTTACCAAAGGACTTCTGGGTTAAAAAATAATAAACATTCAATGTTACTAGTTTTTGAAAGTTTTCTCGACATGCCTGCCTTGAAGAATTCAATTTGGGTACTGACCCCGCAGTAGGATACCATAGGGCAGATATAACTCAACGACAGCATAATGTGCGGTTATCACCTGCGATCTATCCATGAAGTTCCTTATACGTGATGGAGCAGAACAGGTTGACGACAGTTTCGATTTGCTATGTTCTATATTCAGACTCCAGGGCATTCTGTCATCTAGATGTAATCCGAGAAATTTAGCCGAATACGCAACTTCCAACTGATGTAAATTTGTAAGTAGGCTTTTAACGGATAAAATTTACAATTACCATTCAAGACATATTAAGAGACATTTTGTTAGCTTTGAACCAATCGTCAGATTTATCAGGAGATATGATGATATGCCAATATCCATATTAAAACGCTTGCTGCCAAGCAAGCGTTTTAATTGTCGCTTTGAAATACAGCGTTAGTATCGTCTGTGAATTGAGTGACTACGCATTTAGACAAATTAAGTAACGATCGTGTATATAAATTATGATCAGCGGTTAATATAAATTAAACAAGGCATTAACTAGGTTATTTCTATATGTTTCCGTTATAGTTGGTTTGCATAGGTAAGAGTAGCAAAAACGTAATTTTTATGGTTATGAAATATAATTAGCTAAATTTCCTAATTATCCTGTTAATTTTCCCAATTTTGTAACCAGCTGAAATCATGCGCTTTTGAAAGTGACCAACACCACCGGATACCGACACACGCAAAAAGTATTGAGTAGTCACAACCTCAACCTCGAGCTTCGAGTGGGTATTCTCTGATGTTAGGTGTTCTCTGCTCTGCCAGAGATAGCACCCTTTAAAATAAAAGCAATAAAGATGTGACTCTATGCTCTATTCTGAATATTATCTGGGCAGTAAATACCGTTATGAATATGCTCTGCAACATATGAGACAGCAGGCCGTAATAACGAATTCAACAAAAAAAAATGAAACTGGCCTAATTCGAATATGCCATACGAAACAAACCAGGATATGAACTCCTGCGATCTCATTATGCAGGAAAAATTCATGGGTAATAGAGGCATGCCACTTTTGTCCAAAAAAACTTGCAGCATTAGTACGGAGTGACAGAAGTATTATTCCATGCTTATTGTCTGCAAAATAAACGTTGCCCTCGTGATCGCTCACGCCCTATAACAAGCATGGGACTTCAAAACAGCTTTTTAAATACCCTGAAAGTTTATCTCTTATTCGTATTATTATTTTATAATTACAAAGTGGAAAAAAATACACAAAGTAGTAGCAGTATAGTAGTAAACGGAAAGGGGGTCTTGTTTCCAGCCCTTCATGCCAACTGGATCTATAAGATCGTTTGAAACTACCCACTTTGTGGTTGGGTCAGTGGTCTGCTAGTAGACGGTACTGCTTACCAGTCCATGCAGATCACCGACCTTCAAGTTGGGCAGGTCGCTGGGTTCGAGAAAGGCTTGTCCCAGTAAACTGTGTCTTTTTGCGGCGAGGCCTGGGCAGCGACCAATATACATAAAGTAATGCGATTAAAAAATCAATATACTGACTGTAGGCCATTATACTGTCGTATCTCGTATATTCCTCAGAAACATTTTGCTTAGGAAACACATTGGCATACTCGACATATTCCATTTGTATTACTTCCGGAAGATTAAAAACATCCACAGGTCGTGAATATGTATCCTAAATGTTCGAGCTGAAAGTGGCAAAACCTATCTTCTAATGTGACCTTTAAGAAGCATGCAAAAGCAAGGCGGTACAAAAGTTCCATATAAAAAGGTGTAACCTCGAGCCCTCTGAATGGGAGTCGCTGGCCAGGAAACGTCCTGGGTAGAGACAACTTATAAGGCAGAGCACGGACGCTTTCGAAGACTAAAGGAAAGTGAGCTGTACCTTCAAAGAGATCAGCTGAAGACCGGACCAGCCATGAGTATAAAAATCCATAATACAACGTAACAAAAAAAACCGACTCCATTTTTTTTATGAGGGTGACAGCCATGTCATGGTAAAACTTAGAACGGCCTTTCATAATTGAATGCGTATACAAAATTTCGTGTCTGTGCTGTTGAACGTTGAGGAGTTCCCTCGTTAGAAGCCAACCCTGGGTGCCAAAGCCCTGTCTTAGTAAAACTTAGAACGGGCTGTCGTAATTGAATGCATTTACGAAATTTCGTGTATGTGCTGTTGACCGTTGGGGAGTCCCCTCGTCGGGAGCCAACCCTGGGTGTTGAATCAGGTCGTGCTTACCATATAAAATGCATTGTCATCGGAACTGAACCAACGTGTAAATTGGATAATATTTGAGGAGTTCCCTCAATTCCTCATGGATCCCTTCATTTTGATAACAATGGGACCAATCTAGAAGAATATACTTTCAAATAGAAAAAGAATTTTACAAATCGGTTCATAAATGAAGGAGTTCTAATGTAACAAACATTTAAAAATATATGATACAGCCTAATTATTAACCTCCTCCTTTTTTTGAAGTCGGATAAAAAGTTTGACCGCCTTATTCACGCCAAGGCTTGTGACGTCAGTCATTTATGAACTCATAAGAGGGCGCAGCAGCGAGACGCCCCTAACTGAACCATGGAATGATGTGGACGATGTAGCCGAAATCGGCTAGCTAGGGGGACATCGTCGTTCCCATCATCATTTCTCTAGATTAGTCTAGATGATTTTTTCCTAATAGGCAATTTGAAAAAAAGTGAATTAAAAATATATTTACAAAAAAACTTATAGTAAATACCTTTATAGGTATCACTTGTATTGGTTGGTGGAACTATGCTACGTTTACTTCTAGGCATTCTGCTTTATATTAACATTTCAAAGGAACTCTTTCACTTGATTAAAGATGTATCGATCGATTACCCATTATTTTTCCGATCATCAAAATGCAATTTCCGCAAAAGCAAAATCAATTTCCACAAATCAATACATCTCATCACACTTTCACGGCTTCCAAGTCCGTAAGCGGTTACACCGCATCTAGCGAACCGTTAGATGTGGCCATTTTTCTACACAAAGGGCATCTGCATCTCGGCGAATGGCTACGATATAATTTCAATTAAGCCGCGAACGAATAACGGTACAGCCCCAGTCATCGATAACAATCGAAGGATGTACCAACCTACTCGTAAAAACAGACCGGGAGCCAAACGGAGGTCGGCCCGTTGTAGGTATTTAGAAAACGGAATTTTAAGAGGCAGCCAGCAAATTCTGCCCTGTCAGGACAACATGACGTATTGTTTATATTGTTATTTGTATTGACTCAGACTATTGACATTTATTGAATACTCAGGGAGCTAATCGGCCCTTGCTGAGTTGGCCACGAAGACCCATTCTGTTGAGGGTTTGTCACATTCACGGGTCAACACCCATCCGGCGGCCTTCACGCATGAAGTGCGAGCCTGGGCAGGACTCCGGCCTTAGGGCTAGTTTCCCCTAGGAGTCAACCTTCTGGCGCTCCGGGACGGTCTGCGCACCGTGCCGCGTAAGCCAATCGATTGTGCACTCTGACTAACAGTCGGGGGAGTCTGGAAGCACTACTGTTTCCTATAGAGCGTGGGTGGCTGCAGACCTTACGGCGACTGCCCTTGAAACGACCATCGGCTACCCGATCCTTGGTGAACAGCCGGGCAAAGGATGCCGTGGTCCGCGATAGATTCGGTATACACCGTTTCACCGCTTAGTAAGGGAGAGGACTGAGCAAGCGACCTCGAACTCGTAACCAACCGAGAGACTGGAGTAATCTGGTCGCAATTGGAAGTAAGGGCGTGAGTGTAAGCCCGCTGGGTAACACTCCTGGCTATCTCGCGGTTAAGGCGTTGGCCTCTTACGGGCATGTGGCGAAGCTTGACGGTGGACTGTTTTGTCCAAGTCTTTTGCGCTTACTCCAGGGAGATAGAACGACTAATCGTTAAAACTTCTTGAGGTGACGGGTTCGCCCGTTGTAGTTGACAACTCTAGTTGAAGGTTGTCTGTGTGTGTTCCAACGGTGTTCGTCCGCCGGCCGAGAGAGAGCGGTCATCGATTTTACTTATAAAATTATTATTTAGATTAAATCAGTCCTTGGCTATTTGCCGGGAAAGTCTTGGTGTGATACATTTTTTTTAAATGCTAGAGTTAGAATAATATCAGAGTGCCGAGCTTTACAGTTTTTTGTTGCGATTATTGTTATTATTACTTGGGAAGTCAGGTATAACTTTAAATTATTAGAATTATGAATAATGCACTTAATTGTAAATTCTATACCCTTCTGGGATTATTTGAATTAAAATATTTTTGAATGTTGAACTTTGAAAAGTACATTTGTACAGAAATAGAAATCTTGTTCTCGAATATATTTCGATTTATTTATAGGATTGACCTGCAACCGTGCGATTGTCCCGCGGAAACAACGGCACTGGCGTACTAATTATTAGCGATTAGATTAGGCCGTAGCACGACCACGGCATGAATCTTGCTTGCGACGCTTACATCGTCACCTTGCAGTACGTGCAATCAATCATCTTGACCGCTCTTTTAAACTTAAACGTGATCCAGCCATGATTAATCGCCTACCTACGTATTCGTAGCTGCAACTATTTTTTTGGTCGTAAATAATTATGGGACCGTGTAATTGGCCGTGGTGGTTTTGGCAAGTCAGTGCCCCGACATCTTGCGAGAGTACCATCTACTAATCTTGCTGAAATCACATCAAATCTAAATAACAGATGATGTAAAATGTGCGATTGACGACACGAAATTAACAATTATCACACTACTGGATTTTAGTCGCGCATTCAAATCCATTGACTTTGACCTGTCGGCAACCGGTTGAAGAAATCTCAGCGGCCTAAGGTCCTAAATAGACCTAAAATATCTGGCAATGGTAGACCACGGTACTATATATTCCTAGTAGTTAACAATGGAAAAGTTAAAAATAGCCATGGCCCCGAGTGCCCGGCGGCCCTTAATGGGTCAGGGGTGCTAAGAATCCCCGGGTGGAAAACTGGACCGGGATCACCAGCACGGAACAGCATTTCCGGATGGCGCAAGACCGACAAAAGTATTCAGAGCTAACGGCCAACCTCCAATATTGGAGAGGCACTTCGAGAAGAAGAATTTCAATAAGAAAAAATCGATTGTGTCACCTCAGGACTTTCCCGGCAAGTAGCCAAGGACTGTCATCTGTTTCATCTAATTTTACATTCCCTTCCTTCCCTCTTTTCCGAAAGCGAATGTGTTTTGGTCCGAAACTTTATATCTACATAGTACTTGGAACTATTTTAGCACTCTAGATAGAGCGGTACAGGAACCCACAGAGGAAGAAGAATAGCAAAAGAAGAAGAATATTTTAGTCGGAAACTGTATGCATCCTGTGTACTTGGTTTATCTTCTTCGAAGTTAAAGCACTGTAGATAAGGCGGGATAGGAACCCACGGAAGAAGACGAATATCAGAAGAAAAAAACATTTTCGTCGGAGACTATATGCATCCTGAGTACTTGGATATCTATCAAAACATTTTAGATAAGCCGGGATAGGAGCCCACGGAAGAAGAAGAATATCGGAGTAAGAAGAATATTTTCGTCCAGAGCTTTATACATACTGAGTACTTGGTCTATGTTGGGGGCGCCCCCGCGCCCCCAACAGAAAAACTAGTACTTTGTAGTATTTCAGTGGTATTAAAATGGCTATTTTCTAATATGGTTCGCTTCTCGGCTAGCCTAGCTCGACGTTATTATTAGAATAAAATGTATATCGGAATTATATTTCAAGATTGAAGTATAACTAGTGCGCCCTGGTAGACCGATTTTAAGCACAATCTTTTCAACTCTTTCCATGATTAAATAATGTCTGCATACCAAATTAATTTCATGCAGCTCAATCGAATGAAGCGTTTGGCGCTATCCTGGAGGAATACACACGGACATACAGAGAGACACACAGACACACAGAAGTCCGTCCACAATACTTTCCTTACCAGGAAAGTAGTAAGCAATATTTGCGGAGTTCAGTAATCGGCATAGCTTAGTCCGGGGGCGCGCTGAATTACTTATATAATGAGCGCATAATTTTTGCAATTACGAGCACCTCAATCAAGGGCAGCAGATTCTCGTACGCGCGAGGCATTTTATTAAATGGCCGCCTCTCGACATTCTTCTGTTTTTCATTAAATTACCCTTATAATAAAGCAGATAGATGCGCCGCGCCCAGTTTATACAATGTTTCGTAATTCTCCGTCTAGTTAGATGATGAATAACAAAATTACGGGCCTGATAAATTTATGGCTTCATTACGTCGTCTGAGGAAGCTACAATAAAAGTGCTAACAACCTGTAAATAAATAAAACTTATCCAATACAGAATAATTCAGGAAACTTCGTTGTCAGCTCGTTGTAATTTATTTATTTTCTACTATGTTTAGAAACACAGTAGTATTTACACATTTCTTTTTTCTGTACAGACTACATAAAATGATTAGATTGTCAGCCATTTTAATTTTTATGTTTATTTATGTACAACAGTTAAGACTTGCTCTCTTGCTAGGAATTAACTAACTATAATATTGGTTCTACCTAAACACAGGTAGTGAGGTGATAAATCATATATGTCAAACAGATGAACCTCCTTTCTGAGACTACCCTGGACAACGGCGGCTGCAACGTCACCGAAACGTTGGGTGCTATATATACAGTTTTCGCCATTGGTTTTACAGAAACTTTATTTATTAGAGAGAACTAAGTTACAGTTTAAGGGAGGTCGCGTAAGAGTTTTTTTTGTTTTGCTAAAAAGAGGGACGCTATCTAAATAAATTAATAGTTTTAAAAAAACACTAAAAACACAATTTTGGGCTATAATACGATATTCACATACACACAGCTATGATACGATATCCCATCATGGAATGCCAGTGCCTATCTTCCGGCTTCATCATCAGCCCTTGAAACCTAATCGTGGTCAAAGTTCATTCCAAGACTTTTCCAACAAGTCCAAATACAGCTATGATACGATGTTCCATCATGAAGTTCCAGTTCATATCTTCCGACCCCATCATCAGATCAGTTCAACAGTACCATATTATTGTATTGTCATCAGAACTACATACAGCTGCCAATTTTCATGACGCTACGATACTTGGAAGATTTTTAAATTAGTTACCTTAGATTCCATTACATAGTTAGTTACATACAGGTCGACCTAATAAAAGCGTGTTAAAAAGGTTGAAAAACGCTGGTCTAGAAGATATATTTTACAAACTTTGTTAATTTCTTCCACAGGTTGAAAGTCATTTCTTTTTTCATGTATGATGGGTCGCAATGTTTCTTGTTCTCACGGCAACGACTTCACCGCGTTCGATAAGCGGTAAACGCAATAATCTACTTGGTGAATCTAAATGCTATATTAATGGCCCTCGACACGGTGGCCCTCTTAATCGGGCGCCCCCCATTGTCATCTGTTTCTACTGACCAAGTCTTAGTTAAACAGCGTAGCGGTGAAGAAGAATAGAATACAGTTTGACGCGTGGCCACTTAACGAAATGATATCGGCGCGCGGCGCGGAGACGAGCGTTGTGTACCGTTAAAATTGCGCCCTTGGATTGTGGAGCGTCACGGAAGACATTAGTCAAGCATCTCCCGCAGTACGGCCTGGGATCGCATCGGGGCCCATTGCTCGCGGGGCTCATTACCGGCATCTGCTCACTACGCGCTGAGACTGGCTACACGCCGGCGAGCCGCTCTACGCGAGCCCTGCTCTTATGCCGGGCGATCTCGGACGCCGATAGAGTCACGTGACTTCCGTGGCGCCAACGCCAACGCCGACCAGGAAGGAACCAATCTTTATTCCTCGCTTCTAGTCTTACTGTACTTCATCTGGGAGTTAATGGGCCCTTGCTGAGTTGGCCACGAACACCCATTCTGTTCAGGGTTGGTCACACTCACGGGTCAACACCTATCCGACGGCCTCCACGCATAAAGTGCGAGCCTGGGTAGGACTTATGGTCAGTTTCCCCTGGGAATCAACCTTCTGGCGCTCCTGGACGGTCTGCGCACCGTGCGGCTTAAGCCAATCGATTGCGCACTCTGACTAACAGTCTGGAAGCAGTACTGTTTCCTATAGAGCGGGAGAGATTGCGGAGCTTACGGCGACTGCTCTTGAAACGACCATCGGCTACCCGATCCTTGGTAAACAGCCGGGCAAAGGATGCCGTGGTCCGCGATAGATTCGGTATACACCGTTTTACCGCTTCGTAAGGGAGAGGACCGCGCAAGCGACCTCGAACTCGTAACCAATCGAGAGACTGGAGTCATCTGGTCGCAATTGTAAGTAAGGGCGTGAGTGTAAGCCCGCTGGGTAACACTCCTGGCTATCTCGCGGTTAAGGCGTTGGCCTCTTACGGGTTTGTGGCGGAGCTAGACGGTGCACTGTTTTGTCCAAGTCTACTGCGCACACTCCAGGGAGATAGAACGAATAATCGTTAAAACTTCCTGAGGTGACGGGCTCGCCCGCTGTAGTCGACAACCCTAGTTGTACTTCATCTGGGGTAGCGAATGGTTCCGTGTAGTTTGGGTCACAATATCCACTGTGTTCTCGGATCGGCTCAACTCACGATTCAGCTCCTATTCAGAAGCCTCCTCGTGTGGAAGGCTATCCCGAGTAAGACTCTCGAGTCTCAGGCCTCACAGCTGATGGGCCGGTTTCTCCTGGTGGGATTGCATCCCGGCCCTACTGGACGGTTTGCGCACCGTTCGGCGATTCCTATCGGATGTGCACTCTGACTAATTGCTGAAGAAGTCTGGAGACTATGGAAATACAATGTCTCCTAAGCAGCGAGAGTGGATGTTGACCTGTCGTCAAACACTCTTGAAATGACCATTAGGCTACCTGATCCTGAATTCAGAGCCGCGCAATAGATTTATTTATTTATTTTTAGGAAAACCAACAGCTAATTATAATTTAACAAAAAGACGGAGTGGGATAACAGAGAGCCAATTAAAAAAGGTTTCCACGTTTAAGTAACATTGTAGAAACAGATGTGACCTTTCAATTGAAGCTATCGATTAAAAATACATCAAAAATTATTCATCAATTAATGCTAAAGAATTCACTGTTCAGCCTCTGCCTAGCTGAGTTAATTAATACTCGTACAGAATAGATTAAAGTCAAAGCGTTTAATCAAATCATTGAAATTGTCACTTGTTCGCCACAGAAATGCATTTTGCCTCTAGTTGGTACCAGCATGAGGAACATGAAGAGCAGGGTTAAATCTTTTGAGTTTGGAAGGAACACGGAGATTAATTTTATTTAGTAAGTCGGGACAGTTAATATTATTGGAGGTGATTTTTAGCAAAAAGGTTAAGTCCGCGGTTTAACGCCGCTTAATCAAGGGGAGGATATGAAATTTCTTGCATAAATTGAAATAGTTAGATGAGCTGTATGAGATTTTCAGACGAAGCAGAGATATTTCACGAACTTCATTTGAATGCGCTCGATTCTATTTATATATTTATCATAACAAGGGTTCCATACCTGAGATGCATATTCCAAGATGCTTCTGACAAAAGTGCAGTAAAGGATCTTGAAAGTTTTAGCACGGTGAAGGCAAGCTCCTCATGACAAAACCTAAAGCTTTTGCATTGGGTCCGTGATAGATTCAAACTGAATCACCGTTGAATTACGGCAGGTATAGGCCGGTAAGCGACTTCGGTCCCGTAACCAGTCGGGATTATCCTGAAGGTTAATTCCAGATGGAGATATTCTACCAAAACTGGTAGCCTAATGGTCGAGATAGGATGTGAGGTAGTTCCACTGGGTTACCTTTCTAGTCCCTCGCCGTAAGGCAAATATCAGTTGTTACAGGTTACACAGTACAATTTATTTATAACGTACAAGAAAAAAGATACAAGGACATACATACTGTTGTACATGAGGAATAATTAAAAACAAACATTATTATAGCGAAAAATATAGCTCTATGCATATGCTAGCATATCAGAATGAGGCGAAATCGCATAACCAACTAGACCTAGAAGGTCTGTCTCTGGCTGTGCTGTGTTATACCAACTGTATATTTGTAACTCGTGAACTGACGAAGGTGGTCAATTTTCAAATATTTCTAAATTTTACTTTAAATGTGTTGTTTACACAAAAGTAAAATTTAAAGTAGAAAAAAAATATTATGTATGCAATTAAGGACTAAAATAAAGTAAACTTTACATTATATTCAATAAATTTAAGTGGAGAATAAGTAATAATATATACAAATATATGAGTAAACACCACATTCTAATATATATTTATAAGAAAAAGATATGTAATATTGCACAATTTTACAAATACATATTTTTTTTAATATTCAACCTACAGTATTAATAATATCTTTAGTTTTTGAACGCTTAATATCTAGAAGCCAGTTTTTTACTTTACCTTTAAAAATTACATATTTTTTCACGTTTTTCGTGGTTTCACATAGTGAAATATATGTAAAATGAAATGTATGTATGTATGTTTCACAATGTATGTAAAAAATAGGAATACGTCAAAAATAAAAAAATAATAGCCACACCATATAATGCATCTCCATGTGGGGAAAGAGTTATTCCGTATTCTCACAAGACGCTGTAACCTGGGTTGCAACGTTTTGTTAGATGAGGATAGCGGAGGTGTGTGAGCACACAGCGCAGCGGCGCGGAGGCGGGTGTGTATAGGTACGAACTGCCAACGACACTGTACGCTCCCAGGTTCAAGTTCACAATAAAGATTGCGGGATTAGAGGAAGCGTAATTCCATGCAAACGAATGCAGAGCCCGAGCGGGTCGAATTGCGAGGGAAGGCCGGCGCTCGCGCAGCAGCGCGATCGCTAAGTACGGCGTCACGCGCGGAAGTTGCCGCGATGCGATGTGAGTAATCCTACGGGGCGGGCGGCGCTGCGGTGGGAAAGTCGTCGCCCCGTGTCGCCCCACCCGACACACTTTGACCTGTCCCCTGAATCATCTTAAGGCCTCTTGTCGACACAGTAGGGAGTTTTGGAAGCTAATGGAGGCCCATTAGCAATGCAACTGGGCTGTTGCAACTTGGGTTGTCGACTACAGCGGGCGAGCCCGTCACCTCAGGAAGTTTTAACGATTAGTCGTTCTATCTCCCTAGAGTGAGCGCAGAAGACTTGAGGACAAAACAGTCCACCGTCTAGCTCCGCCACAAGCCCGTAAGAGGCCAACGCCTTAACCGCGAGATAGCCAGGAATGTTACCCGGCAGACCAACACTCACGCCCTTAGTTCCAATTGTGACCAGATTACTCCGGTCTCTCGATTGGTTACGAGTTCGAGGTCGCTTGCGCGGTCCTCTCCCTTACGAAGCGGTGAAACGGTGTATACCGAATCTATCGCGGACCACAGCGTCCTTTGCCCGACTGTTCACCCAGGATCGGATGGCCGATGGTTATTTCAAGAGCAGTCGCCGTAAGACTCCCCCGACTGTTAGTCAGAGTGCACAGTCGATTGGCATACGCCGCACGGTGCGCAGACCGTCCAGGAGCGCCAGAAGGTTGATTCCTAGGGGAAACTGACCGTAGGGCCATAGTCCTACCCAGGCTCGCACTTCATGCGTGGAGGCCGTCGGATAGGTGTTGACCCGTGAGTGTGACCAGCCTTGAACAGAATGGGTCTTCGTGGCCAACTCAGCAAAGGCCCATTAACTCCCACAGGGCTATTGCAGTTGGCCATTAGACCCATGTGTTCAGGGTCGGTCAAACTCACGGGTCAACACCCATTCGGCGGCCTCCACGTATGAAGTGCGAGCCCGGGTAGGACTCTGACCTGCGGGCCAGTTTCCCCCAGGGGTCAATCTTCTGGCGCTCCTGAGCGGTTTGTGCACCGTGCGGCGTCAGCCAATCGATTATGCATACTGACTAGAGAAGTCGTGGGAGCCTGGAAACAGTACTATCTCCTATAAGGCGGGGGTAGTTGTTAACCTTACGGCGACTGCTCTTGAAACGACCAATCGGTTACCCGATACCGAGTGAACAGCCATGCAAAGGATGCCGTGGTCCGCGATAGATTCGGTAGACACCGTTTCACCACTACGTAAGTACCTATATCAATTCTCATGGCGATCGGTTGCGTGGTTGATGTGCTGCAGCGCTATCTGGTGGTAATATTGAGCGTGCAATTTTCACGGCGATCGGTTGAGTGGTATAGAAGTTGATGTGCAGTAGCGCCATCTAGTGTTAAGTTACGACAAAGCTGATATCATTAAAACCTTCTCCATGAAAAATTACATATATGTGCCAACTTTCATGATGATCGGTAAAAAGGTTTCGTTGTCTATTAACCTCGGCAGACAGATAGATATACCAACATCCATTTTTATATATACCTATAGTCGTAGATTCGTTATCATTTTATCCTAATCCCTAAAATAATAGTTAAATTCCTAAATCAATAATAATATAGTTTCACATTATATACAAATTATAAATGGCAATCATTATAGTTTAAAAAATTGGTTGTGTCTCTCCAAGACTTTCCCGACAAGTAGCAAACGACTGATTTTATCTGAATATAAATTTCAAAAATAAAATCGATGAGAACACTTTCTTGATCGGCGGACAAACCCGGTTGGGTTCCGTTCTATATGTTGGCCCTTAGTCGAGAAACGAACCGCGCCGCTCGAGGCGTCCAATATTTCAAGATTAAACTATGAATAGGCCACAGCCTTTTCAACTATTGCCATGACCAAATGTTACCTTAATCGTCTCGGGGGGCTCAAAATGGATATTTCCGTCTTCATCTCGAAAAAAGAAACGCGTTCACAATAATTTCTCTCCTTGGCGGTTAATGGGCCGGGAAAGTACTAGGAAAGTAATATTTTTAAATAAAACATCGAAATTCTATTATTGTAAACTGTGATTTTTTTAAGTCATTTGAATTAAAAAATCATTAAAAAGAAAGCTAAACGAATTGTGTTTTAATGAATTTGAGATCATAATATTCCTGTTTAATTAAATCCTTTTCAACTCAGATATAAATTTTCGTGGTCGACCCTCTTCTGTCAAGGATTTTAATTTCCATGGCAAGCCGTTAAAAAATATATTTCTCCCATATTTGGTACTTCATTTACCATATATATAGCTCACTGTGAGGCCGAGGTAACTCTCGTTATATGATCGTGCTTTTGTCCACGCAGATTAAATAATTCTAACTGTCTTTAAATATGTAATATACACGTACATACGAAATTCATTGATGGAATTTCGTTAAAACCGTCAGAAAGGCTTTTCCTGTGAGGACCATAATAATCTTTATTGCACGGGTACCCCCCCCCCCCCCCCCACCTAATATTTGGTTGGAGGGCTTGGCCTAGAGTTAGTCAAAAGACGATCACACACCAATTTTATTTATTTGATTATATTGATTTTTTGATTATTTTTGTCAATTTTATATATTTACCATTATTTAGAATTTTTATTTTACGATATAAGTTATTGTTTTTTACTAAATGTCACTGTTTATATAATATTATTCTAATAATTCACGATTATTTTTCATTATTTTTTTGGTTACGATACTGAACCCATTAGATTCAAGATACTAGTATCACACAAAAAGCTTGTAGTAACTACCTGTTAATTACAGTAGTTTGTTTATCTACCTATAGTATATTGCGACACATCCGAGAGCGGTAAATTCGCTAATTGGATACAAATGTAATGTATCGTAAGAATAAGCAATTGTTGTATTTGTTTCTAGCAGAACGACTGCATAAGTTGCAATGCACTCGTTAACCTCCGTCTTGACACAGGTGATACAGTTTTGGGGCAAAAATCTGTAGTGTAGTGTAGATGTAGTGATATTTTTCAATGATTAGAAAGGCGGGATTTTCTAGGCAGTATAATCCCCTCCTGCTAGCTTGCCTTATCGAAAAAACAGTTCCAATCCCTTCTAATATTTTCCATTTAATGAAAAGACACATAAATCACAATATGGAAAACCTGTAATGATTTAAGATGCTACAAAAAAGATTGAGAAATATGGAGATTTACGAGATATACATTTAAGTTCCTTTAATAAAATTATCGTTTAAGAGACTCACTGGTGCGTTAATACATGTGTATCTACTCCGATTTGGCGATCTTAGTAGAAAACCGTCTCATCTCCCTCTTTGCAGGCGGAAAGGATAATGTTCTAACTCTAGAACCTCGAAGTGAAAATGATTTATTTAAAGCGATATCCTATACTTGCTGTATATAATCTGTAATACTCGTATTAATAGCAGGCTTTAGCCTATTTGATTTGGCGTGCAAACGGCGAGAAAGTCGTGAGGCGGGAGGCAAGCCGATCTGCTGTGAAATGACGATGCTGTGGCGTCTTGCGCGCGTCGCATCGTGTTGCGGTTATTACGCAACGCGACATTGACCGCCGTACGATAAGCCGGATACCCATTGACTTTGCCACTATCTTTTAAGTTTAAAGACAGTCTTAACGGGATGAGTGGTCCGGAAACGGAGATGCATTTTGACGTTATAATAACTCCGAAATGTATCACCTGAACCTAACCCAGGGAGAGTCTAAGTAGGTATCACCCAAGAGGATCTATAACTGAGCTCGAATAGTATAATGATAAAAGCAGAATTTTGGTTCAAAATTTTTAAGATAAGTTTTCCATCTTCAGCATCTTTGTTTTAATATATAAATCATGAGCAGGCAAGTAACATATCATAAAACTAGGATAAACAGCAAAAACAAATCTAATACCTATACTGCTCCTCCAAGCAAAAATTGCCACATCTTAGCAAAACTCATACGTCTCATACAAGATAAGGCACCCCGGCACAAGAGGGCAGAATAATACTTAATCAAGACAAAAGGAATCACACCACGAGATTCATACTGATAAGAGCACCCCTATACAGCCGGGCAGCAAAATGCATGTCTAAAAAATGCAAGAATTGGCATTTATTGTATTATACTTCCGACTGTCGTTCGCTCACAGACGTGAAGGTTTTATTAGTCCTAGTCCTAGTAAGTCCTATATTTATTAGTCCTATTGAGTCCTATCGTGGCCATAGCTGTTCCCCTTAACGGCCAACTCACCAATCTTTCAAATTAAAAATCAGCTAAGCAAAAATGAACGGAAAAAAGCAAACCTTCGTTAAAATTCCGCAATTATCCTATCTAGGTATCTATATATCTACGAACTAGCTGTTGCCCGCGGCTTCGCTTCGCGTAAAGTTTCGAATCGATTTGTAATTTAACCCCTCAAATGTGAGGCGTCCCTTAAGGGATGCCTTGGCAAAATGTATACAAAATGTATACATTTTAGACTGTACATTTAAATATATAGTGCAAGACGTCCCCTCTCAGATGCACGCTACCTACTCGTATCTCGTAGACGTACACGTCTTCTTTCTCACTACCCGCGCAGCCTTCCGCTGAACGATGGCCTTGCTGGGATAGCAGCCGCCGCCGCCCGCTAGGTATTTCGAGGTGCTTGCACGCGTCACTAATGTCATGATGTCTTTGTAACTATACCACATAAAAACTTGCATTAAATGGCTAATTTTATCTCTATTTAACACCCGTAACAATGGATTAAATTATTTGAATAAGAATTCTTATTTTATTTCTAATGTCTTGCTAAAATACTGCCTACCTATTATTCTTATTTTTCGAGACATAAAAGTAGTTATTGTAGCTTAAATATAAAAATTGGTTATATGCTGCTGCCGACTATTACATATAACAAACCATTTCGTCAGCGCACTAAACGCACTGAGCGTCAGCGCTCATCAACTCTCATTTTCGTCCGTTTTCATTTACAAATATCGTGATATCATATTTAAAACCAATATTTATCGCAATAAAGTAAAGCTTATAGCACTCGTTGATAATGAAGCTTTTTATTAGTGAAAGAATTGAAATCGGATGATTAGTTTCGGTGATTACCCTCCACATACAAACTTACAAACTTCCAAACATTACTACTTTATGCTTACAACATTACAACATTATAAATTAATTTTAATGAAAGGAAACTTATGTGGTCATGATAGACCGGGCGCATCCCCACGCTCGCCACTCATCCAATCCCTCCGTATCTGCGTGTTGTAGATTTGTCATGGCAATTAAAAAATAATTATTATTTTGAAAATATATTATGTAGATAGCTCAATAATGACTCAAGCCGAATAAATGATTTTTCACAAAATGGATTCTTTCACATGACACATTTTTCACCAAAATTGTATATATTGTTTTGTAAATAAAATTACAATTCTAAATATTACAAACTCAAATTAATCATTAACTTTCTTAGACAAATAGCCTTTATTTTTTAAGCCATTGACGTAACGTGACGAGAGTTTTGTTAAATTTGATCCATCATCAATACCAGTGTAGTCCTAGAGTTTTTCCTGCAAAATTCTATGTGCGGTCGGCTTTATATCTATTCTCAGGACGCTGGGTGTTTTAGGCGTAGCTGGCCGTAGCATCAAAGCCTTGTGCAATGGCGCGGCCAGAGTCGCGACCCGTGCAGCCCATACCGGTACGTCACTTACGCTCAACACTCCATCTTCACGCTCCATATTGCGAAACGTAAATAAATATGCTAGTGAGTAGGTGTAGGGAGATGCACTCGTCTCTGTCTGCTTCCGCCGTATTTGCCTTGTCATCTAAGAGATTTTTTGTCCATTAAATTAGTGGACATACCATACATTTGACGTCGTGGCCCAAGTATATGAGAAAATTTGGTTACAGAATAGGATAATACTACTCACACTTAAGGTGTTACAAAGATGCACTAGCAACGTCAGGAAACCATTAATTTTCGAATTTACGGTATTTTTTTACAAAATCAATTTCGACCCTAAGCAAGAACGATATTGTGTTGCGAGGATAGAGCAACAAATGCCAGAAAAAAATGCGGAAGAAACATTAAAAAAAAACAATAGCAAATATGTATAACGGGGGAGGATACATGTGGAACGCCAAAACAACACATTGTATAATCTTAATTAAAGTCAAATTCGTTTTGTCTTATTTATAATAGTAGTAGCTAAAACATAAAAAAATAGTAGTTGAAAAATTAAAACATAAACATGAAATCTGTTTGTATGGCAACTTCTAATGACATCTCCTAATAAAAATCAAAACAAATCGCTAGGAGAAAACTTGAAATGATGGTAAATTATTAGTTTTTCACGGTGGCTTTTCATCCATGAATAACATAGTTTTTTTTTCATTTTTCAAATGGATCATGCAAGAGGGAAGGGGTATGCAGATAGATAGACACTTTTTTTTCTCGGGTAAATGCTATTGGCGATGCCTGCATAACTATTTAGATCAGGGCTTAATAATAAATTGCATAATCTGCGGATAACGAATACTTACACTATTAAAATGTACATTTTGATTACCTATGTTACAGTGTATGTTTTACGACCTAGCTAGGCCTTAACTTAACAAGCATATTATTGTTACCATTCCGTCGTTATTACGACATACCCACATGATTATATGGCATCTTCTATGGTTATCTTACGGTCGACTGATTCCCTGTGTCAGTTAACACTAATGCTCGTTATGCACGATACCGAGGAAAACAATAATCAAGGAATAAGACCCCTTTTTAGTTCATTGACCCGTTTTTGGGAAATCTAACATTACATACATAACCTGACGTTGAGAAAAATCTCTGTTATAGCGTCTGGATCGAAAGAATATTATTAGGCCATCAAAAAACTTTAACTGGCCCTCCGCATCTAGTACATTAATATTGCGGTAGTTGCTGGTCTAACGGTGCATATTGTGGCTAAATTCCTACAACTAGTAAGTACATATATTATTAGACCCTTACCAGTAAAGTTGCCATACTATACAAGAAATTCAAGACCTTAAAACGTGTATGAAAATATATATTTAAAAAGTCAAAATATCGACCTCCATTATCTATGCAGCATCGATATCTAGTATGCCCAGGCTTAGTTGGGCAGTACCGGCCGATACGTATTTTTCATTACACATTATATGAAATGAGATAAATAAATTAATATCCGGTTTTGTTAAAAATGGTGAACATATCTGGTTTGGATCGCAAAAGATTTTGACAGTGTTTGATTTTGTTTGAAAAGGTTATGTACTAAATAGTATTCAACCAGTATTTTCACATTGCCTTAAATAACAAAAACCGTTGTTGGAAAAAACAATTAAGTTATAAACTTAAAATAGAAGTATACACAAAATTAGAAAGTTAATGTTATGGAAGTAAATATAAAAATAATGTTAAAGAAGTAAAAATAAAATATGGTAAATCTAATAATACTGATACTATTTAGACCTTAATTTTCATTGGGTATTTTTGTGTTTTTTTTAAATTAGAGATATAAACTCGAAGGCAAAACTTCGTGGGTGAAACGAAGGTTGATTCAAAGAGATTGTAATTTAAGAAATACGTCAGCTATTGTGGTATTAAAATTTTCAATACATTATTTTTATCTATCTATTAAATGAATTTCTATTTCTTATTTCCTATTTTTACAACAAAATCAAGGAAAGTTGCTATTATATAATAACATATTTCCTAAATAAATGAAACAAAAAATTAAACTCTTATCTTCGAAAAAAGTACACACATCAAGTTTCGTGTCACAATGTTAAAGCTCGACTATATCTTTAAAATTTGGAATGAAAGCGTAGGGCTTATGAAAAAAATACTAGTTTGAGAATGAGCTTATCTGCTTTTGTTTAAAAACGCGACTTTTAGAATATATTTAGTAAGTGATGCTACTCCCTAACTGTCAACGCTAATATGCCAATATGCTACTCCGTGATGCTCTAAAGTCAATTTTGCCAGTTGTCAAATCGGGCTTTAAATGCCAGGTCGTCAATTGTTTGCAGCTATACCTCCGGTGCCTCTAGAAGCGGTCCCGTCTCGACTGTGTCATGGTTAAAAATTAACTTTCCACGGGCCGGGAACCTCCTCCTCTTCCTAATTCGCATCGTCGGCTCCTAATGAATGGCATTATTCTTCGTGGCTCTGCGTCTTTTCAACTCGGCGCTGCGCGTCGCATTTTTCACAGTCTGCGGAATGCCAGCCAATCGTGACTTAAAGGCGGGTATTTAGAGTACCTTTTATTTTATGGCGAATCTCCCTCCAGCTAGAGGCATTCGTTTCTATGAGACAACGAGTACTCACGACTTATACACTCTAATAAACCCTCTTCGGCTGTTGTATTGCAATCCTCCGTCATCTATATTTTCTATAAATATGGACAACCACACTGGTTTGCGGCCTATTTAGGAATGTCCTAAACGAACGATGGCTTTATTCGACGAGCCCAGCTGATCTCTGCCCTGGATTTTTAGAAAAGACGCTTTTAGCGGGAATAAGCTTAGTCCATTCGTGGCTTGCATGGGCCAGTATTTCCACTCTTTCTTGCGTGTAGAGGTCCGCTCGCAAGCGATCGATCCATGGCGAGTTCTCCTAGGCGGCAACTCAGCGACTACAGACGCAACTACCTCCAACTCTGTAGACGGCGAATGATGCGGTTTCTCCCCATACTAAACAGCGGTGCAACACAACGTCACGAAGAATCCGCAGCAACTGCGATATGACTCAAATAGCTGGCGTGTAGATTAATGGTTCCACGACGAAATACCAGTTTGTTTTTTGGCCGGTCCAACTCATGGTCAGCTCTCATCTGGCTCATAGGAGAGGTGAACTTACTGAAAGAAGTCCACGAGTGGGTCCTGAACAGTGCACTCTGTAAAAGCAATATTTGTCTGATTATGGGGCAGTCTGAAACGTAGTTTTCCATAGTACTCCTGAGTACTTGTTGTGTCACAGTCCAACCTAAGAGGTGGAGGTGACCTGATTTCACCTACCTTAAATATGGTCCGTTGGTTGATCGATACTAGTTACAGCGGGCAAACGGCGCCACAGACTGCAATTGCTTAGACTAGGTAGAGGCTCGTGTAAGTGTCCTGGAGCTGCTGTGATCAGTCTGGTAGCAGGAGAAATCTTTTTAAAAAATGGCAAGAAGGTAGAAAAGAAGCCCTACTGGCTTTGCCAGTACCCTCGCTGTTTTAGAAAGGCCTCTGCCAGGAGATGGAAAAACTCGATCATTAGATGTCCCAAAGTCTTTGCGACTCATCTCAGGGTGAAGAGACGACAACTATCGTAATCATCCCGACATGGTAGGTTCGTGCTGTTCGAGCGCTGGTCGAAGCGGCCACTGTTCCGGTATCGCGGTATATAAGGGTTTCCACAGAAATGTCCCGTGTAAAACTATTACTTCCACGTAGACAGCGGCGCCGCGCGCCGGGACAACCCGAAAGCAAGGTATCCAAAATGCCTTGCTTTCGTTGTATACAAAATTATCCTCTTACCATGTCAGCTCTTAATATTTAATTATAGTAATTATCTGTAATTCTAAAATTACCCTTTTTTATTTGGCCATGGCTTTATCTATGCTTTTATTTCCCTCTCCATTATTTCCATAAACTGTTTTAATTCTAAAATTAGCTATATTTAATTTGGTCGTGGCTTTATCCCTGCTTTTATTTTCCTCTCCTATTATTTACATAACCTGTTTTAATCTAAAATTACCTCTGTTTAATTTGGTGGTGGCTTTATCCCTGCTTTTATTTTACTCCTATTATTTCCATATTATGCTACTTTCCCTGCAGAAGGAAAGTATTGTAGTGTCTGTTTGTCTGTGATAGCAACATCCGAGAAGTCTTGGCTCCGCAACATCCGAGAGTGGAAAAACATCTCAATCGTACAAGAACTATTTTGCTTGGCCCAAGACGGAAAAAATCACAGATCTGACAGCCAACCTCCTGTAGGAGAGGCGCTTTAAGAAAAAGAATAAAAAGCCAGCATTACGTACATGTAAAACGAGTAACCTCCAGACTAGTAGGTAGATATTTTTACAAATTCCAATCCAGTCATAAACATAAAAAAAACCAACGACAACACTAAACCTTTGTTGCGATGAATTAGCATTTTTTTCATTCAAAACTTGTCATAAAATTAAGAACTTTTCAACAAATCTTTGGTTTTCCATGTCGTCAATATTTTTTCATTTAATTGACACAATTATTACAACTTTACTCGAATCATTATTTTGTTCTATTGTTTGAATTCCTTTTAGTATATCTCCTATTTTATATTTCTTTCTTTCTCATGCGTCAGCTTCTTATTCCTCTTCTTTTATTATCTCACTGGCAAAATAAGATGAGCGATTGTCCCGATGCGAATCGAGCGGATATTGAACATTTAATTTCCAGCAGTGTAATTACATAAATGCTGCGCTCTCGTCGATTAGTACATCCATAATAGTAACGAGGCCGTATTTCAAACCATATTCCATACCTTATGCAGGTCATTTATGTCAGCTGCACTATACCGGAGGCCGTAAACCACTGAAGTGGGAAAAATTACTACCCTCGTAATTCGTAAATCACTCTTTATATTTCGTAATTGGTCGTATATTCTTTATTTGCGCTTTTATCGATTATTTATTAATGTATATTATGACATGAATTTACAAGATCGATCGGATGATCATAATTATTTATTTCTCGTTTGTCATATTACCCTTGTTTTTTGTATTGTCTTCAGCACTCCAATGTTTATACGACCTCCGCATATTCACTTTGAGTTGATCGCATTGCTTGTATTCTTTTGTTCTGGAGGTATATGTAATAATTGTTGCACCACTTACACAACTGATGGGTAATTGTATAAATGAATGTGTTTCTTAGTTTTCTACAGTTAAAGTTAGAAAAACCACTCTGTTTTTGGAAAATATACTAAATATTTTTTTCCCCCTTTTTGAAATGTCACTTACCCTCTTTTTCGCTTGCCTCTTCAATCATGGATCTAGATTGAACTTAGGCAACATGTCAAATTCTAAATATTTATTCTTTAATATTAATTCATTTACATAATAAAAAGGGTCATATTTTTATTATATTTATCTGGGATTTAAATGTATTTATTTTTTTCATTTATTACATCAAAAAACCGAAAAATAACTAAAATTTTATTAACACTGTTTTTTTAAACTAAACTGCAAACAAAACATTGCCAAAAATGAAAGGTCTGCCTGTGTCTCACAAAGCTGAATATTGTTGTGGTAAAGCGGACATCTTTAAAGATACTGAACAAACGGCATTAAAATATAGAGTAATCGGACTCAGAATTAAAAATTATAATAATTATAATCATATATTGTTTAAAAGTAACATCATAAAGTAATAATCATAATAGCAATCAGATCATATTTGGCCGAAGCAGCAAGGTTCCTTTTTTAACTTGACCGTTCGTCGTTTTGTCTGTTTGTCTGTCAATTTGTTTGTTACGCAGTAACAACCACGGACGCAGTTTGATAGTATTCGAATTTGGCATAAATGTTGTAAGTGTAAGGATTTTAATTTTTTAATTACGTTTCAATATGGTGGCCGAATTATGTAGGTAGAAAAAACATTTTCCAATATTAACATGTGACATATCTAAATTAATATGAAGTCGAGTAGTGCAATATATTTTTTAACTTAAAATATGTACGCATTATAGGGGGGGAGGGGGGTGAATAAAGGAATATGCCCGACAAATATCTACTCAGCCTGGATGCTCTTGGATGAACAACCGAACAAAAACTCCGGAACCTGTCCAACAAAGATCTCCTCAACGGAGATGCTCTCTGATTAACAAACGTGCCAGGCCTTTCGTGATGGGAAAAAGGAAAGCAAAATAAAGGAATCAAAGGAAAAGAAGCAAAGTAAAAGAAAGGTGACAAGAGACATCGATTTTAAGTCTACTGAAAAGAAAAAGAAGAAAACGGAAAAGAAGAAGATTAACAAAAGACAAGCAAATGATTGTGAATCCTCAGACGATGACGATGCTGAATGCATTTACTGCGGTTATTTGTGGTCTCAATCTAACGAGGGATGGATAAGATGTAGGAAGTGCCATCGCTGGTCACACTGTTCGTGTGCTGGTGAAGAAGACGACGATGATGAAGCCACCCATTTGTGTGCAATGTGCGTTGAAGGTTAATATTTTCTGGTGCAGGTACTATATTTTATGTGCAATGTTCGTGAAAGATTAAAATTTTCAGGTGCAGGTACAACGTTGTAACGATTTTATATCTCAATGTGTATTTTTTCAATTAAAACTCGATTTCATTAAACAAGCAAGACTGTATTTGATTCCTGAAAAATACCCCACACTGCCCCAACTGCTGCCCCACTTTACCCCACTGTACGGGGCAAAGCGGGGCAAATTGCACCCTGAATATTTTTTTATCCTACAGTGAAACTGTTTGTCTTACAATACATATTATTTAATAAAATCTTGGAGTATAAACGACATAACAAATAAAAATTTCTTAACAATCAAAATAATAATAACTAATAAACTATTTAAATGTGTCTAGATGTTAGCTACCCCACTATGTCCCCCTCTCCCCTATATAAATGGGGTGGAACAAATTAATATTTTTAAATATGATCGTGTGGCATGCCAAAATAAAGAAAATCGGTTGTGTCACCCCAAGACTTTCCCGGCAAGCAGATATGCCCCCCTCCCCTGCCCCCGCCAACTCACCTTAGTATATGTCGAAAAACCCTTAACCAATACCAAACGCGACCATAAAATGCAAGAGTGGCTTCAATGTGGAGGTTGATAAATACAGGTATCCCCAAACTCTTTAAATCTATACTTATGACCTATAGATAGTTAGGCAGTATAATGTCGGATGCGCTCGGTTTCATCTCAGCCAAGTTCTACTACCACCAATCGCTCTTTGTTTGCCGATTTCGTGGCAGGTGAATATAAAAAAGGCAGATCTGGATTTAAAGAAGGGATTTGGTTGTATCGACAATAACGCTTTGATCGGTGAGCTGGCTGGTGCAACTCTCACTACTGCAACATTTCACAAATTACTTATCAGGGCGGATTTTTGTAATGCAAATGAATACAGTATTTTCGCACCTGTTCTCAAAGATATTTGTGCAAAGTTTCACCCAGACGGGATTAAAACTCTGGACTGTAATAATAACATCCAGATAACCAAATATACAATGCGGTAGGTATAAAGAAGGAAATAAAAAAGTGAAGCTCGAACTATTAAGCATCTTTTTGTTATTTTCCCGATCGAATTCAATGAGGAATAACTAAAAGGTCGCTTTCTCGAAGCCGCTCTATAATCAATGGATGTTTACCATCGATGATGGCGTTTACGGCGCGCGTGTAACCTGCTCTACTGGTACACCTAGGCGGGAGGAATTCCCTGTTCCCGAAGCGGAACACCAGTGCAGTGGTTCAGAACGACGCGACGCGGGCTCTAGCGATTGTCCCTTGTGTGCGTGATGGGAACCGAACGCACCGTCGCCGTCGAACCCACCCAAGCATGCACAATAAGACGTGTAATTTGGCTCGAAATTTGCATCGATTTGCATAGCTCCGATGACTCCGTGTCTCGGCATCCGTGTCCTCGTTTAGTAGGGAGTTTATTTTATGTCATGAGAAGTTTGTTTATTTTATGGAGTGGGATGACAACAACAAAAGGCGAACCTGGTCCATAATTGAAATGTAATTCCGTTGATTTTATCCCAACGAAAAATGGTGACCAAGCCGGGAATCGAACCCGGAACCTTACAATGAAAGATCAGGCGACCTAATCGCTATGCCACTGAGCCAGTATTGTTGTGTATAAACAGGTTGACCTTCCATAAACAAAAACAAATAAAATAATACCACAGAGGTTTTACCTATGCTACTCTTAGATTAAACTCTGAAGATTCAACACTGACGGATTTATCCACCTTATTACAAAATACATATATTATTTCTTCGATTTCAGCCATTACTCAAACGTCGCATTAGAGAGGTCTTAATTGCAATGTAATAGATCTTCATATCTCGTATGAGGATGGCACAGATGTAATTAATATTTCCTCCGCTATGATCTATCGTTATGATTCGATGTAGCGGCTAACACATCGGCATTTTAACCTGGCGTTGGTCAGGGAAAATTTGTTAGGACGGGTCTCGCAGACCCCAAAACAAAGATAGTTGTTATAACGATTTATGATAAGGTGTAAAAATGCAATCGAAACTAAATTCAAAATCTGAATAAAATACACTCTTTATTAATGCAAAATCGAAAGCGTAAATAAAATATTAATTAAATAACCATATTAATTCTGCACCCCTTTTGGCCAAAATTCTTTTTAAAATTCCTCGATCTCCCTCTTCTCGTTCAATAGATACATTTTATATACCCTCTTTTCACACGAACAATGCAAAAAATACCTTTTTCAGACGGTCATGTTTACATTATAATAAAGCTTCGAATGACCTCGACATATTTTCCGACACGTTGGTTAGTTTTAGGAAAAAAATAAGCGATTTGTTGTTGCATTAGCTTATAGTTTAATTTGTTTTTAAGTAAAACTTTTTGTTTTTTGGTTGCATTAGTTTAGTTTGGTTGCTTGGTTTATGGTTATAAATTTATAAGTTATTAGTGTAATTTTGTTTGTAATTTTCCCTTTGCTACTATTTATAATGTTTTGAAGTAATTAATGGTAATATAGGTCTATTTGTATTATGTATTATTTCCACACAAATGTATATGATGTTTTTACCTAAATAAAGAAAAAAAAAGGAAAAAAAGTAAATAAATAAATAAAAACGAAAATAGCCAGGGTTACGTAATTTCCGAATTAAAACATTATAAATTTCCCAAAATTATTAAAACAATTAAAAAATTATAAATTTCCCAAAATACGGGAGTGCCAAATTGTGCATTTTATTTACAATAATACAAGTTATAAAAAAAGTATTCAGATAATTGTGTAATTGCTTCTTATTTCGCAAAAATAAATAAATAAAAGCAGACGTTCAATTTTCTAAATAATTTAAATGTGTTTTTTTTATTAACCATTTTTTTATAATTTAACTAATTGAAAGCCATTAATGTTGAGTCTAAACATTTTTACAGTACGTATTCCGTACCGTTTTGCATTTATAAAATGCACTTTTTGGGTAAGGAATGCGAAATGCGGAGAAACACTAACTTCCATCGACTAGGTCTGAGAACATCTACCTCCGATTTAAGACAAGTCCAAATTATGTGCTCAGCCATCTGACGACCCAGAACATACAAGCACCATGTGTCATCTCCGGAGAAGGTAGGTGCAGGTGCCAACTTTGGTGATCTTCTTCGGTATACCTTGATAGCACATTGAGCTAACACCTTGATAGCATGTGAACTGTCGTTCCGCGAACGTAAATATTCTGCACACAAAATTAATGAAACACCGCTTCATTGCTAACAGCCTGGTTTTTGCAGAGCAACCCCTTCTTTAATATCATAAAGTGATCGCTGATATACTATATAGTAAAGTGTTTAGGTGTGCCAGGAATGTCAACGAAATCAGCTGAACATATTTGTATCTCCCCGCCTTGGTGATAAGATCGTCCGGTATCAAAATGTCTCAAAATTCCGCAATAATTTTACTAGGAGACTAGGAGAATTTTACTAGGAGACGTCTTTCTTAGGATTATACTTAAGAACCCCGGCCTTAAGATTGACGTCTCAGGTCCCGACATTCAAACCAAGTTTTGTAGACAATGTGGCTGCTATTTTATTTAGGTCCTCGTTATCTCTAGGTGTTGGAGTCGCACAAACAACTCACGGCTTTTACTGGTTTTACTGATGGATTCTACAGACTTTTTATTCTCCACATTAAGGGTGCAAGAAAGGCTGGCTTATATATCTTCATATTCCCAGGTATGTTGATACTAGTACGAGCAGCTGCATCTTCTCATTCCGCTTCGCACCCACTTTAGCTGCCTATTTAATTTACCTTAACGGTGGAGCATAGAATTGAGGGGAAGGTGGACGAAACACGGAAAGTAAGAACAGTAAAATTTCCGGGGCTATCAACTACGCAGCGGACCTCTACAGCTTTCTACACCCACACCCAACATGGCGGGTTAATTATGCTTTTGGTTAGTTAGAAGTAAGCGGTCGGCAGTCGAGGCGTCTCCGGGCGAGGATGTGAATCTTCCGGGAAACGCTCTCGTGGGAGCTCGCTCGTAATTAATAGGCCGGGCAGCGCGCGTAACACAATAAAATTGATAAAAACAAAATCACAGTCCCATCGCGAAGCTTCTCGTAACTCGCGATCGTGTAGGGATGCATCTTCTTAACCGAGTGTGCGCCGCCCGCGCCTCGTCCGACACGAGGAAAAGACGCCATTTTTATTAGACCTTTTTTGCAAGTCATTTTAAACATAGATTCACACGAGTGGTTTGCCTGCGACTACGCAAAAAGCCAGTCTATAGTAAGTTAGGGCAAGGGATTCGAAATCTGCCGTGATAAATGAAAACACAGTAACTTCATTTACTGTGTTTATACAAGTTTGGTTCTTTAAAATCACGAGTTGGAGTACTATAAGGCAAATTTTTCGGTTTGTCTGTCGATGGATAGTTACCGAGATACCTTAGATAAAAACACAGTATTTTTTTAAAAATCAGAATATTTTAAATAAAAAACCCAGTATGTATAATTTTTTAACTTAAAATACAGTAACCTATTATTTACTGTGATCTTTTTTAACACTTATGAGCATTTAAGAAATATTTTTGTTTGGTTACAACACGGCTTCTTCAGATACTGTGGTTTTAGGTAAAATTTTGTTAAAAGTTGATTTATTAATACACGAATTAATCACAGTATCTCAATTACTGTGTTTAAGGTGCCTGCAGTTTTTTATTTATTAATAAAAAAGTTATATTTATTTTACATGGTTAGAAAACCGTAATGGGTAAAATTTACCTATAAAACAGTAACCACTCAGTTACGGTGTTATAGCTTAAAAATATAAAATTTATCAAATTATTTTCCTAATTTAAAACACAAAATCTAATTTAATTAATTAAACAATTATAATTTCATATATATTTTCATGCAGAATTGAAGTTCTAAGTATTTTTTAACAGTAAAGATTAAAAGACATAATCTATATTGATTACTTTGTTCATGGAAACAAATATTTACCAACTGAACTTTGACCGCGTTTTTCTCAAAACGTCTTTTTTCAAGTTACTGTGTTTTCATTTACGACGGCAGAAATGGTGGCGCCCCAAAGTTTTTTGTTTGATTATATTTCCTATTGCTTTCAACAAACTTAACATCTTAATTTGTTGAAATTATGAAACCCTACACTACTCTAGACCAGGCTACCAAAAACTAAGCAACTGTTACTCGAACACTCTGTTATTAACAAGTAAATACATTTCTTTTTAAAATACGCCTGCCGGTACAAAAAGTTAACTATTGTAATTATAATTATTTTCATTATGGTTATTTTATGAAATATTTGTGGTTTATGTATTTATCCATGTAGATAGATGTATATTTCCTAAGCCGAGCACCGGCTTAGAATATGTTCTATTCATGAATGTGGTATATGTGGTAGAATATGTGTATTATATGTGGTAGTGTATGCGGTAGAATATGTGTGCGTAGAATATGTGGTGGAATATGTGGTATTAGAATATGAGCACATAAATATATGTGGTATTCAGGTCTACGCATCAGATGTCTATATAATCGCAGCCTGTTATCACTTGTTTTTGCCTATAGTGGCCACTTTAAATGTGTCACGTATATACTGATCCAGCAGTAACTACTGATTACATACTCTATCCGCATCTTATCGATCAATGTAAGCAGAGTAGCATTTTAAATTCGGCGACGTGCATACTTTACGTGTGCTATTTCTTTTTGGCTTTAGTTTCTGAGCCATGTCACAGTATACCAGATATTAGCTTCTCTTAAAACAAAATAGAAATCAATGAGAGCTATGTCACGAGCCATAAGGGCATGCATATGGCCACCAGATGTCCGCTACTCGGCCGACACGCTCGAAAAAGTCGCGAACCTACACCCGCGCGAAACGCTAACCAAAGGCGTTCGTCGAGATGTATCCCTCTACTCACTTCCCTCGCACACTATCCCCGCAATGCGCTGTCGTTCGAGAGTGAGTCTACTGTTCTCTCGGTATACTGTGGTCATATGGAGTAATTGGCCGAATTACAGTTTCGTTTTCTTCGGTATTGTACCTACACTTGAAATCCCTCAAACACCAGGTCAAGACTTGGCTTCGGAAGGGTAAAAGAAGTCCGGTATTTTTATCTTTTTTGCGAGCTCCCTTGCAAATGACAGGATAATCTGTAGGGCCATCAGATTAAGTCATCATAATAATATCCTTGGCGTGTTTGGCAAGCATTTGAAGACTGTGGGAAGACTGGGCGATTAACGTACCCTTTCTTCCTATTGGTTTCGAAGCGAATGATATATATTTACTGCATTTTGAAAAGCAAACTTGCTAAATTAGGACTCATCGAAGACCCTTCGTGCTTTTATAGAACGGGTCATCAAACTGCAGGACCATTTGGATGTGTCCGATCTTCCACTCTCTTACCGCTACTACTTTACTAAGATTATTAGTTGCTGATTATTTCTTTCTTATTATCGTTGTCCTGAAGTCGGGTGAGAGTCAAGAAAACTCTTTCCCAAATACTTTTTTTTTAAATTTCCCAAAAAAACATTTTCTAAATATTCACGATGTGTAATATTAGTTTGATGGCTCTGAAATCGCCCCACTTATGTATATACCTGTATTTTTAAAAATTGATGTTAGAAATCTTTTTAGCCAACCGTCGGGAATATGTCCATCTACGAGTCACCATCATCACTAGAGCAACAACTGACTATGAGTCTTAGTATCGTCAAGAATCTTCTTCTATTTCACTCTATTCTGACTTTGGTATTCCAGTTGTTCACTCCAAGGGCAATTAGGTCTTTAACCACAGAATCAATCAATCACAGTTTTCCACAAAGAATATGCCCTAGCCACCTGAGCCTTCCGATTTTCAGGAATTTTCACATCATATACAGGTTTATACAGGTTTTACATTTCTTTGTTTGTTCGTTTTCTCTACACGCCATCCTCCTGTACGGCACCGTGGATGCTGTGAAGTATTTTGCGTTCAAAATATCTAGTGCATCTTCACCCGCTTTGGTGAGAGTCCTCGTTTCTGACGCGCATGTTAAGACTGTACTGACACTTGTAGATAGTTGCTTTAATCCACCGGAATGACAGATTTGGGACTGGCATGTTTAGGCGCGGACAGAAAATTTAATTTGGGACTGGCGTGTGAAGTAATACCTACATATCTGCAGTCATTAAACTTACTATCACCTCTTTGTTGGTGTTGTGTCGCTAGTAATTAATAAGACGAGGTTTTCTTGAGCTCTGTCAAAATTCTTAACAAAAATCGAAAGTTTAGGGACCAACAACAAACCTAGCTGGCTTCACTCTTTTATCATGGGCAGCTATGTTCTCCCTTATTGAATTTTGTTTATTCACCTATCCCTTTCTTACGTGATTAAATTCCTATAATATATTTTACCTGATTAAGTTAATCGTTCAGATTTAGAGGCCTGGAAATTTACTAAAGAGGGCGGCTTAGACGGGATTTTATCAACTCACTAGGCAGAGCCTGTATTGAGGTGATATTAAGTGCTGCCGGGTGTACATATATACGTATTTTCTGCAATCTTGGGAAATTATATAAGTGTATATAGTATAACTATTTTAGCTTAAATATTACACTTATTAAATAGTTATGTCTCCTATTGATTTCCATTGATTTTCAGAGTTCATTTAGATCTTATTACTTCGGCTGTTTGTACAGTGTTTCGAAATGTACACAGTTTACTGCAAATCGCAGCGGGATATATACTCCACTTAATACCTCTCCAACATTCCTCCAATCCTATAAATCATCCACAGCGCATCATTTGGCGGGACTGCCCTTTCAATTCCCAGCAATTATTTAATAGTAATGAGGACGCGGGCACCTCTAGACTATCAGGCGTGATGCTGCGGCTCAGCCGGAAGCATCATTACGCTAATGTTTGTAATGCCGAGCAATTGGATTAGCAGATTTATAGATGACGCACTCGCATTAAAGCTGCGTAATTTCAAATGCATCTTAGCCATTATTTTAAGAATAAGGAAGATTGGCGCGCCTTAAGGTATCTAGCCCAGTAAATTTTATATACTTTCAAATTCTTAACACCATTTAGAGATAAATTATACAAAAGTTGTCGTTTCTTTTTATCGGCTTCACACAAAATATGTCTTAATTTCATTGTATATGTCTTAATTCAATTTTTATTTTATTAATTTAATTATTTAAAGAAATGCGCATTTTTTAAACTGTAGTACATTATATTTAACATTATCATTAGAGGCTCCGTTGTAAATAGTAGCAAAAAGAGAGTACCGCAGCCCAGTCCTTCTATAGATCAACGCCGCCTAACTAGGCCTAGGCTCGTACTAAGGCAAGCATACCAAGAAAACAGTGGCTTGTGCATACTTCAAACTACATAAGTTAAAACAAATGTGTCTAATAATATTAGGAACTAACTTAAGGCAATAAATAAGGTATGTACAAATTAAACATTAATCTAAAAACTAGGTCATTGATATGTCCTTGCGTTAGTAGGTATGTCAGTGTGCAAATAATATTTTTTAAATACCCATCATAAAATAAATAGTAAAGAATTTCAATTACATGTGAAAAGGTAAATAATAATCAAATTGAAATAATTATGGATGGAAAAAAGAATTGTGTGAAATAGTCAACACCGGTCTCTATAAACCAGGTCAAAAACCCCGAGAACACATTGAAAAAATCTGCTTGACTGACATGATTTCAAAAACTTTAATCCTGTTTCTTTTTCGTCTCAAATTTCTCTATTGCAATAAGTAGAGACTTTGTCACTTTAGATATAGGGATTCTGAGGTGAATAGACAACATCACCCATTGGACCAGAAACAACTCCCATAATATTAAGTTGCTAGCGGAAAATAGATTACTGGTCGCCAGCCTACAGTATAGGAGATAACACTATAATGATGTCATGGAAAGGCCTATTCTCCTGATGTTGATGATATCCTCCTAGCCTAGTTCGGCTATACATCATAATTCAGCTAGGTACGTCGCTGCTATGTCCTGTCGTGTGCCCGCAAGTGACCGCAATGTTAGTAGTCGAAGCGTATATAATGTACGACTCTAAAATAGCCGAGAAGGACCCATTGTTCATTAAAATCAGCACGAGAAAAATGATTTTGGTTTAATAACGGCCATCTCGGATAACGGCCGCCATTTGGAGTCCGCAGGGCCAAATTTGTCGGAGCAGTGGGCCAAATTGACCATTTGGTTCTAATAATCACGTGTGCAAAAGGATTTGCTTTTATCACAATTTGCAGTATTCTGTCAACATATAGGACTAACCGCCTACTAGACTATTGTGTGAAGAGTGCGAGTAAACTTAAGGCACCGCCGCAGTAATTATAATTTATAGTTGCGGCTGATCTGGATTTTACTCGTTCTTTTTTAAGGTCCATGTCCACTTTTCTTCTGTTCTGGAAAGCGGGGGCTTAATGGTCCCATGCAGCTTTGTTCCCAATGTCAGCCTATTTTGTGACCGGTCGGACTCATAGTTCAGGTCCTCTTCAGAAGCTTCCCAGAAGAAATAAATTAAATGAAAAAGTTTCTCCAGACGAGCCTTGGACAGTTCATTCTTCAAAAGCAATCGGCCGATTGCAGGGGGAATTTGTAAATGCAGTTTTTCTAAAAATGTGTTAGCTGTTGGACCTTCGGTCTTTTACCTATTAAATGGCCCGTCCGGCACCCGATCCCGATGTCAGCCGGCAAAGGGTAGCATGGGGTAAAATTGATCATACTAGATAGGTTCGAGCTATGACCTGTCTAATGGAAGGAGAGGTATTACATCGATAATCTCAAGTGGTCTTGTAAGCATCCGTGCCCTGCCTTAAGATCTGTCTCCATCCAGAACGATTCCCAGCATTTCCTACTTAGGGGGCTAGATTCCTATTTAGAGGGCTATTTACTTAATACTATTTACATATTAGAGACGATTCCTGTTTAGAGGGCTCGAGGTTCCATGTATACCTATGGCGCTTTCGCATATCTTTGTATCGCAGGAGCTGCCCACCTTGGTTGCGCTGGGTTTCTCGAAGCTCTTAGTAGAAGATGCTTTGCCACTCTCTTCTGGGGCATCCAAGATGCATGTCCGCACCACCATAGCCGCCACCACATCGAATTTGCCGCTATGCCGAAGATTAAATCAAGACGTGGACTTCAATTTTTCTGACGGTGCCCGACCAGTAGATGTCCAACAAATGAAATTTGTTGAGTGTGCGAATTTGTTTCCGATGTAACCATCACGTGTTACAGAAATATAGGAGATTCAGCTACTGCCGCAATCGTCATCAAAAATTTTCGTCGTTAACTTGATATCATGCGAAACCTTGGAAATTTTGCCGAAAGTGGCTGGTACCGCGTTAATTCTACCATTGATGTCAGCTTCTAGGTCGCATTCTATTCCCCTATTCCCCTATTTCTATAATTATTCTTTTACTACTTACATGGACTACATGTCCTACAAAACCTATCTACGTTTTTTCAGTGGACAATAGTCCTGGCGCAGAATCTCCGGGCCACACTAATGGATGCTGATGCGTGATCCTCCTAGTCGTAATAGTTGCGTGCGTGAATTCGATACCTTCGCAGCTGAATATAACTACTGATAAGTGCTCACTTTCCTGGAGGAGAAATGTTTAGCATAATCCCAGCCAAAGCAGGAATGCGCATCAAGTTACGAGTTCGTTGGGCCTTTTAGCCATCGACGATGGCCTTGAAGATGCCGACTAGGCGATTACTGTACTATGAGAATAAGGGTAGATTGGACTTCATTACACCTTTTCTATAATCATGGTTTTAAATGCTGTATGATTATAACTTACATTCGTAGCTGTCAGCCAAGTACTAGACATAAATAGTCGCCGATGCCAGCAGAAAAGATAGCCTAAAGTAGCCGTTTTGCAAAAAAATGTTTTTTGCCATTGAAAAGGATTGCAGGCCATAGGTTTAAATAAAAGAATTGAAGTAATTCTAGACAGTTACAGATATTTCAAAAAATATCAAGCTTAGTACATAAAAAACAAACATTGGATGGAATAAGATTGTATGAGAAAATATAATAAAATTACCTAGATACCAAGATTACCATTTTGTATAAGGCTACTATATTTGTGGACATGATACCAGGAACCATACATAAATATATAATTTAATATGACCAATTACCTATAATAACTAAGTAGGTACATTATGAAAAAAAACGAATTATCTACTTTTACACAGAAAGTTTGCAAAAATTAAATACATACCTACATTAATAATGCAAAAAACAATTACTTAATATTAAGCTAAACCATACCAACTTAAGGTTAATAAAGGGGAAATTATTTATTTTAAAAACATTACAAGTTACCCATATCTTTGGCACTATTATGTTAGAAATAAATAAAATCTAGCCTAAATCGGCGACAGGCGATTTTCGGTATTTTTGTCAGTCGTGCTTTAGACGTAGCATTAGTATTCATAGTGGTTTATTTTGCAACTAAGAATTTTATTAAAATTAAACTTTTACTTTTCAGGCAAGTGAGGCCTTGTTGGACCAAAATCACTTTGTGGAAATTTGGTTGGAATATCTCGTATACAAGCGACACATATAATATTTAAATTTCGACCTAGATATGTATGAGGGAATCAAATATTTAAATTTGCGGCGTCGCGTGTTTGATATCTCACGACGTACGTTCGAAATTTAAATCTTCGTATACAAGTGAACGTATACAAGCGACGTAAATAATATTCAAATCATTTTTGGAAAACTACTATTTTAATATCACGGAAAATACTGCGAATTGGCGCGCGGGGGGAGGTTGGGATGGCTTGGGGTGGTTGTCGGAGAGGGAGCGAGGAAGTCTACTTGCCGGGGAAGTCTTAGAGAGACACAACCGATTTTTTATTAAATATTATTTTTTATTGAACATGTTTTTTTCCAATCCCCACTTAGTCTGGTATGTCCATATTTTACATAAAAGATTTTGGCTGAATAACATCATATTCCATTGGACATGATTGATTATGACGTACAAAAATTAGTGAGAAAATTTGCTTTATTGAGATATTCCAAAACTATGCTGGCTTAGCCCTTCTCCGTCTTATTTATATTAAACAGCGAAGAACTTCGCTATGAAATTGGACGTCGAAACATAGATAACTAGTACGTATAATAGGTGAGAGCTAAAGGTAAGTGCCATATAAATTCGTTTTACACGCGGTGTTTATGCCCGTATCCTCAGATGGTCGACTGATGACTAGAGTTACGCCAAGCCCCAGAGGTTGAAGGATGCTCAACGAGGAGAAGAAAATAAAGAACGAAATAATAATATATTTGCTTCTTCCAAATATAAAGTGGTATTGTAAAGACCATCACCGTATACTATTTATGTATATATTTACTAGTGGTATTTCCAGGCGTTGCCCGTGTTACATCCGTGCTCAAATACATATGTATACCATTTTTAACGGTATAAAGGTATGTATAAACGGTATAAAGGTTGTAATACTGCAGTGCAATCTGGTGGCGAGTAACAATTAAGTTAATAGCGCGAAAATATTATGCGGGCTTAAATGTCTGTATATACCAATTTTCATGGCAATTCGTTGAGCAGTATAGAAGTTGATATACTGTGGCGAGTTGCCATAAATTTAATAGCGCGAAAATAGCACGCGGGCTCAAATGTCTATGTATACCAATTTTCATGGCGATCGGTTGAGAGGTATAGAAGTTGATGTTCTGGAGTGCCATCTAGTGGTAAATTACAAGAAGGTGGTTGTCATAAAAAACATCTCTATGAAAAAATACATATAAGTGACAACTTTCGTGGAGATCGGTCGAACGGTATCTATAAGGCTCGGACAGACAGGTATACCAACGTCCATTTTTATATACTCGTATATAGATGTATTGCACCTACATACAAATGATAAATACAGAGTTTTGTAAGTTTGTAAAGTCTTATTTGTTTGCACCTGAATTATTGTGATACAGAGGCTGTCTCGTTCTCAGTCCAGAAACTGGATTTCAAAGCGCCCCAAAATAACCATTGAAATTGTATCAGAAATTGGCAGAGGTCCTTTAATTTTAACTCTACTAAATAATTTAAGAATACTCTAAAGAGACATCTAAAAAATCTCTAAAGAGACATTTAGGTACTCCACTCATGAATACCCCCCCCCCCCCCCGTGTCCTTTTCTTTCTTGTCCACATATTCCAATCCTCCCTTCGATATCGAGTTGACATACGTTACTAATCACTATTATATTTTCTTTACTAGCTGACCCGGCAAACTTCGTACCGCCTAACAGTCAATGAATGTCGTGTTACAGATTAGCTGAAGTTAATTTATGATTTTATAAAAGTAATACAATGAATACAAAATGAATATTAATTTCACTACTTTATTAAGATAATAACACAAAAAGAAATAAAAAAGTACAAAAAATAAGTATGTCAATCGCGTGTCAGCAAGACATGATTGAATTAAACTATTTACATATTGTGCAGCATGGGATGCACTCGGTTTAATTCTCTTCATAGAAGCACCTTGTGATATGCGACTTCTTTGTTTTTTTATCAGGCGCAAGAACAAATAAAGCGGATGATTTGCCGACACGAGAATAAGCCACGTACAACTGACCATGAGAAAAACACGGATTTACATTTTGTATAGGATAATGTTTCTTTTTTTTGAATTTTTCGCTAACTTTCGAATTTTTGTTTTTAATAGTTATTCTGCTATTCGGGACGAAGAAAAATACAACAAATCAAAAACCATGAAAATCGGTCCAGCCGTTCACGAGTTGTAAGTGTTCGAACAAACCCGACTTTGTTTTATATATATATAGACTAGCTGACCCGTGTCCACTTCGTGGGGCGGTAAAACTTTTTACTTGTGGTGAAATTATGAGTGTAGTTTGGTTAGTACTGAGTGCTATGATTTATTTCCTGACTGCCAAAAGAAGGGTTATATTTTTACTGCATAATATGTATGTATTTTCATGACAATGTGACTATATTACCGTATTTGTGAGTGTCTTCTTATGAGTGTCTTATTTGTGAGTGTCTTATCTCTTTAACCATTTATGAAGTAAAAGTGAAATTATATGCAGTAAAAGGGAAAAGTCTTTTATTTTAAACACTTCAGACAATAAATTTACTTATTTTGATAATAATTCATAATTAGTTGTTGATAATATGACCAAAATAAACGTGACCTAACTATTTAAATTATTGTTTTAATATAAAATACTACTTTTTGTTACTTAAATATAAAGTCAGACATATTCTGTCGTTGACTTTTTTGTAGGCATTATCAAGCTCTACAACTTTTCTCTAGAACTTAATCATATATCTCTCATCGTTAAGGCAGCGTTAGTTAGAAACCTTTTCGTTCGACCGTTTTTTCCAACTTACTTTGGAAATCCGACTACCACGAAAAAGTCTTTTCATTTTTCGAATTAATATATAGCCTATGACACTCACAAGTAACGTGGCTTTCTATTGGTAAAAGAATTTTCAAAATCCTCTTTACCTCTTTATAATATTAGTATAGAAGTATAGATGATTACTATTACGTAAGTGTATTCATTTATGACTTCCGGTATGTTATAAAATTACTCCTATTATAAATCAATTAGCCCACATAAACCTGTAGTCACTATAATCCTGGCGGTGTGGCCGGAAGATAATGCCACTCGGCAATAGGCCCACCACGTTGTACTCTCAAGTATTTGCCGATTTTATTCCAGATGAAAGTTGCATAATAAGTAAAACGTACGTGAACGGGTGGTATTTTTACACGACTGCACAACAAAAAAAGAGTGTAATGTGTTCAGGGTTCATCTATGGGTGTTTTCCGTTTTTTTTATTCTATCACAACTTCTAAACGCTTGAGCCGATTTTGAAGTGTGTGATATTGTTATAATCGTTATGTTATCCTGAGTGGCATAGAGCTTATTATGGCATAGGCATTCTTAATTCTCAAATATCAAGTAAGTAGTTGTCTAAATGTCCTAATGTCAATAAATTAACATAAATATATCGTGTTTAGTGTCAAATGAAAAGTCCGATTAATTACATTCCGGAAATAGACATCTATCTATATGGATAAAAACGTAAACCACAAATATTTCGTAAAAAACTGCAATTAAAATAATTATAAATACAATAGTTCACTTTCTGAACCGGCAGTCGTGTTTTTTATTCTTGTTAATATATTTACTTGTTTGGTATGATTACCATTCGATCTGAAACTCGAAGCCTCAGATTCGACTTTAATTAGACCACCCATCTTTTTCATAAAGGTAGGGGGGCGGGGGTCAGTTTAAACTACCTTCAATACAAATACCGCTATGTGTAGCTGCCGAGGGTGAGACATTTTCAGTAAGGAGGCGCTGAACAGGAAAGGGGATTGGTATGTCTTGGTGGGATGGAGAAGCAGAATCCAGCACATGCGTTGAGTAACCTCTAGATTCGATTGCACTCCACTTTTTGGATGCATGGACCAAAGACACAGTCGCCGTAGTCAAGGATGGGCAACACCAGTGAGTTTATTAGAATAATCCTAAGATCGTGGCTTAACCACCTCCGGACACGGTAGAGCATCTTGAGACGAACAAAGCACAATCGGACCATTCTGCTAATGTAATCTTCGAATAAGTGATGCTGCTCAAAGAATAAGCCGATGATTGTGAACTGAAATGAACTGAGTAGAGTAGAATATAATATAAAAGAAAAATAACTTTTTTGTGCTATAAAAACATTATGAATATTACACTGATTTTATAAAAGAATTCAATTAATGCACAAATGTCGGACGTATCACTATAGCGATATCTAAGGTATAGCAATTCCATCTAATAAGATATCCGGTAGTTAAGAGGGGATCAATTTTGATTAGGGGGCGATTAAACAAGATTTAGACGGGTTAAGATGAAGCCCATAATTATCTCTCTGACCACTTTGTTACACTACAAAGTATAACAAACCAACTGATAATTCACAGGTTTACCGTTGATATATACTTGAGTATCATCAGAGTACATGTGGTGGCTACAAAATACGAAGTTTCCAGCGATACCTACTAAATATAAACAGTGTAAAGTTTGTGGTCGCAAGAATTGTCGATTTGTTCACAAAATTGTTTTAATTTCTGATAAAATAGAAATCGATTTAGGCAGTATGCTAAGAGATCGTTGGAGACAAAAAAGTACAATATTACTACAACCTACAATCTAATTGTTAATTTCTCTTTAATTTTTAATTGTATTAGAGATATATTTTTTATTACCTACCTAATTAAACTTTTTTGTTATAGGTATCATAACAGCATAGCTAACTGATTTTGTAACTGAATTGTTTGAAAAAACACTTCATTTCTTTAGTGTTTTTTTTTTTTTAATGAATTGTTGAAATTGAAATTGAATCTGTAAGCAATCTTGTTTTTAAACATGTTGTTTGCCTAAAAGGCAGGTTGTGCTGCACTGAATATTTGTAAATCTCCATGTTATGAAGGAACACCACAATCACATTAAAATAAATTGTAATTTAAATTTATTAGCATTCCTAATGCCATATACACACAAATAATTAATTGCTCGTTGAGGAAAACATACGGCAACGATGGAATCATTATATTATATGTGGATATATGTGCATAGGGGCAAAAGAAAAAAAAATGTTTCACTCTTAACTTTATGAGTAAGAGAAAAATTATTACATGCATTTCTATACTCTGATAGGTGCATTTCCATATACTACGCTAAGATTAGGATTAAGAACCTTAAAATATTATCATTGTATAACAGGCATCTTTTGTAAAAGCGATATTATATTCGTAACCTGTGCTTAAAATTCAAATCCAACTCAGTCCTTCTAAAACCCGTTTATTAAGCCGTGGACGTCCCTCATCAACACCATTTTGTAGCCTCACAATGAGGCCATGCCTTACATCGTGCCCCACTTTCACCGCTCCCCAGTGACAGTCATCTTTTCGCGCGTACCCAAATCAAAAGCTTCAGCCAAAAATAAAGAAATTCGAACCGCGAAACCTGATCATCGCGGATGATTAGCTGGATGATGGGAAAAGCGCACAGTGAACGATATTCTTTTAATCAAATAAGCTGAAGAATATATTTTTTGAGATATTTTCGTTGGAAGGAAAATAAAAATATAATTTTAGCAATGCTTTTCATCGTGAATAGTAAAATTCCAGTAATCGTGAAGATATTTTTATTTATTTTAACAATAGGCTGTCCGTTACTATCTGTACCTATGTCGTATGTTCCATGGAATAACCTTTTACGCATTTAATAGATTTTTAGTAAATCATTTTTTTTATTAAAGGTTTTGACTCTTTACTATGAATATATTTATTTATTTATTTTTTCAAGAATTAATTCTAGCGAGGAACTAGCTAGTGCATGCTGGCTCGCCAATTTATGGCTCAGGGAAGTGCACAGAAATGTTAGCCCTCCTCCAAAAGATCTTACCAGAATCTCATGCAGTAAGCACCTGTTTCATCTTTGTGTATGGAGTAGGTACAATTAATTTGGGTATCTAGGGGCGGACCGTGCTTTTGTGGGGCCCTGGGCTAACTATTACTTGGGGGCCTGCCTAATTAATCAACTAATTGCCATTTTGTAAAAAAAACTTTTTTGATAATGATGTCTAGGTCACAATATAGGAAAGAAAGAGGACAATACAATATTTTATTTGTTTAATATGACAGACACACAAACACAACTGTAAGACATTTAACTTTTCACTAAAAATAGACAAATCGATTAGCGCAAGAAAACGTTGCTACTAAACAACATTAATACTAATGCTATTGCTACTAAACAACATTAAACTAAACAACATTAATACTAATTTTAATAATATCTTAATTAGTAGCTTAATTAAGCAAGTATTGATAATAATTGTAAAGCTAGTTAATATAAGTAAAATTTAAACAAACATCTATTACTAGTTACCTATTGACAAGGCACTAGCCTCGGTAGGAACTCGGTTCACAATATTGTCCATTGTTTTCAATGGAGGCTGGGGCCCTTTATATCCACGGGGCCCTGGGCTGCAGTCCAAAAAGCCCTTATATAAATCCGCCCCTGTAAGTATCTACAAAATAATAAAAGTATCTTCAAAATATTAAGCCGAATATTTCGATTAGCAACCTCAAATGATGTAATTAAGGGAGTCAGAATGACTCCTTTGATTTCCTTCATGATAATTATTAAAGCATCATTCAAACTGAGAAAATTTTAAAATTTATTTCTATTTAACAACAGTGCATGTGACAAACATATTCTTGTCCAGTATAGATGGATATTTTGGTTTTCAATAAATTGATGAATTTCAAATACACAGAGAAGTCAGCATATACATGTGTAATTTAAAACCCCTTTCAGGGGTAAATCATTAGCAAAAACCAAGCAACTTCCAAGTATAAAGAAAGTTTTAAAGAATATATTTTTACATACTAAAACTAACGCCTTCGAAACTCGGCAAAAAGGTTTGAAAGCATGTTTATATCTAAAACGCCGATTTTAGACTTGTGACCTTTTGGAACTGAGGTGTCGATATGATAAATATCAATTAATAAATATCGGAAATGTATCATAATAAATATCAATCTTATCAGATCAATCAATATTTCGTTTTGATCCTATCCTATCAATCAAAACTTTGTTGATTGTTACATTTACGAAGACATTTTACGAAGTTACGAAGACATTTTAAATTTGGTTTGAATTAGAAATTATTGTGTATAAGGACGAAATTACTACCGTCCTCACTGTGAGTTCTCAAAAGTTGGTTTTTTGTCTAAACTTCTCTTGGTAGTGGATTCACTATGCTCCGGGCCCTTCATCGTCGGGGGATGAGCCGCGAAATAATATCGGCCGAGAACGCGTTCCTCCTTTTGTTATTGAGGCCTCCTCTTGACAGTTCTGAGAACGGCGGCGGCGAATTGCCAAAATCTTTTAATCGTGAGCTTCTCTTTTTGTGGCAATTCGCCATTCTGCGGCTTCGTGTTATCGGGCCACTCCACTCCAACATTTCGTTATGATTATAGAGGTCGCGCCGTCTGACCGCTTCTTCAAATCGTATGGCCTTCGACATTATGCCATTCGGTTTCTTGCGAGGTTTTATTAGCATTCTTCATCTTCTTTGTTGTTCTGAGAATAGGGTATTCGTTTTATCCTACTGCGATTTTTGTACTAGCCGGGCGGGTTGGTAGATAAAGGGATGAAATCAGAAGTATCACAATATCATCCGACCCAGAATTAAAATACATCAGCAATATGCAAAATTCGTCAATATTGATTGTAAACGGCGTAAACATAAAATTGTGAGTACGCTTAACATGCACGTACATGATCACGAGACTCGAATCAAAGCAAACATAGCCCTCCACTATAATTCCTATAATTCAAAGGTCATTTATGTATTTGGCCTTAAACTCTTTAATAACCTTTCAAAGTCAATATGAGATTATAAACCAAAAATGCTCGAATATTGAGTTAAACAATGGCTCATCACACATGCTATTTATAAGGTAGACGACCTCGAAAAAATATATCATTATCTGTAATATACACTTATTATGATAAAACATTGTCATCTCTCTTAAATACCTCTATAATTCTTATTTTACAACATACGATGTAAACCTCGTAGGAATAATTTGATAATATTTGATTATACATTATAATTATTGTCATTTTACATTTCTGATTATTGATTATTTATTTCTTTTATTTTGCCAGACTTTGCTTATTATTAGTATATTTTTATTGATTATTTGTTTGCATTAGTTTTAGTTTTAGGCTATTTATTTCTTTGATATTTTTTTATTATTTATTTTATTCATATTTTGATTATTTGAGCAATACTCGAGAAAGAGAGTTTTCTATCTTTTAAACGTTAAATCTCATTTGGGTAAATTCTTAAAGTCCCCTTTGGCGATTTGACAAGACCGCAGAGAAACCTGAATCATTACCCAATCTTTCAACATTTGTGAAGAACCAGTCTCTATGGAACATTTATCCAAACTTGGATATAGCTCTCCTTATCGCGCTTTTGCACTCCGGCCACAATTTATCTGGATAAAGGAGATTTCCTTGTTTAAATAAGTGAATAATTATCAGAGATCTTTATTATCCCAAGAAAACTAAGCTCTTTGACTCTTCCGTAAGTATATATAGGCAGAGAATTATCTCTCTATTTTGTGGTGTACATTAGAACACCACAAAATATTACCATATTACAGAGGATTTCGCCAAAAAATACCTTAAAAAGTGTAATACTTGTTTCATTACACTTTTATTTTATTACTAATTCATCCATTCATTTAACTTTTGAATACTAACCACGAACCTACCCACTAAGCTACCCACCTAAATAAGTAAAATTGTCCGTTGGCGACACAAGATATTAAGATAGGTAGGAGGGAGGGGCGGCACAAAGTCAAATATCTTATACGTAAGAAAAGTATAAATGCACTGTACGGAACCCTCGGCGCGCGGAGCAAACTCGCACTTGACCGATTTTATCTGATGAAAGCACGGCGCAATCGTACCTACGTCATTCACATCGTGATAAGATCGCCTGCCTCTGCCTGCTGCGTTACGACTCGCGTGTGGAGTGGAGTATATTCCAGGCGCGTGCATCTCCCGATAGAGGCCATTTTGACATTGTCCCGCCCGTTTACGACGCGCTTTTACGATCGTTCGTCGAAGATGAAAGTGATGCGCGCTGCTCCTTTTGTGCGGGGCGCGTTTATGCGTCGCGTCGGACGGCGCGTCACGTGCGCGCGGCGGAGGCCGGCCGCCCCGCACACAGGGGTTTCACCCTTTCAATTTGTTTGCTATATGGATAATAGGATGTTCGTGGCAGGTCGACATTCCTTTCAATGGGTAACCTGTTTTTTTGTACGGTTTTTAACGCTAGGTTTTTATTTTATTTTGAGTCTTCTTTTTAAAAATAAACTATTGGATATTAGGAGATTTATTTGTTCATAACATTATTCTATATGAAAATCTGAATTGGAAATCATAAACTTTTATTTTATTTAAGCTCTGGTTACCGAGAAATAGCGTTTTCATGATCAACTTTCGATTATTTAGATTTTTTCTCAGTAGTCAAGCCTTAAATGATAAAGTTCTAAATGACTTTTAAGTCAGTTTTTCACGAAAAACAGACTTCTGTATATAAAAAAACGTTTTCATAAATAAAGTTAAAATTATAAAAAACGCTTCATTAGGTTCACGTACAGAGTTACTCTCAGAAAAGGAATGTCGGCCAGTCGTGAATATTGAAAATGAATGACTGCTACTACCCACCCCATCAGGTATACCCCAGGTTTAGGATCTTAGCCTATTTCTATTCAACTTATGCATATATATGTAATATTTACTTTCAATATTCCGAGTACGTACTATAGTACTAGTACGCAATATATTGCGGATAACGTCAAAATCTACTCACCCATTACTCGTATCGAAGGCTCAAGTGTGTGCGATCTGAACCTATTCGCCTAGCCTCCAGTAGCCACGCAGTAGCGTCGCCGGCATTGATATAAATACAACTATATGATGTAAAGTTTCATTCCTAGAGATTCAATTCAATTCAATTTTTATTTAAAAATAGCAAATAAATCGACATACTAGAAAAAATAGATTGGCATAACTATATCAAGACCATTGATGACAGTACACGACAAAAACAAAAGACAGCTGAAATTAGGCCAAGATCAAACAGCATAGAAACATATGAATTATAATAAAATGGATTAAAAAAGTGTCACATTGTATAAGTAGCATTTGAAACTAACAAATGAGAAACAGTTTTATTGCTTGGCTCTCCCTCACCATTATTCGTACCTAACTTATCCACAATTCTAGAATTGGCAATAGGTTTTTAAATACCGGTCGATTATTTTCAAATTCCCTAACTTTTCATGGAGCAGGTGATATTTCATTTAGCTTTAAAATAATTTAATCGCTATATGACTATCGTAATTTTAGGGGAAGAACGATCAATATCAACTTTTTATTATTTTTGGTAATTCATTTTTTTAATTTAATAACTTGAAATATGTCACTTTAGCCAGGGTTCGTTTGAGCGAGGAAAAAATATAGTTTTTTATGTACACCAAATATAGTTGGGTTTTCTAAAAAAAATAGATTTTACTAAAATTTATACCTCAAAAACAAAAGTATTTCATTTAAAAAAAATAAAATTGACATTGATCGTCCTTCCCCGTAACCCTTCATAGATAATCACATTGTATAATCATAATGTTTAAATGCCACTAGTGATGGATGTAAACCATAATTCATATAACATGCTCTACTGTATTTGTATAGCCTTTATGACATGAGTTCTTTCCATTTAACTATCGTCCTGATCCTGGATCCAACATCGGAACCACGAGTAACAGTTATAATGTGATAGACAACTGAGTTAGCCGTGGAGAATAAGAAATGTGCAAACTTGTCGTCATAAGTTCTAATCTAATATGGAAGAAGTAGAGTCGGGAAAAATTAATACCAAAAGTACGAGGGTTGCTTGAAAATTATCAGAGTCGAAAATAAGGGTGACAACTGTTCATTTTAAACTACCTTCCGATATGGCAAAACTTCTTCAATTTACTCAACTGTTAATTTCTGGGTCAGGGGCGAATTTAGTTGCCTATCTTTGCGTTGTAGAAAGTCGTATGGTTCGATGCAGATTGGGTCTGATGGCCAACTTGGGTTGTCGACTACAGCGGGCGAGCCCGTCACCCCAGGAAGTTTTAACGACTAGTCGTTCTATCTCCCTGGAGTGAGCGTAGAAGACTTGAGGACAAAACAGTCCACCATCTAGCTACGTCACAAGCCCGTAAGAGGCCAACGCCTTAACCGCGAGATAGCCAGGAGTGTTACCCGGCCAGCCTACACTCACGCCCTTACTTCCAATTGTAACCAGATTACTCCAGTCTCTCGATTGGTTACGAGTTCGAGGTCGCTTGCGCGGTCCTCTCCCTTACGAAGCGGTGAAACGGTATTTACCGAATCTATCGCGGACCACAGCATCCTTTGCCCGGCTGTTCACCAAGGAGCGGGTAGCCGATGGTCGTTTCAAGAGCAGTCGCCGTAAGGTCCGCAACCACCCCCGCTCTATAGGAAACAGTACTGCTTCCAGACTTCCCGATTGTTAGTCAGAGTGCACAGTCGTTTCGCTTACGCCACACGGTGCGCAGACCGTCCAGGAGCGCTAGAAGGTTGATTCCCAGGGGAAACTAACCATAAGGCCAGAGTCCTACCCAGGCTCGCACTTCGTGCGTGGAGGCCGTCGGATAGGTGTTGACCCGTGAGTGTGACCAACCCTGAACAGAATGGGTCTTCGTGGCCAACTCAGCAAGGGCCCAGATGGCCAGTATGCTGTTGGTCGATAAAACTTAAAGCTCAGCTTCCATCTGGTAGTTCCGTTGCTTCTCGAAGAGAGAACAACCGAGGACGGCCTAAGTTAACTTTGCCTGGAGCCGAATGTAACTTGGACTTTATGGTCAGTAAGTTTTGTTGGACGGCTCATAAAGTCTAGGTACGCCACTGATTTGCCAATTTGGTCCCAGGTCGAATTGGTCGCAATGCGCACCGCCCACCCTCCCCCGCCGCACCGCCGGGAGGCGATCGCGTGTGCCGCCGGCCGCCCGCACCGCGCCGCGCCATGCGTGATGCCATCAACAAATCTCGCCGCCCTTCTCACCGGACACGCCGCGCCGTGGACATTCCCGATTCGACCTATTCCCAAACGTTCCCAATAGCCCGAATTCCGTTTGTTTTGTACCTTGTTCAGAGCTAAAGTGCACTAAAATGTAGCCTCTATCCAAATGACGTTACATAAGTCCTAAGCGAAACTGCCTTATACTAAATTGATTACATAGCATACTATGATAGATTGCTGAATTCCATACTAAGATTTGGCAGCCAGAATTATACTGCAAAACGCAATGTGTGGCAATCCTATCTCGAAATTAAATTATTATATAAACAAACGAATTGTTAAATCATAGCTCTTATGTAAATTTAATATTGTTTCCATAAAGATTTTTATTTCACTTTTAAATTAAGTGTTTCACGTCACGTTGGTGTTTCATGTTTCAATACGTAACAATTAGGCACTTAACAGTTTAGATTAATAACTGGCATTCTATCTCTCCTTATTATTTCTGTGATGGCATTTTTAAAAGGCTAAGAATCCTCACCTTAACCTCACCCTATCTCTTTAAGTTACTAACTGAGTTTTTTAAAAATAAAGAAACACATTATAAAAAGTTTTCAGATACACATACTAAAAATACGAGAAATAAATTAAACATTTTTATACCATGTATTAAACTAAACACAGCAAGGCAAGACAAAAAATACTCAGGGCCATATTACTTTAACAGGCTACCAGAAAGTTTAAAAACTATTCAAGTGGAAAGCTTATTCAAAAAATTACTTAAAGAATTCTTATTAGACAAAGCTTTTTACTCGATCGATGAATTTGTTAATTTTAAATAATTTTTCAAATTTTTTGGTCATTTTTTTGACAATTTTAAGTAGCATTTTTTAATTATTCTGACTTTTTCTGATTTTAATTTCTTGATTATTTTTATCAATTATTTTAATTTGCGGTTTTAGTAAATAAATCTTAAAAATAATTTGGATGCCCTAAAAGCTATAAAGAAGTAACTGTATGTACGTGGTGATAAATTTAAATATTGTAAAAACGAACTAATATACTGTAATTTAAATGTACCTAAATATTAAGTTTCTACAATCTGTTAAGATTTTTTTGGAAATAAATTGAAATTGAAAAATTGAAATTGATGTATCCAACCTCTACAAACAATGCTATATATGGCACTAATAATTGAATGTTATTATTGTTATCATTGGTTAAATTATTAGGTTTTTATAATCAATCAGTCTTTTATTGAAAAACATTTATTGACAATCTTATTAAAGATGGCCAAATAAAGCTATTAGTTTCGCCTTCAATGCTATCGGCGCCACCTGCCTTTTGCCGGAGAAGAAGCGTTGCTAAAATGCACTATGGACTTGAGCAATCTAATGCCATATTTGATCAATGCTTATACAGAGTTTATTAGGTCTAAAAATGACGGTAAACAAACATTTTCGTATTCCATTTCTGCACTGTCATGACGTATGGGCAATGAATCTTGTTCGGGGTTTATTAAAGAACGATCGAATTCGAACATCCTAAACAGGAAGGCGTGCAATCTGAAGGTTTAAATACTCATTGTCTTGTGAAATTTCTTTTTTTTGAAAGATAATCAATACTAGTAATATACTCAAAAATACACAATAAATTGTTAATTTGTATCACATATCAAATGTTGTATCTTCTTTAAAACGTTGTACTATTCTTTTGTGCACAGCCAGCTGAAGTTCTCATCAATTCTTTGGTCTCCACAATATGACGTGTATCCTACTACTATTCTAAACGCGAATGTTTGTAAGAATGTATGTATGGATGTTTGTTACTCTTTCATGCAAAAACTACGGAATGGATTTTAATTAAACTTTTCAATAATATAGCTTACACATCAGAATAACACATAGGCTATAATTTATAAAGATGTATAATTTTCTATCATCATTATGACAATTTTCCATCACCACGCGGGTGAAACTGCGGGGCGCAGCTAGTATCAATATAAATGAACGCACACAAAAGAAAAATATTTTTTTAAAGTTATAAATTTTAGTTTTAAAAATATCATATCTCGACGCCTTAGAAATGGGAACTCTCTCGTACCTAATATGAAATAGGAACTCTCCACATATAAAAGATTCTACATTTCTGTGCAATGAGTTAAAGTGTAAAATAATTTTTCAATATTTTCGTCGCGATATTTTTTAATCAAAAAGTATTTTATTAAACTAGGTAATACAATAGGTATAGGCCACGCAAGCGACTTCGGTCCCGTGACAAGTGGAGAGGTTTAAGATATCCTGAAGGTTAATTCCAGTCGGAGATAACCTGCCAAAACTGGTAGCCAGGGGGCGAGGTGGCCTATTGGGTTACCTTTCTAGTGCCTCGCCGTAAAATGTTGGACTCTGGCGGGTTCGCGGCTTTGCTGGACGGTACATTTGTAACGTCCCAAAGTCTTCTAAACTTACCCCACAGGAGACAAAACGATCATTATTGTTTAAAAAAATCCTAGGGGGACGACTTCGCCTGTTGTTAACATCTCCATAAAAAAAACATACAGTTGATAAAGATTTTCGTGTTTTCATCATATCTTTTTTTTTTAATTTAATAACCATTTTTTTAAATACAGCTTTGTATAAAATCTAGCCAAGCCTAAGGCTTACCTGCTGGAGATTATGATAGAGTGACTTTCAGTGCAACTTTAGTGGCCATTTTGACCATATTATAATATATCTGCTGCATTATCTGCTACATTAGTAAGGATTAGTTGGTACAGAAAGCAACCCCCTTAATAATATTTACATGCTAATAAAATAAAATATGAATCTTATTCGTATCCCTTACACTTGTGTTTCACTTTCACTTATTTTAAAGCTAACTATTTTTAATCCTTTTTTTTTTGTACATTTTTTAAAGGTTAAAATTTAGAGGAATTTTGTTGAATAAATGAGGGATTAGCCAATTCAATCTTCTTTTGCCATAAAGGTTGCGAAAAGGAGGGACGATTAGCCGTTCATTTTGTATCTGTCTAGTGCTGTGTTTATGTTGGACATAAATTCGGAACTCGTCAGTCTCGAAATATTGAACTGTCAATCTATAAATAAATAATACATTAGCTTATAATATGTCACAATACTTGAAAAGTCCTATCTGGTCGTTTCTGAATTTATTTCGAACCTTGGAACTATTATTTTTAAAATACGGTGTTGTAGAGATGTGATGCGCGATATATAAGTTTTAAATGTATTGCCGTAGGTTGTAATTCCATAAACAATAATAGATTCGACCAGGGCAAAATACAGACTTCTCAGCTGATTGTATTTGAGAATGTATTTTAAGTGATAGATTTTTATAATTATTTGTCTTAAGTTTTTTGCAAATGTTATTAATGTGCACTTCCCAGTTGAATTTTTTATGAATCGTTAGTCCAAGGTACCTATCTAAAACTATTCGTCGAGGAAACTGAGCCATGGCGTACTTTAAATAAGCTTAAAAATCACTCTCACTCACAGAAGTCAGACATTCACTGCTGCATGTTTGAGAGGCGATGGCTTTGATGAATATGCCGCAGCGGTGTGCGCGCCCCGCCGCGCTGCGCGAGAAACATCGTAAACCGCCCACTTTTTGCATTTTATTTTATTCAATTTCCTTCAAAATGCATCTCTACGCAGCGCAATACTGACGTTTACGTCTTTTTTCACGCACGAACTGAATTACAATACTGCCGGCCGGGCGGCAATCACGCGCGCGCATCGGATAACGCGATGCGATGTAATCTTCTCGGACGCAACTCACACACTCGCATTACACACGAAAAATTCTACAGAATTTAAGGGAAATGTCCCGGTGTGGAGCGGGTCTAATTTAGTGCGGTGAAGATAAACCGAACGGAGTGTAATACCGCGGTTTGGTCGGCTGCTCAATGTACAAAACGCCAATTGATTTCAAACCGCTTTTCTTTAGCTCGACTGTAGCGACTCGAAAAAAAATACTCTAATCCTCAGGCCTCTTCTCTAAATATATTTTAAATATTGGTGATAATTTAAGTTAAAACACCGATGTTAAGTACCAATGTGTAGAAGACACTTGAAAACCCTAATCCAGTAATGTAAAGTAGACTAACGAAATAAATAATTTTCTATATTAGGTAAACGATTAACTAAATCTCTTCATGCCTTTTGGAGTTGCTCCACAAATGACACATTTCGATGTAGCATTCGTGCCACTCAGAATATTGCTCTCACTGCTATTCATCATTGTAAACAACATCCCGCAGCTAACATGACTCGTACCTTTGGCCGCTTTCAGAGTCGATCTGACAGACACGGAGTTGGCTAATTTTATGCTTTTCTTTAATTTCTCATTGCGCACTAGGTTTGCATTTTCTTTACTAACATTAATTTTATTGGCCTGCAGTAAAGGGTCGATGATGGACGTAGGTTGACTCAAAGGTCCTTGCCAGTATCGGCCAGTTTCAGGGACACCAAATAATAAAAAACAAATATTCATCAGTCCGTGATACATCAGTGAAAATATGTTAATATTAGCTATGGCTAGAACTGCCATCGAAACCCCATTTGCATATTCGTTTAAAATTTGTACCCTCTTCTGCCAATTCGATAACACTTTGCGCTGTTATTTGCAGAAGTTACTAAAGATTTACCTCCGCAATAGTATCAGTTACAGTTCAGTTATTGTACGGCGTGTGGAAGTCGATAATTGAAAGGGTCGTATTGGCAATAGATAATAGTCCAGGTAAGATTATCAGTCTTTGCATATCCTGTTTTGAATAAAGGTATCAAAGTAGGTACGTCAAATCGTCGGTCGTATTTTTTTCATCTACTGTCGCTGCACTGTGTATCGGTTATGAGTATCCTGATAACTCGATTGACCTACAATGTCATACGGAGAATTAAGCCTGATGCAATAGAAAGGACCATTATGGAACTCTCATTAAAATAACAAGGTACAGCCTGAGACTTTCCAGAGATAAGTTAAGAAAAACGTTGGGCCTGCTGTCATATGCACACACTAGGAACAGTCGACGACCCCGTTCGCAGGGGCTGCGGAATAGAAGAATGTCGGATAAGCATGTAATATGCACATGCCCAACTTTGGCTATAAGAAAAGGGAAAATAATGGGCGCATACACAAGGCTGCTATGGTTGATGTATGCGGCTTTTGTTCGTCGTGGTGGAGCTGGTTGTAGGATCTGGTAACCAATAGATCATAGGTGGGGGTAAGACAGAATGATCCTAAAATATGTGTAGATCCTAAAATAAGTGCGGGTAGCTGCCTAATCGGCTATCCCATCATTTCAATATCATCATCATCAGTGTAATTCGCTGGAGAAATTTAAGCTGAGTAATGCACCATGGAATTTCTCAGTACACAAGAACCAATAAAAAAGTTCATAAAGTAGGCGAAATTAGGTATTTTGGTTCAACCATTGATACCAAGTTAACCTGAAAAAACCAACTCAATGAACTTACATCGCGGACTCGAAAGTTGGTGTACGTCTTTCGGGAGCTACGCAGCATTCTAGCAAAGCCAACTTTGAAAATGGTTTACACGGCGCTTTGCCAAAGCTTATGGGTGCATGCCCAGATACAGGCTGTTCGGTACAGTTGGGCATTCGTGATTCGTGATATTTATTGAGTGCCGGTGGATCCAAAGCCGTCGTCTCCTCAGTCGGTGACAGACAAAGTTAACACTTCTTTTAGCTCAGGATACAGGATTCTTTCGCAGATCAGTTAAGTCACGATGAAATCCTTCTCGGAATGGTTGAAGGAAACGACGCCGACGTTGCATCTGTAGTCCTCATCGATGTCACCAGCTCCAGCATCGATAAAGTTCTTGATCGCAAGTCCGAAACTCGGAGCGACGCTGCATAGCATACCGTTTGGAACCTCAATTTGTATATCGGTCTTCACCAGCTCCTGCCCCCTAGCAGGCACGATGTAATCGTATATGCACTCTTCAAATCGACGCCGGCTGCCTTTTCCGAGCCCCGTACAGGATCGAACGCCTTTTCGGTTAGTTTAACGAAGCGCATAACAGCTGATTGGGTCGGCATTTTAGCGAAATATTGATTTCTGAGCTAACGCACGTAATCCTAAAATCCTGTCGAATACGCCTAGAATATCAAATTCGTCTATAATGATCGTATGGGTTGTGTTCATTTCCTTATTGCGTATATAACTAGTTACAATAATATCTTTACGATCACACTAATAACTGATAACCCGAATGAATACTAATAAATAAATAAATAAAAACGACAAGATTTTCATCAGTGCAGGCCACATTTAAGTCGACGTGCGCTTTTGAGATAAGACACTTTATCAATAGCGTTACCGATGCTTAGTTATTTATTCTGTTTATTTACCCCAGGCACAAAGCCTGTATCAGCTCGAATCAGCTTTTTAGCAGTATACATATGTCGCATCGATCTTTTTCCGTATCCTGCTACCTTCGTCTCCGTGCGGCGTTAATACCCCATGATAGGTTACTTCATTTGCACTTTTGACGCGTAGCGATATTTTTCCCAGACCGCAAATGATTTCCGCTCCAGCCTCTCGTGGATACTGCGCGGCTCTAAGCTCGGCAGCTGTTGGCTGTTGGCCTCATCACCTGCTTACGCTTTTTATTGCAATCGTATCTGATTAACGGTTGGTGTGTTTTGTGATTGTATTATACACCGTGATTCATGAACAACGTTTACAGAATCAAAAAGGAAAAAAAATGTAATGCATCGCGTTGACGTTTGTTTCTTTAATTATTCCTCACAGTCTTGGTGGCAAATTAATATTGTTAGTGTAATCAAAACAATTAAATTCAATTGTTTTTGCTGTGTCGTTATAATGAGGAGCAATAATAAATTTATATGAAGCTGAAAAAAGCAAAGTGAGATAGTTCCCATTCTCGGCGTCAGTCATCGGTTAGTTTTTTAAAGTATTACACGATGCAACGAGCTTCACCACATCGGGTACTGTCCCGGGAGAACAAGAAGAAGAACCGTTAGGAAGTCTGGGAACCAACACAACATGAAAGGAGGTTGGATCCCAATCTACAGACCGAGGTAAGAAAATTGACTCGGGATCCGAGGATAAATCGCTCTACGGTGCAACGTATTGTCAAATCTGACTTGAATTTTCGGCATACGAACTGAGAAAAGAGACAACTCTTTGAAGCAAATATAAAACAGTTGACACGAAATATGTCAAACGACGCACCACTACTGAAAATTGGAAAAATATCATATTTACAGACGATTTATATTAATTGAACAATCCCATTATCACCAAAATTATAGAATATGGACTTCTAATTGTGTAAAATCTGCAGCAGTTGTTTTTCATCGGTTTCGGTAATTCTTTTCGGCAATCAGCTATGAATATTTTAACATGACATGCCAGATCCCAGGGTCTTAAGTGTTTGACAGTGGTTAGAAGATTATTTTCCTGGTTTCATTAGCTCTCAAAATAGGCCTCCCTACTCGCCCAACCTCAATCCCATGAACTTTAAAGTGTGGCCAATTTTAGAGGCAAAGGCCTGCACTACACGGCGCAGAAGTTTAAATGAGCTAAAATCAGAAATTACCCGGTAATAGGATAAAACAAACCGCGGAGGAAGTAGGGAATATTGTTTCTAATTTCGTTAAACATTTTTCCCTATGAATCTACGCCAAAAGCTGATATTTTAAAAGTGTAATCAACGTTCTCGCACAGAAAAGGTTCCCTTTTTATTACACATCAACGTTATTTTGGTTTATCAACGCTATTTTGGTCCACCCTGTAATATCAAGACTCCCGCCGGAAATAAATTATCCGCTCTATGTGAATGTATCCTATCGTTGGAACTACAATAGATTTACTTATCATTGTGCACTTTTAATGTCTTCTTTTTGACATGTTTGCTTTATCTCAATGATATTTTTTCATTTTGTTTCAGGTGAGTGTTTGGTTATGTTAATACAATAGCATACTTTTCGTTTCTACTCCTACATAAAGGTAAGTTTTGAATGTGCGTTGTTGTTTTGCTGATACAATTTTTTTTTTCAAAGTGATTTTAAGCATTTTTGTCACAAAGTTTCATTTTAAAATTCTTAATGGATATACACCGTGAGTTTTGAGTTACCAGCATCCTTGAAGGGGGTGAATCGGTACGAGCAAAAAGGCAACTTCTGATAAAAAAATGTGGGTATTTTTTTTTTTTATATATGTTTTGTTCAGAAAATAACAAAAATATATATAATTTGTTTAAAATTGTTGAGAACGATGCGCTATATCGCTAATATTGTTTATTAGCTTTATTGTTTGATTTTCCCATTTTTTTTTGTAAATAATTATTTTTTTTACCTGCTCCTACTAATTCCTCTTTACGGATGCCGCTAACTAAAAACTCAACCTCTAGGTTTTTTTTTTCGAAATACTTTCTATTTTTTCTCTACGTCTGTGGGTAGATCTTTCGATTGAGCACACAATCTACACAATTGTACAACTCTTTTCTAGAGATATTTTAATCCAAAATAGTCGTTTAATGTTAAATTATTGAAGAGAAAAACATGTAAAATGAACATTCAAAGGCCTGCATTTATTTTGTTCAACTCGCGGTCCGGGTCGTGATTTGTGACGTCACAATTGTCGTGACTCGGAAATTTGTCAACTAACACTAGCATTACTTTTTGAACTATGTTCACGTAAGCATCGTGGAATAATATCCCGTTTGAACCTGGAATATCGGCCTGAATACATCTTAACCCTAGAAAAAATCTTTTTAGAAAAACAACTACCACTCAAGACTGCACTAAAGAATGATGAATTAATATTAAAGTAACTTTGGGGCAGAAAGTGCTCTTATGGACGAACTGGATATAACACAAAAGCAACTGATAGGATAGGAAAAATATATAGATTTTTTTAGTGAAGCTAGTTATAAGAATAAAATTTTATTACATATCAAAAAAATGTAAAGGATGTTATAGAATTGTACGAAAAAACGAATTAAACGTAGTAGTTGCATACTATAAATTTTTAATAAACATATTGTAATTACAAATACATAATATATTCTATACTATAATACCATAATACAATTTATGTAAAGGTCCTTTCTGAAAAGATGTAGAGTTTTGTCTCCAGTAAAAAAATATGTTTGCTACTCACTACTCACCAATTCCTATTTATTTATAAATAGGAATTGGTGAGTTACTATTAAATATTTTAGGAATTTAATAATATGAAAACATTGATTTTGCTTTCAAAAATAACACGAACCGAATGACAAAACAACAAACAAACAAAATAAACAAAACCTTATGCTTATTTGATTATGTCACCCAACTGTGGGACTGGCCTATTCTAGGGTGGACAGGGCTCTAATATTGCAACAGATTATGTAAAAGTTTTAGAAAGCGCTCATAAAACTGAATTGACTTAAAATTTGGTGAGTAAAAAATAACGAAAAACAAACAAAACAAAACAAACAAACAAAAACAAACAAAAAATCAAACACAAAAAAACAACAACAAACAACACACCAATTCAACATTTTTATCAAGTTCGTAACTTTCTTGTAGCATTACCTTTCTTTACTTAACATAGCTGTATCAAAATCAATTTGAATCGCTCTGACATTAAGTGATATTTAATTTTCAAGACAAATAGCGTGCCTCCGTTACCCGCTCGTTTATTTCTCGCCCAAATTCACGAAACGATGGCTTTCACGGCAGCGCGTTTCTTCCGCTCCAAATATTTTATTCTTTGACGCAGAGCGGCGCAGGGGCGAGTCAAGTTCAATGGCACCGACTTGATTGCGACATAATTGAAATAGTCATAATTCGAGTGTCTCGCTGTTCTCTGGAAGACGATACCATCTGCTTTAATTTATGAATAAAAACGCGAGCGGTTTATATTGCGCTTTATAGGGCGCCATGCTTTTTATTACCCAATACGTTCAGAGAATTATGACGGCCCGATCTGCCTCTCTAACAATATTACTTTTTTTTTTATTACACGAGTAAAGCGTCAAGTCTATGGCGATCGCACAGGATGCAGTTTTTTCATCTTTATTTATTTATTTATTTAAATTAACAACGCATTTACAATAAATATGCATTTACAAACACGGCCGTTATGAGCATTAGCATGTAAGAACTGCTGCTGCCCAACTAAGTGCCAGGACTTGTTCCAGGGCAGCGACCTCTCTAGATATATATTTACATATATTCGGCAATAAAAAAAGAAGATAAAAAATAAATATACATTACCGTCACCATTACTAATTATAACCAATAATCAAAACAGGAAATATTAAAAATAGAATAAGTAAAATAAATAATCGTGTTAAATAAAATAAAATGAAGAAAAATGACAAATAATATCAAACAATAATAACCAAAATTATTGAATAAGTAATAGTAATAAAAAAGTCAACGAAAATAATAATAATAAGAATTGTCAAGGACAAAATTTGTGATGGAAACTGTCTGGGTATATTAATTTACGGATATTTTGCCAGGCGTCTACATGTAAAATAAATATGCATCGCTAATATTTATATACATTGATTCATGTTTCAAACAGGAATCAATTTTGGCTTTAAAAGAACACTTAGGCATAAACATTTTTAATCCTTGATCTAGCATATTAAATATCCTAGGAGCTATGTATACAAAATGCCTCTGCACAAAAGTGGTCTGCCTTTGAGGGACGTCAAAATGTATAGCTCGAGATTGCAGCATTAATATATGATTTTGGAAAAATCTGAATTTCTCAAAAATTTACATATTTATAGTATTGAAAAAAGTTTGAAGATATTAGTGAAGGATTTATATTCAACAGAATCATTAAAAGCAGGCCTGGCACCTTTGGCTATGTGGAACATCCAAGCAGTTTTTGTTTCAGCGCCTTTGCAAAGCAGCAACGATATCTACCAAAATAAAAATAGCCGGTTGTGTCACCCTAAGACTTTTCCGGCAAATAGCCAAGGCTTGATTTCATCCAAATATTAATTTCATAAATAAAATCGATGAACGCTTTCTCTCGGCTTGCGGACGAAGCCGGATGGGTCTCGTTTTAATTGCCTCGGGCGGCGCAGTTGGTTTCTCGGCTAGACTCGTGCGGTTCGGTTCGTATGCGGAATTTGCATATTATTAGTGCAGCTTACATATGAGATATTCCAACCAAAGTTTCACAACGTGATTTCGGCCTAATAAGGCATTTGTGTACCAAATTTCAAGTCTCTAAGTCCAGTATTTCCAGGATGATATAGGACTAGCACGCTCCCTGGCGAACCGATTTCAACCACAATCTTTTGAACTCTTGCCATGACCAAATGATGCCTGCATACCGAATTTCTGCTTAATCGGATTAAGCGCTTGGGCGATATTGTGGGGGAATTCATACACACAGACATACAGAGAGATCTCAAGAGGGCTCAAAATGGATATTTCCCTCTTCATCTCGATAAAAAAGTTAGCGCGTTCACAATACCTTCCCTCCTTGTCGTTTGGTGGGCTGGGAAAGTAAAACCAATGCTTACCTCCATATGGATCTATGAAGTGGGTAGAGGATTTTTTATGTGGTTGCATTCAACGTATTTTTTTAAAGGACCTATCAGTCACTGCTTGCTCGGATCCAATAACCGTGAAACATGTTAGGGGCGTCAATCAACAGCAGGAGATTCAAAGATTGAGCTAGTAACTTAAAAGCGATAAAACGGGTAAAAATAAATTATTGATATTTTTGGATTGAAATAATTGTTAACCTTCAAAGAGTCCTACTGAGGAGTAACATTGATATCTAAATTTGAACTTGGTTTTCGTAGGTATGAGGAAACAAAATCCCTAGCTTGTCATAGCCCCCACTGAAAGCCGCGTCAATCTCCGCGTGCGCCATTTGACCGATAAAGCTTCGGTCACACGAAGCGAATTTGCTCTAGCTCGCTTTAACAACTCGCTGCCTGTCTGTCACAATGGATTCATTAATGGATTAACCGTAGATAAAGTTTGGGGCATCTAATACTTTTTTATTTAAATAGCTGAACAGAACCAACAGATTACAGATACATTCTACTCCTATCGGAAGCGAATTTTGCACATTACCTACTTGATTAACTATCAGTCCAGAATTAATTTAAAAAAAAGGTTGTGTCACCCCAAGACTTTCCCGGCAAGCAGACGACCCCCCCCCCCCCCCCCCTCCCAACCACCCAACCACCCCCTTCCCTCTCAATTTGGCATGCTAACATCATTTGATCATGGCCCAAGTCAAAAGGGTTTAGGTTGAAATCGGTCCAACAGGGGGCGCGCTAGTCATATTTCAATCTCGAAATATTGGACTTAAAGACTTGAAACTTAGTACCCAGATATCTTGTTGGGCCGTAATCACATTGTGAAATGTTGGTTGGAATATCTCATATACAAGCTACACTAATAATATTTAAATTCTCCTATACATTTTAATTAAATATTAATTCCATCTCTTGGTGCTTGCCCCAACCACACCCTTCACCAAGAGATGAACCGCCCCGCCTCAGGCGTCGCAATGGAACTTTACCGGGTTCGTTCACCGGTCGAGAGAGGGCGCTCATCGATATTATTTATGAAGTTAATATTCAGATGAAATCAAACTTTGGTTACTTACCGGAAAAGTCTTTGGGTGATAAAACCGTTTTTTTTTCATTTTGATACCACCATTATGCCACTATACGCTTTGGTATGGACGCGGCGAGTAACGTGCTCGCGGCGATAATAATAATAATTGAACTTGATCAATTTAACTCGCGGCGGTTTTGATCTAATCGCATCAAGTAGCTTATCACACCAAGCGAGTTTGCTCGCGGCGACTGCATCCGCAGCGAGTTTTCGTTCCGTGTGACCGAACCTTAAGTAAAATTATGAAGCAAAAAGAAGCGCCGCTGCACAAAATTATTATTGCCCGCCAATGCGCTGTGTAACACTGTTAAAAAGTTAAGTGGCCGTAATTGACGGTAATAAAAAATGGACACAGGAGCCAGATGAATGTCCTTTTATGCATGTAGATGGGAAAGTGAAAATATGAAAAAACTGATATATGGGATATTAAATTGATCGATGGCGGCGGGTTTCGCCTGCGAGTGTGGCTTACAAAGTATTATAGCGTGGTTTATTACTTACTGCTGCTGCGGAGTAACGCCAGTGGATAAATTGCACATATGTTTAAATAGGTATCATATATGTAGGTAGATAAAAAAGGTAGTGTGTGTGAGTGTATGTTCCAGCTTTTGGAATGACTGGATAAAATTGAACCAAACTTGATACACGTATTACTTAAAATCTGGAAAATTATTATGGGTACAGGAGACTTAGGGGTGGGAGTGGTTATGGATTGACATGCAAAAATAATCGAAAACGACCGATATTGGTGGCAAATTTAAAGTTTTTTGTCATTGAGGTGAATCTTTCATCTAATGTTCCTATGTCATTAGAGTTAGCCCTTTTCGGCATGGAGGGTGAGGAAAGGTGAAAAAAGGACCAAAATTACTAAGATTGTTGTCGAATCCATTGTTTTCGGGGTCGTTAATTTGATTGATGACAGTCCCGAAGACTTTTAGGGCGACTACCTCTCTCAAACAGTGAGAAATTGTCATTTTACAATCACTTTTAAGTGACTCCCGCGTGCATTTAAATAATAATAAAAATATGAATCATATAGCGAATTTCTTAGTCTTTCGTACTGTGATGCAAAATTTCAGTATTTTCATTTTATTCCTAATAAAACTAAATAAAATCTGAAGTCATCACCTTTTTGTAATTTGCATTTTTCTTGCAATCTCAATTGTAATCAAAATTGTAAAATTTTGCATCATAGTACGAAAGGCTAAAATATTCGTTACAGGGTTCAATATTTTTATTTTTATTTAAATGCACGCGAAAGTCACTTAACATTGATTACAAAATTCTATTTTTCACTGTTTGAGAGAGGTAGTCGCCATAAGCTCGAGTTTAGTCGAATAGAACGAATAGAAAATCCTGTGGAAACTTTCAATTTTTTTTTTTAAAAGAGTGGGATATTCTATCAAGATTCTATCGAGTGGGATATTCTATCGATCTTCTATGAGAACCTATCAGATGATTATGGAAATGAATAGATCTTTGTAGAACCTTCTAAAAGATTACGGAAATGTATAGAACATTGTTGAACCTCCTAGAAGGTTGTGGAAATGAACAGAGGAATGCTGACTAGAGGATTTCTAACTAATTTAATTCTGAACGGGTTGCTCTTACCATCTCCTCTTTAGTATTTTTTCACAGGTTAATCGAAAGTGAGAGAACAGCCCATTTTGCCATTATAAGTGGCTACTTGACATCACCAGGTAGAAAAATCCTACCTGGGACATAAACAATGTAATTGTCTCAGGTGCTCAAGTCACCCACATAAAATGTAGGACGAATGCACCGTGTCTTACAAGCGAACTCATAAGGCCCTTGACGTCACTGGGAGATATGAGAGGAACTACAACCTGATTAGAGGAGCTTTGATACTCCTCTCGGAGAATTTCGTCAAACTCATCCTATCATCACAAGTCAACACCGGCCGATGAGGTCCACGTATGTTTTAAACTAACATTTTTGTGGAGACATTTGCAAATGTTAATTTTAAAGTATAACATAAGAGTACAGCTGTTGATAATGCTAATTTTTTCTCAGACAAACTATTGGAGATCGGGAAAAGTAGATTAGCAGTCGGGTCGGAAAAATAAACCATATTCCAAATTTATAGCTCTCAAATAATAGAGCAAATAATATTATTGTGATAGTTGACATTATTGAATTTGTCATGTTGGCGAAAGTATATGGTCATATTGAACATTTTAATCTCAATAATAATTTGTCTTGTATTCTTACAATATGATTAATTCCATGTCTAGTAATAATTTATTCATTTTTATTGTATTTTTTATATATGTATATTTTTATATCTAAATGAGTTATTTATTTTATTGACTAAAATTAATATTTGGTTGGTTTACTAGAAAATATTGTTATGTGGAAAGAAGTCCGCCACCGTACCTTGTTTTTATTGTGCAATAAAGAGATTTTCATTCATTCATTCATTCAATAATATTTTTATGATAACTATTTTTTTTTTTCACGCTAGCGCGACCCGACCCCACAATATAAAGCTCGGGCAAAGCTTGTATTTACCTACCAGAAATCAATAATATATTTCCCTAACAATCGAATTTTTCCATGTTTTATAACATTTAGAACCATAAAAATGAAGAAAGTTTGCTTTTTGGCATCGCGCAGCTCGCACAGGTCTTTCGACGCTGCAAACTTGGTCTCTCACTATTGGCAAAGTTCTAATAAGATATAAAAATATTAAAAAATACATGTCCTGTTGCAAGACCGGATGTATAAATCGACCGTTATACATGCGGATGTTGTACACGAGGTAGCATCCTTGCTGTCAGCGCGCGCGACGGTTTCGACAGCTCGGTAGCCGTTTCTCCGCGATAGAGACGCCTCAGATCCAAATGAACTGCCTACGCAGAAACGGGCGGCACAAGGCAGGACCACCCGCGAGTCGCCTCACTTGCATTTTGCCTTGTCATCTTGTTGCTGTAACATTGCACGGTTGTGACTAGGAAATCGGTAAAATCGAGCAGCGCAATCAGATGTAACTGTGGCGAATCCGCAAGAATTCAAAACGAAAGCGACAGAACTCCACGCTTTGTGTAGCTACATAATAGTGGATAGTCATAGTCATTTATTTATATACGTCATTATTACAAAATAATAGAAACATTCACGACCACGACCAAAATGACGATAAATAGAACCGAGCAAAACCCGATCGATTTAAAAAATCTCTAAAGAGATATTAATTCATGAATACCCCTCCCCTCCCGTCTCCTTTGCTTGTCGTTATATTCCATTCCTCCCTTAGATATCGAGTTGGCATACGTTCATAATCTTTGTTTTATAATTCATACTATGATGACTATCATGAAATGTATTCATTTATGAATTGTAAATCAATTTGCCCACATACACCTTTAGTCACAACAACCCTGGCGGTATGGCCGGAATATATTGCCACTTGGCAATAGGCCCACCACATGGTACTCTATTGTGTGTGCAATAAAGCTTTTCAAACAAACAAACAAATACAAGTTGCTGAACAGGTTGTCTCTTACAACTAACAAATTAATAAACTGGCACACCAAAAAAAAACTACATCATAAAATGCATCCATAAGATTCTAACCATATATGGTGTCTTTTCAATTGAAGTAATTTGGGATTTCTATGATAATAAAGAAGTAGCTGTTAACCATATTCACATGCGCTTCCATTTTACACGACACCAAACCCGTCAAATGTGAGGCGTCCAATAATGGATGCTTTGGAAAAATGTATACAAAATGTATATAAATGTAAATATAAATGTAAATGTGCGCCGCTTTATAGTAATCCGCTCTATAGTAATGCTATAGCTCTATAGTAAACCCCGCTCTATGTAAATGTAAATGTAAATGTAAATATAAATTTATATACATCTTGCCGTAGGCAAACCCGAGCTAATCGCCAGTCATTTGTGGGGTTAAACTATGTACAAGAAACGAATCCCAGCACCTCAAAAGTTTAAAACAGTATCAATATCCAAGTCTGAAAAAATTCAACAGTTTGCTGTATATTATTGAAATATTTGATAATAATGGGAAATTCAATATTATTTGTAATGGAAACGACTGACAAAACCTGACAACGCCTTCTTCCAAACGCAGTGTTTCAAACTCTGCCGTAAATTTGGGAAATAATTCGCGAGATTAATTACCACAAAAGACGTATCAATACATAATATAGGTATAGTTAATAAATATACCACCTCCGTATACCATATAGACTTGCCGTTAAATATGATATGCTGGAAAAACCGATGCGTTTTCGCTACAAGGAAGCTAGATAATGCTGCTAGGAGAGAGCGTAACAGCAATACTATGGTTCTATTTTTGAATTGATAGAAAAACATGTCGTGACTTAATATTTGTATTATTTGAACATTAAAACAAATCACGACGATAAAAAAATGAACGCCGCAGCGCCACTACCATGCTTACAAAATATCAGTGGATCGTCGCAGAAAAAATATGTAATAATATAAAAATTTACTCGGGAAATAAAAACATATCGATGATAGGCTAGGTATTATCAACTTTTCTCTTAGATTACTTCTTGGCTGAGGTTGCCTATTCCACGGTTCCTATTAATCAATTAGACGACAATCATAAAGCCTTTCCTCTCTTTTCATTAGACCATTTGATGATTTAAGTTTCATTGAATTTCAAAACCCGATATGTTTTATTGTAATTATATCTTTCAAATTTATTCAGCTGATACGCAAATAGATTATACGGTGTTATTTTATTGATTGATTGATTGCGCAATCATCTGCGACTTCTTATTATGATGGCATGTAATAAATCTCCATTGAACGTCTCTCATGATCTGTCAACCGAAGTCATTTGTTAAATTCTATAAGGTACTGACCATTAGCGAAACATTACGGAAACCACTAGTGGCTAGTTGCTTGAGTCTTGCTTGAATATTAGTTCATTACCTATGTGAGTGCCGTTTTTCCACATTGGCTATTTTGAAGTTAGATATATTCGTTAAGTTAGAATTCCAAATTCAAAACAATATTAGTTTCTTTTCAAAATCAGTTATTCATTTTTTCTTTCTGCCGTTTATTGCTGGGGTATCAGCTATGCCAGTTACCAGTAGGTAAAATCATCACATATACAGATGACACTGTTATACTGTTCAAGGGTTCACACTGGGATCACACATTTAAGAATGAAAACGAGGGCATGGAAATTGTTTAAAATTTGGTAGGTTGTGTTTACGCTTATGTTAACGCTATTGATGTTAACGCTTAAAGTTGGCAAAACCAAATGCATACCATTTAGTATAAACATTAGGGGTCAACCCACTGCAAATAAAACTATTGTAGTACACGAATGCGATAGCGTAGAGTCTTGCAAATGTCAGCCTCTGCAAAGAGAAATATCTTGGAAACACCTAGGCATCACTCTAGATTGCTTCCTACGTTGAGACACTCATGTACATAACGTGGCTACAACGGTGCGAATCCTTGGATATGTTTTCAAAGAACTGAGGAATATTCTGGATTCCAAAACGCTAAAAACTGTTTATCATGCTTTACGTGAATCGCTTATTACTTACGGCATAATTGGATGGGGTGGATGTGGTAAAACCCTGCTAGAACCATTGCAAGTTGCGCAGAAATTTATACTCAAAATTATTCTCCGCAGACCATATCGCCATCCCAGCAATGAACTTTATGTGGAAGCTAAAGTCTTTGATTGTAGGGAACTTTTTTTGAAACTTCCCTCTTTAAGCTATTTTTGGACAATAATTCAAATTTAGGAATAATTCAGAACCGAAGACCAACAAGACAAGTTTTAGAAAATAGCCTAATAATACCCAGGATGAAAACATCATTTGGACAAAGACATTACTCTTTCATTACGCCGAGATTTTACAATCTGATCAGTATGGAAATAAAAATGTATTTGACATTTAGGGTATTCAAAAAAACGGGCTAGTCCCAGTTGGGTGACAGAATCAATTAAGCAAAAGGTTAAGGTTTTGCCATTCGATTCCTGTTATTTTTATAAGCAAAAACAATGTTTTATAATAATTAATTCTTAAATAAATAAATAAATTTTCGTTTGCGCGGTATAACTGCAGTATAGGAACCTCTCCTGGATTGTTGATTTTTAAACGTCACCGGACTATATTCACCACGCAGATTCCGAATCTGCAATAATCTTTTGTCGCTCTCAATAAATAAGCGAGATATAGGCATTTAAAGTTTGCATACTAAACGTTAAAAAATCGGCCATATTGTTTCAAGAGTAGTGTCGAAAATAGTAGATATATCGCGAGCTCTCTAATATCGATAACAATTCGAGATATTACAAAAATGATGGCATGCTCGTGAAAGAACATGTCTGCGATATTTGAAAAAATGAGACTATTTTCGAGGCTATTTTCAATGACTTTGCATTTTGATAAAAAAAGGTATTCTGAAACAATAGAAAATTCTTAAATATGGAAATATCACCGTAGGCAAAAAGTTTTTTTCGAATTTCGCGCGAAATTCGAAATTTGAAATTAATGTTAACATAACAATGTGTTAGATACGGATTTTTTTCGACAAAATGACTTTGGTGATGATGACAAAAGGTAAACGAAATTTCTTCAATATCAAATTAACACCGCGGACAAAAAAAAAAATTGCCTTGCGGCGCTGGTAATATTACGATGTGTTAGCGATCATCTAAAACAATTGGACAATTTTCGGATTAAAAAATTAAACAATTGGACAATCATCTAAAACAATAATTGGACAAGTTTTCACGAAATGACTTTGTGTATTGATGACTAAAGGTAACCTAAAAGAAACGACATTTCAGGAAATCTTGACATCAATATGCAGTCATTGAAAAAACATAAAAAATCGTGCCCTTTTTTCAAAGTTTCGCGAAAATATGTATTTTTCGATCGTTTTTTTTCAAAATATTTCGTTTAATATTATTACTCTGCAAATTATCATAATTTCTGTAGTATCGGTAATTGTTATCGATATTACGATATACTCGAATGTGTCCGTCACGGTACGTACAAACAAAATGGCCGCAACTTTCTTGACATTGCAATGAACATTTTGAACGCCTATATCTCGCTTATTTATTGAGATCAAATAAAGATTATGGAAGATTTGGAATCATCGTGGTAAATATAGCGTGGTGAATTATTTATTTTTTTTATTTTGGCCTGTTTGTTTAGATATAAAATTTTAACTTTGAATGCCTACATCTCGCTTTTTATAGCGACCAACACAATTTTCCTCTATCTATTAGTCTATATAATTTTTTTTTTAGAGAGAGGTTCCTATACTGCAGTTATTTCGAGACTACCCGCAATATCGATCATGTATATGAACCAAACACCATGAGCAAACGCACAGTGCATTATTGTACTTCTGTCCTGGTAATTTCGACTTCGAGAATGGACGCCATGAACGACCGAACAGCAAGATTGATAAATTAAGGGCTGTAACGGAAGCGGATCCGTCGCAAACTACAGCTGATGTAGCAGCAGCTATCGACATAAAAGATAAAGTAATATTGAGTAGTAAAATTAAAATCAGCAAAGTAACGAAGCTCGACAATTAAATATTTTAACAAGTAAATACAACAACAAAAAATAAAAAAACACGATTACCGTTACAGAAAGCGATTTATTGTATTTATAATTATTTTTATTGCGATTTTTTAAATATTTCTGGTTTATGTATTTATCCATATAGATACATGTATATTTCTGGAATGTATTCAATCAGACCTCTCATTTGATACTAAACACGATATATTTATGATAATTTATTGACATTTGGATATTTGGACAACTACTTAATTGATATTTGGATAGTTCTGTAGCCTATGATAGAATGGCATAACGATTCTAACGATTCACACTTTTCTAAATCGGTTCAAGCGTTTAGAAGTTACGGTTGAATAAAGAAACGGAAACATACAAAGATGAACCATGAACACGTTGCACTCCTTTTTTGTTAGGCAGTCGTGAAAAAGTGGGTGCCATATGAGTTATATGAAGGTATTCTTAATTGCTATTTTCGACCAAAAATTGATATTGTATGATAACCATGATCATGTAATGATAATGATTTTATTTATAATTATATAATCATTTTTATCGGTGTTCTCCTTAAAATATTCTATGCGCAGTTAGGATCGTCCCATATTATGTCTAAGTATTACCGGTGTATTTTTTTGTGATTTTTAAATAAATAAATAAAAACCGTAATCATTCATCACAATGGTTGAATCCAAGACATGCAGCAATGTCCGAGATGCAAGATTAGTCACAAGAAGCTAGTGGTGATGGTATGGTGGTCCTGTTTCGGTGTTATCTATCACAGCTTCTTTTAGTCTAGCTCTATAGTTAACACAAGCGTTTACTGTAAAGAGCTGCAAAGAATGGTGTAGAAGTTCCCGATTAATTACCAACGTCTAAGTAATTATCGCTCTGCGCGACTGCTACCGCACGATAACGCACGACCAAGCACAAACAGTCGCAAAGTTACAGAAGTTGAGACTGGAGATTATTCATCACTTACCATACCGACCAGATCTTTCTCCAACAGATTTTCCACTTTTTCTGAATTTATTGATTCAACCACTAAAGTTTCATAGCAGAGAAATTAGCCAAGTCTCATTAAAATGACTAATGCATAGATAATGAGGATCAACAATTCGATTAAATAAATCTACCACTGTCACTTTTATTCAAAATGTTTGGTCCTAAATTTCCTTTATGGAACGGCCACATCGTAGGTATTATTTAGGGCCTAATATTTCAAATCTTTATATAAAAGGCTCTGTTCTCGACTCTCCCTTTCTGTAGAAATTTCCCCTATATCTCCGCTCGATCGACTCGCTCAGTTCCCACTCAACCCATTACGTCACTGAGTATAAAATAAACTGTTAATTCGCTTATATTACAAGATCGTGAACTCAACCAGAATCCACTTACTGGAATCATCACCCTGTTTGCGTAGCGCCTAATCATTTTTTGACTACCCCACAATTTGGGTCCGGGACGTTTTAATGGGTCTTTGTTTTGATTCGGTTTTAAACGATTTTAAACGGCTGCTTAACACGAACGTTTGCGCAAAGAGGATAACAAGAGATTTTGATTTGTTTTTCTTTGATTAGGGAGAAGCAACTGGTGAAAATGAGATAATTTTGGGAATAATGTGTAACATCTTGCAGAAATTGTTTTATCAGATGATTGCAAAAAATCATCATTATAAGAATACGTATTCGCTGTTTCTGATGGTAAGAGCTACCTGAAAATGTTATTTTTTAATAAATTGAAATAAAAAATAATAATAATAAACTCTTTATAACCTTAGACCGAAAATTAAACAATTGTATGCATTCTTCCGCAAACTATCCGAAATTCCACAATGTTGCATTTTTTACTCTAAATTTAATGTAAGCAAACCAATTCACCACAACACACTGCGATTTATTATTACTTATTATTATTTTATTGCACGTTTTTCTTGTGTAAACATTTTTATTTACACAAAAACTTCAAAATTATTCGCAGCTAATGCCACTAGTAGCATAGTGGTTAGGTCGGCTGATCATACATTGTAAGGTTCCAGGTTTGAATTCCGACTGGGTCACCATTTTCTGTTGTGAAATTAACGGAGTTGCATTTCAAAAATTTTATTACATCTGTGTCATCCTCATACGAGATATTAAGATCTATTACATTGCAATTAAGACCTCTCTAATTCGACGTTTGAGTAATGGCTAAAATCGAAGAAATAGTCTATTTTGTAAAAAGGAGTATAAATCCGTCAGTGTTGACCTCAGAGTTTAATCTAAGAGTATCATAGGTAAAGTCTCTGTGGTATTTCATTTGTTTTTGTTTATGGAGATTCAAATCGTTTAGACACAATAATACTGCCTCAGTGGTATAGTGGTTAGGTCAGCTGATCTTACGTTGTCAGGTTCGATTCCCGGCTGGGTTACCATTTTCCGTTGGGATAAAATTGACGGAATTACATTTCAATTCTGTCGATCGAATGCAATAACCTGACACTCACACATGTTATATATATGTGTAACATATAAACACATCATAATATGGCTGGTTAAAAGAGATTGTCGTAAGACAATAAACCCGCCCATTGTGAAATTTAGCAATAATGAGTATAAACAAACAAACGAACTATTATCTCTGAAAGATCTTGGTTAAAAATATATACTTTTACGATTGCTTGTACTCAATCAACGCTTCAATCTAGTTTTTATTTTTCATTTTGCCACCGTTATGTGCGAATAAAAACTGCAGTCATCACTTACGTCTATCGAAATGAGAAATCATCGCAACAGACATTTAATTAACTCTACCTCGGGCAGCCGCCAGAAGGGAAAAAACCACTCAGTCGTCGGGCTGCTCTGCTTTGTTTTAGCGATCGGTACTCATGTCTGTTTACATTTATGGTTATGTGTAGTATTTGGGAGTTAATGGGCCCTTGCTGAGTTGGCCACGAAGACCCATTCTGTTCAGGGTTGGTCACACTCACGGGTCAACACCTATCCGACGGCCTCCACGCATGAAGTACGAGCTTGGGTAGGACTCTGGCCTTACGGTCAGTTTCCCCTAGGAATCAACCTTCTGGCGCTCCTGGGCGGTCTGCGCACCGTGCGGCGTAAGCCAATCGACTGTGCACTCTGACTAACAGTCGGGGGAGTTTGGAAGCAGTACTGTTTCCTAAAACCATCGGCCATCCGATCCTGGGTGAACAGCCGGGCAAAGGACGCTGTGGTCCGCGATAGATTCGGTATACACCGTTTCACAGCTTCGTAAGGGAGAGGACCGCGCAAGCGACCTCAAACTCGTAACCAATCGAGAGACCGGAGTAATCTGGTCACAATTGGAAGTAATGGCGTGAGTGTCGGCCCGCCGGTTAACATTCCTGGCTATCTCGCGGTTAAGGCGTTGGCCTCTTACGGGCTTGTGGCGGAGCTAGACGGTGGACTGTTTTGTCCTCAAGTCTTCTGCGCTCACTTCAGGGAGATAGAACGACTAATCGTTAAAACTTCCTGAGGTGATGGGCTCGCCCGCTGTAGTCGACAATCCAAGTTATGTGTAGTCTGTAGTCTGTGTAGTCATCGATGATCTTCTTGCATAGCAGAAAGAAGAAATTACATTCTCCAATTGTGAACCAGAAGATGTAGAGACCGAAAATTGCATGAAATTTCGAAATTAAAATAAAAGATCGAAAAATAACAATTTCTGAAGAAATCGTAGATGATTTTAATGTTTATTTTGCGAATTTCGCCAAAGATATTGTGTCTTAAAATGTTATAAATAGCGCTATATATTTTCGTACTTACCTCAATAAGCAGCCGAACGCGAAAAAAACGGGTTTTTTCTAACAAATTAGGACGAAATGTCTAGTATAGATTTTTTTTTATAAATAGCATTTAGGCATAATCGAAATATCTATGAAACTATAAAGGACTGTGTGTAGTTACTTATAGATCGCTGGGAAGTATTTTCCCAAATTTTTAAACACATCTAAAGTTACACCCCTATTTAATAAGAAAATATTGATGATATTTAAAATTATAGGCCAATTTCACTCCCACCTTTATTGTCAACAGTAAATAATTACAAAGATTCCATAAAAAATAGACAAAAATATGCCCACCAGCTAAGTGATAGAAAATTAAACAAATTATATAACCAAATAATTGCAGGAGGGGAAATAACTACTATTGGATTTTTTTGTGATTTTTCAAAAGACTTTTACTGTGTGCAACATGACATTACTAAGCAAGGTACAACGCTACGGAATAAAATGGTAATCTCATTAATAGCTAAATTCCTATTTGCAAATCAATGTATTTGGTGGTTGAAATGACTGATCATAATAGTTACTCTAAAAAGTCCAATCTGTTCAAGTCGAACAACGGCCATGTAATACATTTAACACGAGTATTGACAATATAGAATTTGTTTTTACATAATTACCGATTTATTTGACATTTTAATTATTCCTATGCTGTGGTTGTCTTCCTTAATTCGCGTTGTTGCAAGTCGCCCTCAGACAATCTTCATTCCCCCGGTTGTTGATAGCCATTCTAAAAATATCGTTTGTTATGTTTGAGGGTAGCAGATAGTCCGGTTTTATAAAGTTCAAGGACGCGGAGACCTCTCGGGTCGCGTTCCGAAGCGCCCGCCTCTCCTGGGGCACTCATAGCTCTCAATCTTGGGCGGAGGCAAGCAAAGTTAACTTAAAAAAATGGCTGACCTTTTCTTATAAGGAAATATAAAGGCGGGTTTATGCTTTGCGAAAAATGCGCCACATTTAGACTGGACACAGACATGGGAGAATGGCGTTATTCATTTTCATATCTGGAATACACGTGAATTATTATAATTTGATCCGGTTGAATCTTAGGTCTTTACTTACGTAATTGCAGTTTTTTTTTACACTGTCTACTTTGAACTTGGATATTTTGGGTTGGAGTGAACGTGGTATTTTCGTTTGTGCAACCATGGAAAAGTTGAAAATTTACATTATTTTCAAATATGAGATATTTGCCGGTCTTTTCTATTACAACTTCTTGCGATCTGGCTGTACAGTTGCCGTAAATATTTACTGTTAAGAATTGCAAATAATGCCGGAGAACCTCGTGATTAAATAACCGAGCCTGGTTAATCGTTCATCGCAACTGCTTCTGCACGACAACGCATATCCACAGTCTTTACTGCAAACAGTCGCAAAGTTGCAGAAGTTGCGGTTGGAGACTCTTGGTCACCCCCCGTACTTGCCAGACCCTGTCCCAATAGAATTCCATTTTTCAGAATTGAGATAACTTTTACAAAGGATAAAAAACAACTTTAAAGAGTCGGTGAAAAGAACTTTTAACCCTTAGAGAGCCAGCCATTGGAATGGAAGTCACGACGGCGTGCTTTCAACCCCTTAAATTTTATTTGTAGGGAGTGTTAGTGCATGCATACTAATATATAACGGTGGCTTATTCAATAAAAGCGACTTTTTCCGCAAGTAATTTCATAATTGCATAAATACAGATATCGGCAGCCCAGCACGAATTATCTCAACAGATTAACCACCGATCGGTGGTATTGGGATTCCAGCGGTTAAAGCATACATTGGTTTCTCTCTACTAGAGTTTTGAAGCAGAGGCATTAAGCAAATTCCATTAAAATGACAAATGTTAATAGACAATAGGGGTCAATATTACTATTCAATAAATATATATTTTTCATACCAAATTTTCGGCCTCAAAATTTTTTGTGTAGAACGGTAACTTCATAGGTAAGGACCCAATATTCGATGTATTAATTAGTACACAATTATAAAAAAAACAAGGTTATATGCTGTCGAGCTTTGAACTAGAAATTGTGTTAACAAAAGCAAATAATAGGATCTCTTTCACGTTTTACCGAAGCGCGTGGTCGCTTGAGAGTTGCGAGGGAAGGAGATCCCTTATCTATAAAATCCGTTAACGCTGCATCATCTTAGCTTGATAATGACAACTCTCACACGGCCAGATGGACAGACGAATTTCTCAATTCGAAAAAAGTGAAAATTACAAGCCATCCTCCATATAGTCCCAACTTGGCACCCCGTGACTTTTTCTATTTCCCAAAAATTGAGAGCCAATTACGCGGTCAACGATTTTCGTCGGCAAAAGAGGCTGTCGAAGAAAATGAAAGACATGTTTCCAAAGTCACTACGGAGAAGTGGAATGAATGTTATTAAAATTGTCTTATACGTATGAAAAAGTGTATTAATAACACTAAGGGAAAATATTTTGAGTAGGAATACAATGATTTTTTTACCATTCATTTTACTTTATCTTATTCATTCCGAAAGCTTTCAGTGTGACCCTCGTATAACACCTATGTGACAACCTAATAATTACAGTAACCAATAGTAAAAAAAAAAAAACAATAGTAAGAAATCAAACAAAGACTACATAAAATGTATCATGGTATTTTATGTCGCCCAACTAAGACTGAGTTTGTTCTACGGAAAATATTTTTTTTGCAGTATGGACAGATTAAATAAATAATAGTGAAATATACATTCATATCAATATACTCGTAACTTATATTAAAGTAAGTGTCATTATGAAAGAATATAGAATACAAGTAGTTTTCGAATTTGAAATAATCAATTAATTATATTGACATAGTCAATTGTCATTTTTAACATGAATGGAAAAGCATCATTTTATAATATAAAAATAAATTCGCTTTTCAAATAGTCAATAGCTTATAAACAATAATAAAAATAATAAAAATGATAATAATCCTGATAAAATTATGTAAATAGATTAAAAACATGTTATATAATCACATCCAGCATACGCCTGAACTCCCCTGCTCTTGAATCAATCTGCAATCAGTTTTTTATTAATAGTCATTTGTCCTCACATTTATTTTTTCCGGCATTCTATTAAATATTGAAGAGTCTGAAGAGTCTTTTTCCCAAGGAAGTCCTCATGCGAGGTATGTCGGGTGTATATGCAACAGCACTTCTTTTAATAAGTTTTTTTATGAGCACAGCACGTCACAAAATTTTGCCAGAATAAGGGCAGTTTTAACATAGAGGTGCCGTGCATTCATAACTTTAGCCTGCTCATCCCATACGACACACCTGTCTCTAGGACTCGGCTACGGGCTAGTTCTGTCAAATCAGTCCCATACCCCTCCCCCTCCCTACCCCACCCCCCCCCTTCCTCCTCCTACTTAGTTGTGGAGGAGGGGGGGGTACGAGGAGTCCATACGAGGGGATACTATTGTTATAAACCAATATACTTCGGGGTACTTAATGCTTAAAAAGTTTCCTCAACCCTGTTATAAATAGTAGATGGGTGCTCGATTGAAAACTAATAAATTGGAATTCTCGTCATAATATTGAGATTAATAGTCCTGGTCATGGATTGAAAAGGCGGGTAATAAGTGGTACTCACTGGCAAGGCAACAAAATAAGGGGTAATTATTTATGGTTCGTAGACATACATAAAGCAGACCATAAAACGCACAAACAGAATTTTCACATCTTGACGTAATAATCGGTACGCATACACGCGTCTCGCCATCCCGACGCTCACTTTCCTTACGTACTTACTAAGGTAATATTATTATTTTCTTGGGGAACTTAAGGCACGTATGCTTAGTCAAGTAAAGGAATGGTAAACTTCCATTACTAGATGGCTCACTGGTGTTTTGTTAAGCGGTGCTGTACATTTAACAGCGTAATCATCACGGCTTTCCTAACATAACATTCCAATAGATTTTTTATACCTATTAACTGAGAAGAATATAACGATGTAATACCTAGAAATACACATGTTTCAACGAGGATTACGTATATTACTCGGACTGTGGATCATAGGTATGAATTAACATGATGCGTAACATTGTTAGCGTGACGTTAGTTACTGTATCATAATGTTAAAACATAATATTACTCGCTTCTAACATAACAGCAATTCACTCCGCCAGACTTACAGCATACAGAGTGAAGTGTTTGGGCGAGTGGAAGCGAAGAGGGCCCATTCATTCTGAGCTAAACCTCCTCCACAAAAGCCCATTTACCCTGACCCAGGATCGACTACTAAAAAAAATTGGTAGAGAAGTCCTATAAAATCTTAATCCCCACCAGGGAAGACTGAAAGAAACCGCATTGAATCCAAAGCCACAATCGGTCGCCTGGGTCACTGACGGATCAGGAACAAATGGACGTTTTGGGGCAGGCGTGTACGGACTCAAAACCAACCACAGAATCAGCATCCACTTTGGACAATATGCCACGATGTTTCAAACTTAGGTGTTTGCCATATTGGAATGCATAAAATTAAAAGTCCACTTGAGATAAAAAATAGAAAAATCCACATCTGCTCTGACAGCAGAGCAGCACTGGACGCTCTGTTTAAAGCCGCCACAGAATCTTCTGTGGTCTGGGACTGTATGCAAGAACTCAACAAATTGCGAAAAGCCAACAAAATCACCTTAATATGGATACCGGGCATCAAGGCGTACCCGGTAACGAAGATGCCGATAGACTGGCAAAACTGGGCACGCTAGAATGCCCGGTGCAGCCAGTTGTTAGGGTCCCCTTCATTATAGGTAAGAAAATCACCAGGGACTGCTTGGAGCAGGAACATCGGGCATTCTGAAAACAGAGCCAATGATGTCGGCAGGCAAAAGCCACGATGGAGCAACCACGTCCTAAAAAACCAAGGTTTTACTTGACATGAGCAAGAAGAACCTTAGAACCACTATCGATCTCCTTACCTTACACAAGACCCTCAGAGCACATATATTCAACCTTGGCTTGACTGAGAGCAAGGACTGCCGAATGTGTGGCGAAGAACCTGAAGACAGCATACACATCGTTGGTCGCTGCCCACGCCTCGCCGCAAAAAGACAGCTTACTGGTATGGGCCTTTCTCGAACCCAGCGATCTGCCCAACTTAAAGGGAAGTGATGTGCATGGACCGGTAAGCAGTACCGGGCTACTAGCATACCACTGACCCAACCACAAAGTGGGTAGTTACAATTTTTATTTACGAGGGATGTTTCCAAAGTTCTGGGAATTGTGCTATAATTAAATTACGCAGAACTTATAGGCAATGTTATTGGTGCCAGACAAGTCTTGACATGTTTATGTAACTATCTAGTGCAACATTGTTCAGTCTGATTTAGGTGTTCGACTGTTATAGACGCGTTTTCATAACACTGTTTTTGTAACCATGGAAGACGTAGCAAAATCTCAAAGAGCAATAATTTTCTTTTTGTGGAAAGAAGGTGTGAAAACATCAGAATTTATTCACCGTCTGCAAGGAGTATTTGGTGAGTCTGTAGAATCCCAAAATACTGTTTATCGGTGGATCGATCGTTTTAAAACCGGTAGAACATCACTAGAAGACGATCCACGCAGTGAGCGCCCAAGCACGTCGGTAAATGAAAGAAACATTACTGCCGTCGAAGACCTATTGAAAGAGGACAGGCGAATGACTATTCGTCAAATTAGTGTGTACCTAGGGATAGGTACACGACAAGTTCATGACATCTTGCATGATTGTTTGGGCGTTAGCAAGGTTTCGGCTCGCTGGGTACGAAGGCTGTTGGGACCAGACCAGAAACTCAATAGGTCTGATACTTGTCGTCAACTTCAAGAGCTGTTAGCCCGTTACGGTGATGTATTTTGGCAACGAATAATGACCACTGACGAAACGTGGATTACATATTTCAATCCTGAGACCAATAGTCAATCCAAAGAATGGCGCAAATCTGAAGAAGGGCCTGCACTTAAGGCGCGTGCAGTTCCGTCTGTTGGAAAGGTAATGCTTACTGTATTCTGGGATTGCGAAGGAATTATTTTTAAGGATTATCTGTCGAAAGGTATTACAATTAACGCAGAATATTATTCGAATTTATTATCCGGACCACTGCGACAGGCACTTGTCAAAAATCGGCCTGGAAAGTTGCATAAGCGTCCGTTATTGCATCAGGATAATGCAAGACCACACACTGCAAGAAAAACGAAGGATGTTTTACGATTTACGATGGGAATTGCTTCCACACCCACCTTATTCCCTGGATCTTGCACCCAGTGATTATCACCTGTTTCCAGATTTGAAAAAACCCTTACGGGCTGTTCGATTTGAAAGTTTAACTGACGTAAAACGTGCCATAAATAAGTGGATTGAGGAGACACCGAAAAAGTTATTTGAGGACGGCTTAAAAAATTAGTTTATCGTTGGGATAAATGTATTCAGTTAAATGGAGATTATGTTGAAAAACTGCATTGTAATATTGACGAAAATTAACAAACTAATAAAAATATAGCTAAATTCCCAGAACTTTGGAAACATCCTTAGTATTTAAGAATTAATTACTTTATAACATTGATTTGCTTACAAAAATAACAAGAACCGAATGGCAAAACCTTAACCTTTTGCTTATTTGATTCTGTCACCCAACTGGGACTAGCCCGTTCTAGGGTGGACAGGACTCTAATACTACAATCAGTTTGCTTGATTGCTTGATTGCTTACAGGTGTACAAGTTTTAGTAAAAAGCTAATAACACAAAATTGCCCTAAAATTTGGTCTTCAAAAAAAAAAAAAAAGAAGTAAAAAAAAATAATAATAATAATAAATGTTAAAAGATAATATAATGAATTAAAATTCAATTCGATTATATAATCGGCAATAATATAAAATTTAATTAAATAATATAAATAAAATTATATGTGAGAAAAAAAGGAAACAGTCATTAATATTTAATATATGTTAAGTAATGAAGGATTTAATATGAAAATATCTAGTCAAAAAAAAAGTACAATTCATTGTCAAAATAATATAAAAAATATATAACAACGAAGTCAAATAATTTTTAGTAGTTAGTTCAATGTTAAAATATATTCAACATACATGTTTAAATTTGTGCACCTAAGTTCTATTAAACTATTATTTCTAACATTTAGATGTATGGTTAGTCTGTCATGATGCGATAACCATTTCTTTAATTTATTTTTGAATTCCCTAAATGTCAAATTCATTTTTATTTCCATATTGATCAGATTGTAAAATCTCGGCGCAATGAAAGAGTAATGTCTTTGTCCAAATGATGTTTTCATTCTGGGTATTATAAGGCTATTTTGTATAACTTGTCTCGTTGGTCTTCGGTTCTGAATTATTCCTAGATTTGAGTTATTGTCCACAAATAGCCTTAAGAGGGAAGTTTTTAGAAAAAGTTGCCTACAATCAAGGACATTAGTTTCTTTATAAAGTTCATTAGTGGGATGGCGATATGGTCTACGTGAAATAATTTTTAATATAAATTTCTGCGCAACTTGTAATGGCTCTAGCAAGGTTTTACCACATCCATCCCATCCAATTATGCCGTAAGTAATAAGCGATTCACATAAAGCATAATAAACATATCCAAGGATTCGCACCTTCGTAGCCACGTTATGTATATGAGAGTCCCAACGGAAAAAGCAATCTAGAGTGATGCCTAGATATTTCCAAGATATTTCTCTTTGTAGAGGCTGACAGTTACAAGACTCTACGGTATCGCATTCGTGTACTACAATAGTTTTATAAGTAGTGGGTTGACCTCTGGTGTTTATACTAAATGGCATGTATTTGGTTTTGCCAACATTAAGCGTCAACATAAAGTTTCCAAGGCAATTTTTAACAATTCCCATGCCCTCGTTGGCTTTCTCAAATGTGTAATCCCAGTTTGAACCCTTGAATAGTATAACAGTGTCATCGGCATATGTGATGATTTTACCTACTGGTAACTGACATAGATCTTTTATGTAGACGAGGAATAAAATGGGTCCCAAAACGCTACCCTGTGGCACACCATACGTGAGATGCTGGCTTTTACTCTGGAGGCCCTGGATGGTGACACTTTGTACCCTGTTGGATAGGTAACTATCAAACCATTTAAGACTTGTATAGTTAATTCCCACACTGCTCAGTTTGCACAATAATATATCATGTGGAACGGAGTCAAAAGCCTTTGCAAGGTCAAGGAAAACTCCTAGACACTTGTCTCCTTTATCCACCGTTTCGACTATAAATTCTGTTAAAGCAGTTATAGCATCTGTTGTCCCTAAACCTTCCCTAAAACCGAACTGATTATCTGAGAGTATTTTATTTTCAATTAAAAATTTATAGAGTCTCGCCTTTGCAACTCTCTCGAAGATTTTGGAGATCGTGTTTAAAATGGAGATAGGTCGATAATTATTGAGATCCTGCTTATCTCCCCCTTTATGTACGGGAATTACTTTGGCAATTATTAATTTGTCAGGAAAAAATCCGCTTCTAAAACTAACATTAATAATAAAGGCATTAGGCTGGCTGAGATAGGTTTCAGCTAGTTTAAATACGCATGTCCCGACCCCATTATGCCCCACCGCTGACCTATTTTTAAGGCTGCCTATTACTTTCTTAACTTCGTCTCTCTTTGTAGGCGTTAGGTACATGGATACAGGTAACGTATCAGGTTTACTTAGGTCTGTAATTACAGAACTATTTATCCCACGAAACTTTTCTGCTAGTTTGGAGCCAACATTACAAAAGTGATTATTTGTACAATTTAGTAACTGTTCAGGGTTATCTTTCATTGTAATAATTTGATTGTCAATTTAATTGCTATTTTAATTTACATTATTTCTATTTTTCCAATTCGCCGCTTCTTTTATATTTATCCAGATTTTTCGTGGGTCCCCGGCTGAGTCAGTTATTTGTTTTTTATATTATTGCTGCTTCAATTTAATAATTTTATTACATAAATTTCGATAGCGAGTGTATTTCTGCCTCAGCATTGCATTGCTCGGTGATTTTCTTAATGCTGTGTGCATTTTATCACGCCTGTGAATACAAAAGAGGAGTCCATCAGTAATCCACGGTGTAATTTTTTTATTTTCATGTTTTATAATTACAGTTTTCGATGTTGTATGTTTCAGTATAATATTACTCAAGATGGAAAAAAATAAGTTATAGGCGTCGATGGCATCCCTAATCTGATATAACTGATTCCAATCATATTGGCTGATTTTGTAAACTATTTTATCATAATTAATTAATTTCTTTATTTGCTTGTTTGGATGTACAACGTTATTACTTTTCTTAGCGGCCATCTTAAAAAAGATTGTATAGTGATCTGTAATTGAATTTTTGTATACAATGGTCGAGATTGGGTTCTTGGTTCGAACCATGACATGATCTATACAGCTGCTGCTGTTGTTATATTCGCGCGTTGGATGATTTTTTTCAGGTCGGAGACCATGTAGCATTAGGATGTTTAAATACTCCTCAGATTGTGGATGCATAGTTCCTGCTATAGAGATATTTAAGTCACCGCACAGAAACAGATTTTGAGTATTTCTATTAGCGCATAAAAGTGTATTAAGGCTTTCTAGGAAGTAATTGATATTATTTATAGATGGGCTTCGATAAATAGCAAGCAGACTTGTGGTTTCGTCTATGTTTATTTGCAAACAATAGGTCTTATAAATCCAGGTGACACCAAGGGCTGTAAACAAGCACCCACTCCGTTTACTACTACTACTACTAACATGACAGCCTATAGTAGTATACGTACGGTTATAGTCAGACACATAAATCATGTTGAAACTACAGTATACTGTTATTTCCGTATCGTATTGACCACAAGAAAAAATTTGATACATATAATCGAGTAATTTCGATTCAACAAAATACCTTGTAATTTAACAAAATTACGATTGAAAGATCGTTATTTTGTATAAAATCTTAACAACAAAATGCAAGAATCAAGCCAATAATTTTCTCAGTGCTTGTTGAGTTTTCACGGTACCTACATTTTTTAACCTTTGGGGTAAGGAGCGGGTGAGGAACGACTAGGACAGTTGATATTTCTCACTTAAGTATTTCTATCCTTTGACGTCGAAGACGCCGATTCTGCAATTGTAAAAGTCAACAAGGAACTATTATTAGACTGAAACCAATTTAATAATAGTTTCCAGTCTAAATACTTAGACTGGTTCTGTCGACATTCCTTCAGCTAAATCGTCGTATCTGATTATTGGTTCGGAACAAAATCTGGCGAAATATAAATCCTCGATTGGCCTTACTGATGATATCCCTATCCTCAGAGAGTATGTCGCCTGTAATCTCGGTCTGACCTTGATTAAAAAAAAATATTTGACTCTAACGTAAAACTAAAAACTCCATGGTTTTTTACTCGACTCAAGTCCTTTTACCGAATTAGAGATCAAAGTAAAAATATTAGGATTCTTCTGTATACCCTGTCTTACCGACAATCGATTACGGTGAGCTCGTAAATGAAACCTGCCGTCATAAGTCCAACTTAACACGTATTCAGGGACTTTAAAATGCCTGCTCCAAATTAAGAGCGATTAGAGACCTGTCTCCTTTCCTTTATAAATCTTTCAACCTAAATATGAGCTACAATGAATACAACTACATTTTTACACAACTGCCCAACAAAAATGGGGTGTACTGTGTTCTGGATTCATCTTTGTATGTTTTGCATTTCTTTATTCTACTAGAACTTCTAAACTCTTAAACCGATTCAGAAGTATGTAGTATTGTTAGAATCGTTATGTCATCCCGACGGCCATAATGTACTCAAAATAATGATAAATAGAGTAGTTCACTTTTTGTAAAGACAGTCGTGTTTTTTATTCATTTTAATATTATTACCTTTTTATATACAACATTGTGAGAATCAAACTACCCAATAACCTGTTTCCAAGCTTAAGTGATCACAGCGCAGTAGTCATCTTGCGATTATCTCAAAGCATAAGACTTAAGAATATAGCTTCGCATATGTAGCTGCAGTAATGTGGAATAGCCTAGGCAGATATGCGAGATCGTAGTTCATCGGAGCTTTTAGTATAACGTCCTTACAATTACGTCTAACAATGTCCTAACCCAAAACGAGGGCTTCTTTAAAATCAATATTAATATTGAAGACGTTCCTCTTCCATACTTTGTCGTGCTTTAAAGTTATTCTTCACCTGTACCTGCAATAATAATTGTTGATTTTTTCATCATTGTGAATTATAATATCATTATGTATATATAATATATTATAATATCATTATAATATACATTATGTAAAATATTTCAAAGTACAACATGGTATATGAATGTATAACAGTCTCCCTAAGTATTAAAATCCATTAAAAAAAACTTTTTTATAAAGCAGCCTCCCTGTGTATTCCACGTCATTCAGTAACCTCCTGCATACTTTGTGACACGTACACATACGCAGACACACACACACACTGATGACTTTTATGCTGCAGGCTATAAACGAAGGAAATAGAAACAAATCCCACTTACTTCGATACATTGTCGTCCTTTCGTAGCATTTTATTTGCGACATTTATCTATGTGCGAAGTCGCAGCGGCAAGGCGGCTTCGCAAAAGAAGTAATACAAATTGAGGGATGTACACATTTTAGTACCATATTCACATATTTTAGTGCTGCAAATGCACGAGTCTGCTATCTCATATACAAGCTTTGATGTTCTAGAAATACAAAGTATTAGCTTGAATGAATAAATAGTTAACCATATTGCACACTTTTCCAAGAACATACATAAATGTAGCTTTTGGAAACAAATTTATAGCTATTTCTGATGTGTTATTAGTGTCAATATATTTTAGACATATGCTGCATATTTTTTCCAAAAATAAACTGTCTTTTTCCGATTTTTTGGGACCCTCTTCTTCAGCGAAATATGAGCAATTTTTCATAATTTTGCAGACAATTTTTATTCGAAAATTAACTACTTTTAGACAAATTTAGCTGGAGCCACTGTTTTTCGGGGAAATGTGAGCCATTTTCTATATCGCCAGCTTTGCGAAAATTAACCGTTTAATAGACAAATTTGACTGAGGGCCCGTTTTGACAGGGAAATATGAGCCGTACCTGAATTGGATTGGGGAGCTGCCATATAAACCAACGACTGAGAAAACACATTTTCTTCCGTATTGTCACCAACTTTTAATTAGCTGTTTGAATTAATACAAAAACATATTAGCAAATAATTTTGTTTTGAAATCGGACGATGCGTTCTTGAGTTACAGCATTTAAAGCGGATTGACTTAAGGGGTAATAAATTTTCAAACGAATTATCCAACTTCAAAAATTCTTTCGCCAATTAGTTGTATTCTTCGTATAGATGAACTGATTAGAGATGCCATATACAAACCGATCCGAGCCCAGCGCTAGCGTTTTACATATTTTATCTGCAACGATTCAGTGGCATTTTGTACGCAAATAAGTAGCGCTGAAGCGTTCATTTGTTTTTAGCGTCGTTATTTGTTGTCATGTTCAATTGATAGAGATATGACGTCATCTGGTATACAATATTTTTACTATCGATTCAATAATCGATAGCCAGAGTTGCTATTATACCTGTCGCAGCAGCTTTATCTCAGGTCCTCGTGGCAATCGGTATAGCGAAAAGCCATGTCTATGTATTGATAAGTCAGTGTTGAGAACATAATTAACGGAAAGTCTGCAAAAAAACTATCAATAAAGCTAGGTTTTACGTCTATAATTGCACATAAAGTTTTGGAGAGCATTAGATTGAATCATTGTATTCAAGCCTTTTGTTCATTCTGTCCAAGCTTCTGTACTTTCTAATATACATAGGGCCGGTGTCAAAAATTACATACATTTCATGTCATATATACTTACCATTATAAAATATATATTCCTGCATGATCCAGAACTGTCAAAACATCAGGCAAACTAGCTGCCGGACATGGTGGATTTGGCTAGTGGCTTTTGGTGGGAGGATGCTAAAGGGTAACAAGTAATTGAAATCTTTAATTGAATAGTTAGGTTAGGTGTGTTCTTTCTGTTTGCTGTTAAATTTAGTTATTAGCAAGTTTATTTATTTATTAATTTTATTTTTTATTCACAATCACTTACAGTAAGCTGGGCATGTACAATTAAAATGTCATATACAAAAATCCAGTACCAAAAAAACTGATAACATATTATGCCAAAAACTTTTCCCAGTATTTATTTTTTAATGTCACCTATCTAGGCAATAGCCTGTTCTAAGGCGGACATTTAAATTGTTAGGAACTTAGTGATGAAAAGAACATTATAAAATATAAAGAATGTGTTCAGCTATCATCAATTATTATAAACTGGGCAATCAAAATAATCTTAAAAATATAGAGCTTTAACAATTATCGTGAAAGATAAAAAAATTGTACAAATAGATCATATTTAAATAATCATAAAAGCTTAAATATAGATTTGTATAATCATACCAAATTGTGAAAATTTAAAATTAGTTAATAAATTAAAATGATATTTAAATGTGTACTACCTAAATATAGAAGTATTAAAATAATCATAAAAAGTAAAGGAAAGAGTCCCATTCCTAAAACTATATTAAAAACCTACATCTTACAAACATCTATTAAAACCAATATATATGATTTGGAAATGTATGTGAAGTGATTGCATTTGATCGACAGAATTCTAATGCAATTTCGTTAATTTTATTCCAACGAAACATCGACAGTCAGGAATTGAACCCGGAACATAAAATATAAAATTGGGCAACTTAACAATATGTGTGGCCCACTGATGCGTAATAGATACACCCACTTGAGTGGTCATTATCTCCAACCTGAGGAGGTAAAACAATCTGGCGTCAAAAGCCTGCTGCGGTTCTTAAATGACACGAGGCTTAGCGCAGAACTATAGTAGGTGGCGAGCACAATAGATCAGCAATGGTCGCAGTGTTACAAGGCTCATAAAGACCTTAGAAAAGCCCCACTCAACAAATAAAAATAAAAAAAACTTAACAATATGACAAGATAAAATATATTTAACAATAACACCAGGTACAAATCGTGTGATAAATGAGATAGACATGCATTTCCAAAAATCTATTTAAACGAAAACTATTATTTTGCTTATTCTTAGAAATCTTCCACAGTGTGAAAACTATTTTCTAGTATTATATATATTTGTCTCTTTCATGCAAATACAAAACTCAGATGGGTATATAGGCGTTAGAAAGAACCCGTGGAGTTCATTTCATGTTTAGAACGTTGCCAGCTGTATAATTTGATTCAGGTGAGTAAATGAGGGCATACCCATAAGAAGTGAGCACCTTCTGCAAATTTTCTCTTTTATGACTTCAATTGACTCAAAACTTTCTTCACGAAATGGTAATTTGAGTTTGGGGGGCAAGAAAATGGAATACGGTTCTTGATCGAACACATTAATTGAGTGTTGGCTCAAAAACTCGTGCACAAACGTCATTATCGTCGTGTATGAGGCACGATCGCGGTGCAATATCCAAGAATCTTCGCTTCATAACTTCCAAAAAATATTGTTTAATTACTGTTTACTCCTCTGCAGCTCAGGAAGGAGTTTGGAGTAGACTAGACTACGATAGACAATGAAATAATCAACTTTACTTTAATTTTGAGCCAATTTGACGGGGTTTTTCTAATTTGGATTGCTATCGAACCAGTATTCCGAGGCTTGCGGCTGGTTTTCATGTCAGAATCATAAACCTTCGTTTGTCCATCCTTTATGATGAGTTTAGGATATGTGGAATCCAAATTACCCCTTTCAAGCATGTCTTCAACAACCTGTTTGAAGTGTATTTTTTTAAGGAAATCGCAGACCACTCGAGGTCGACTGACCTAATCGACAGCTGTAAACAAACTGGTTGACAGATTGCACCGAAACTGTATGCCACAATTAAAAATATTGCTACCTTACTTGGCACAGCCTTCAATTCAAATCCCGGTATCTATTTGACAGTATGCAAAATTAAATAAGAAAAGCAAAAAATATATATTGCCTGAGTATGACTATTTTTAAGTGCTCTTGTTTTTAGTAATTATTTACACTTTTCTTTTGTGACTTTAAATTGTTCTTTCTTGTATTCTTCTTTTTATTTATTTTTAACTATGTATAAAATAAAATTGCTTTTAGCCTTTAAGATTCATATTAAACATATTTGGACATTCTATAAACAATGAGATACATTAAACTCTTTGTTTATAGAACCCAAGCTTTGCTTAGTTGAGCGACATCGAAGAGTAAATATTATTTAATAATTGAGTTCAAGTTCTTGCAGTCAATTAGGTAATTTAGCTACATAATGTTCAATTTGTTGTTTAAAATTGTAATATCAATAACGAATTCCTTTAAATTAAATTATTTTTTTCGCCAAACTATATTTTTGTTAGATGCCGCTCTTTTCTGTATTGCAGTATTGTGTTAGTATGATTTGTAAATCCAGTTATTTGGGTTTCCACTAGGGTTTCTTGTATACACTTTTGATTAGTTGCCTGAACTATCGTGCACTTTGACGAGTGCGCTCAGTACAAATCGCTCACATCGCTCTTTGCCAACGACGTAGTCTATTGAACCCGAAGCCCAAGGACACGCAAGGCCGCAATCCCCGCTTACCCCACCATCTGAACAATCCCCCCTTACCCCCCCCCCCCCCCCCACCCGCCCCTCCTCTGCTTCACTATGCGCTAGCGTAACCGCGATGCCTATCTATGCGCCGCGTTAAATAGCATAGACCTTGGATGCATTTTCATATTAAAATTGGCTTTTTTCCAAATCGAGTATGAATAACTTAACCTATGCCGTCGTGATGTGTCTTTCCACTGTATGACCTAAAAAGGATGTAAGGGTCAGCTTTTTTCATGCAGCATCACGTCTAACTAATGGCTGATTTCATCCCAAATGAAAGTCAATTGAAAGAAGGAAAACTGACACAGATCTGTTTTAAATTATTTTTGTGTCTTTTGAAGATATTTACGGATTTGTTATTTCATTTATTTTATTTACTTTAAAAAAGTAGTTTCTCATATGCAGCGGCGGCGATGTGAGAGATATTTGAAACATTTGAGATACAAATCCATCGGAAGATTTAGTTTTTTATTTTCTAAAATTCTCCTCGAGGTACAACTTTCCGATATTTCAAAATACTATATTTATTTACTCTAAAATGCTCACTTTTGCTAAAATTTTATACAGCCTACCAATGCGGGCATTTTGAAAAACAGTATAAATAATAAGGATGTCCCTCATCAACTATTTTTTTTAAATCCAACATTGTGCCAATTTGTTTCATCATGTTGTTTCTCCATATCAACAATTAAACAAAGATAGATAAGATCCGTTAGCTTACGTAATAGACGCGGCTACCTTGTGAAGAAGAAGACTCCATACCGTCCATTAAAGCATTTGACTAATCACTCAACCGACCGCAAAACAATTTTATTTAACAATCTACTCGTACTTCCTCGGTTTTTTTGTCTCTATCTCATCCAATTTTAGATGCGCAATTACAGCGGGCCACTTTTACAGGAAGGAAGCTTATTTTTAGCCAGAGATTACTAGGACCACTTGAGAACAGTTACGTGTACAGTAGTGGGAAAGTACATAATATGTTGGAGGGTCAAAAAACATTTTTAAAAAACCAAAAACAAGACGTAATTGGAACAAAGACAAAACATCTCTATGGACAGACAATAGGGAGAGGCATATGCTCTCTTTAGTGTCATTTGTTTGTATATATAATTTGAAATGTAAACGTGTAAACCTATATTATATACATGTATGTAGGTCAACAAATAAATTAATAAATAATTAACTAATTAAATACTTCAATAAATAAATAAATATCGTAAACAATAATAAATAGGAAAAAAATACCCAATTAAATAAATAGTAAATGAATATTCGTACGGGTAAAATATAATCCGTCATGAGCAAAATAAAATTTTATAGAATTTTTAGCAAGTTCGACGAAATATACGTAAGAATATTATTTTATATCATTCGGATTAAATTTTTCACAAACAATTACACCAACCCCTAAGAATAAAATTCTGGTGATTATTTGAAGAGGAGATTATACTAGCTTCAGTAGTATTAGGAAATCTATCTAGTACGGAACATTCCAAGTTTTTGATATTATAAATACCATAAATGGATTTCATTGCGTCATTCTCGCTGTGATGATGGCAAATTTAATTATAGAATAAAAGTTGAATATTGTTAGTAAGGTATATTTCTCCCAGTGAGGTATATTTCTCACCTTATAAGAAAAATACCTAAAATGTATTTAAAACTCACATACATAATATTATCAAGATTCAATAAATAAATACTAAAGTAATGGTTTAAAAGTTAAAGATATATGTATTTATTGTAGTACTGAACTTAACCACCCCCTATCGGACCAAGAAATACATTTTATAACCATTTTAAAGAAATAAATACTTGATTGTATAAATAAATGAAAAAAAAAAAATAGGCGATAGTAGAAAACCTTATAACGTTGATGAATATTGCAATTATTTATTTACGAAATCGAAGACTATTTCGGTTGTTTGATGTTATAAATAGGATAACACGAATTTACCGCGTGAAGTTTGAAGCACCCGACGTTTCAGCGGCCTTGCAGCCGCCGTTGTCCAGGGTAGACTAAATACTGTTAATCGTCATCCGTTGTTCTACGGGTAGGCGGCAACTGCTGCTGTTACTCCGCAAATTATAACGGTGGTGGGGTGGCGGGATCGGTGCACGCGAATTTTTCAGTCGGAATGCACAGTCGATTGGCTGTCGCCCTATCCGGGGTCGCACCTCTACGAATAGGCTACCGGATGGATGCTGACCTGTGAGTTTGGTTGAACCTTACCCATGGATCACGATGGCACTGGGCCCATTTGCTCCCAAATGTTTGGTTAGTTATATCAATTAATGTTGCTATACAGAGAGGCTGTGACAACGGGACGAATCACCACAAAAATGGCCAAATGTAGCTGGCAGGTGGTTAAAATGTAGGCCCTGGCTAGAGATGGTGTCCCGAAAGTAGCGCTAAAAATAATCTCGCGCAGCATTGTGCAATATCGATACTGTTGCTGTCCATTTTGCGAATGCATAACCGGTAGACATAGTCTCCGTAGTAAAGGATGACCAGTGCGCTAGACAACAGGACATGCTAGCCAATCCACTGGCGTATGTGGTAAAGTACCTTGAATCAGTCTAAGGCATATTTTACTTTCTAGCTAACGTGGTTTTCGAAAAGCTGTGTACTGCTGCAAATCGTTTACGTGTAATCACGAATTGAAAACGGGAATAACCACTATGTGTACTCAAAATGAAATCAGTGATATTAATTCTTCACATATTGATTGAACTACATTTAAATATATCCAGGTTAATAATCTGCTAATTATTTACGAATCTCTTATTGTGCCTCCAAAAAGGATATTCAAATTCACTACACTACACCTGACCGAAATCCATTCGTTGAACTCTCTCATTCATGCTTGACTGCCCTGCCAGATGCTGGCGCTAACTTGAATAATGTCTATTCGTTGAACTCTCTCAAGACGATTGAATATTTTGTGGATTTTTTTCGTATATGAGAATCCTGTAACTATTTTACTGTGGGAAATATTACGTTCTAATGAGGTTTAATACTACGATTACTATGTTTCCTGACGATACCGCTACCTTATCAAGTGCGAAATTACTAAAGCCGGTAAAGTACGAGTTTGACTCGCGCACTAAGGAATCCGTGCCTTATTAATAAATAAATGGGTACTTGGAGGTGACTTACCAAGAAGGCTTACATCGAGGCACCCGAAATGTAACCCAGCGGGCAGTCTCGACCCTTAACAGTTTTGGCAGGATATCTCCGTCTGAAATTTATAGTATACTTCCAACCTCCCGACTGTTCACGGGTTCGAAGTCGCTTGCGCGGACCTCTACCTGCCGTAAGTCCAGCGGTGATTCAGTTTGAATCTATGGCGGACCATGGCATCTTTTGCCCGGCCCGGTCAGGTAGCCGACTGGTCGTTTCAAGAGTGGAAGACGACATGTCAACATTCACCCCCGCTGCTTATATGATAAGTCAGAATGCACAAACCGATTGGCTGTCACCGCAGTTCCGGGAGGCAATCCCGCAGGGGAAACCGATCCACCGGCCGTGAGGCCTGTGAGTCATTCCCGAGGTAGACCTTCACACGAGGAAGCTACTGCATAGGAGCTGAATCTTGAGTTGGGCCGACCTTAGAACACAATGGATCTTATGGCCCAAGCTGTACAAAACCATTTGCTACCTATAAATGGGTTCTATGAGATTAATAAAGGAGTTCCTGCAATGGAACATTTTCCTACACATTTCCTACGCATTGATATTTTCAAATGGGTAATGAATTCCATACTTTTTTGTTTCCTTGTTTAGTTTTGAAAACTTAATTTAAGTAATTCATTGCAATAAAATTTTAATTTATTTAGTTCAAGAATGAAAATTTAATTTAAATTTTAAAAATGTTATTAGGAAAAAAATATGTTAAATATTTATATGTTTCACTATGGATATATTTGGAAAGTTACCATTTTTAAAATCTATCTCTAAAACATTTGTCGTATCTTTTTTTATTTTTACTATGTGTTTTTATTTTTCCCAAGTATATTTTCCGCTAATGTGTAATCAATGCTTTATTTTTGTATGCAAGGAGGATTTGCAGAATTCGAGGTACGAAAGCTATGGTACGAAAACCTAAAAATATGTAAGTAAAACAGACTGGTTTCACGATTTAACGCTAAAAAGTGGTCGGGAGAAGCGCTTTAAACTTCCGGGTTGCGCCGAAAACATAAGCTCGTACGAGTATGTCAGTCACGCGCTGCCAAATTCTCTGCTTGCTGGCGGAATGCGGGCCCTCCGCGCACTTTGGCATCCGAAACTATCGCTTCCCGGCCGAAACCCGTTTAAATTTTGATTGCCCTTAATTAATGTGCATTGTTAATATCATTATGTTTTTGCGCGTCGCTTATTAGCAAGTGCACAAACGGCTATCACAGTAAGCCATGCTATACGCGACAACGTCACAAGTCGCAAAAAACTAACGACCGTATTCACAGTCAATACTCAAGTCGGCCTTTAGGGAAACATCACTCGAGTGATCCTTAAGTACCACCCTCAAAAATGCTACCCATTGTCGTCACGTAAGCTCTCCTAAGATCCTCAATCAATTAGATTAATTTCTAGTTTGGTTCTACTGCAATTCCACTTCATTTTCTTTACACGGTCTCTAGCATTTTCCTTGTCTTTCAAAAAATATGGTTCTCTATAGTTGGTGCGTCGTTCAGAAACAAATGTTTGCAACTGATGTTTAACGAAATGCAGTTTCTCATCTACTTTGTCTATGCGTTTGATGAGATTCGCTCTTGATTCTCGCTTGACGTCGTCTATGTTTGTTAATCGTACGATTCTTGTGAAAATAAACTGTGTTATATTACGGCTTAGTCATATATTTATAACCGTATTATACATGCCTTAAAAGTTAGTTCTGTTAGTGCTGATTATGATATCTGATTCTGAATTTGGCATAATTCCATTTACTTTTAGGGTATCACTATTCAATAGGATAGAAAACGAATTTACCGCGTGAAATTTGTAGGACCCGACGTTTCGGTGACGTTGCAGCCGCCGTTGTCTAGGGTAGACTCACGTCTGCACGTCTGCAACGGCGGCTGCAACGTCACCGAAACGTCGGGTCCTACAAATTTCACGCGGTAAATTCGTTTTCTATCCTATTTATAATGTCAAACAACCGCGATAGTCTTCGATTTTATATCACTATTCAAGAGTAGAAAACATAGTATGTAAGGATAATGAAACACTCTCCCTTTGACATCGATTTTATCCAGAGCACGAGCGCGTTTTTTTCTGTAGCCACCTTTCACCTTACACTGTTTGTTATCGAGGTTTGTGTAACACGAATTAATTAGAGGTTTCAGTTTGACAAATATTATGAAAACAAAGGCGGTTTGCTTGGCGAGTGTATTTGGCAGGTATCAATCAATCATTGAATTTGTAGTTTTATTCGTGGATGAGTTATTATGACTGGGCAGCAAATGTCGTACAGGACAAATGGAGGGAATACGAATAATTCCGCCAAATTCATATATAAATATTTTTATTGTGTTATTGTTGAAAATATTATACAGTATTATTATTATTTAATTGAATACACAAATGGCTCGAACATTTCCATCCGGGTATTCATTTTTAAATTAAAATTAGTAACATTCTAGCTTACATTTTAATGTTGAATGTATTCATTAATGCTTATTAAATGGGTTTTGGCAGTAATCATCGCTCTTACTATTCTACTGATCAGGTCAAATACTTAAATAAAAAATTAGTTTTTTTATTAAGTTTTGGTCGGTTTTTGGGATTTCCCACATCGCTCCTCGCGACTCAGCAGCATCTTCTCACTCCACGGCTTGTGTCTACGACAGTAGTTTGACTATGGCCAGTGGCATTCCTTTTACCCGGTGACGGAGTCCACGGGGCACTTAACCACTTCTCTCCTTTTTTTGGGGTTCCGGCGGGTCAACGAACCGACAAACCCAATTGGCGAGGGGGAGATATTGACCCCAGTTGTTTCGGTGCGACCGCGACACGATTGTTCAGCCGTATTATGCTGATCGAATTTCTTCGTCTATAATTTACGTTTACCGCAATTGCCTGATTTTTTTGCGCAGCCTTCACTAGAATTATCCTTTTGCGAAATAGAAGAAACCATAAACGGTTTATTTAGTAATCATCTTACAACAGACACACGCACTTATGCTTGCCAAATAATTGAAACGGAAACCGTTGAGATAACTTCAGATACCCTTACTTTGCTGTATAAATTGTTTCATGTTAATCTGGCACAACATACTCGTATCTACGATATACTGCAATAAGTGAATCAATCTGATGTATCACAATACGAGCAGCGATTCATTGCATATTGCAGTTTTTCGAGAGGGTTCGCACACTGCCACATTAATATGAAAAAATGTATAAAACGTAGTATATCTGGTCATCTCTACGGTATCCGTCTCAATTATTTGGCGAACACCTTAAAAATCCTATTCATTACTAGGAGAAGTGATCTCTTAAAATCATCTACATCTAGTTGAAAAAACATTCTCATTTTACCTATATTCCTATACACTTAGAATTACTTCCGGCAAAAGTGAGCGAGGGCGGACTGTTTGATATAACACGTAATTTCAAAGAAAATTGGAGCATCGAAGAAGATTGGTCGTTGTCGTTGATGCTGCGTTCAGAAATTGAATATAAATGACATAGAAGACTCTAAAGAAGACTGAGGTTTTAGTTTATGCCGCCAATGAAAATAAAGGCTGAAGATGAATACTTAAGAAGGACAAGTAAATATAATAAACGGAATAAAAAACACGACTGCCATTACAAAAAGTGAAGTACTGTATTTATAATTATTTTTATTACAGATTTTTTGTGAAATATTAATGGTTTATGTGTTTATCCATATAGATACATTATATATTTTCGAACCACTCAATCAGACCTTTCATTTGACACTAAACACGACATATTTTGAATGCTTTGAAATGCTTTGCCGTCTTTTAAAAACAGACTCAGAGAGCATTTGAAATCCTTCAGATAAATTCCCTTTCCCCTCCCATTTCCCTCCTTTTAAAACTTTAGCGTCCTTATAGGTGTTAGATTATTATGATGTGGCAAATCTGTGCCCACAAAGAGTAAAGTATATACTTCTTTCTATCATCCTTTATTTTATTTATCATACTGTTCATATAGGTTAAGTTATGTAGTCTACTTGCAAATAATGGTCTTACAATAGTATAGGTTAGCTCTAAAATATTGCCTGCAGGCAATAAGCTTGCCTTTTCTTAAGAATAAAGAGTTTTATTATTATTATTATTTATGTTGTATATTAACATTTGGAGATTTGAACATTTAGACAACTATTTACATTATATTTGGACAGTTAATATCTTACCATATATCACTTGGGATGACATAACTATTCTAACAATGCAACATACTTCGAAATCGGTTTGAGCGTTTAGAAGTTATGGTGGAAAACATACATAGAGACACTACTTTTTCTTGCCCAGTCATGTAAAAATAGTTGATTTGATGCTTGCTTGTAAACAAAAATATTTGTGATTTTTCTTTAATTTAATTTACTTTTATATTTAGAAGTTCTTTTAAAACAATTGTCTGTATTAAGTAAAAAACATGACTCATATTACTTATTTTTTGTCTAAATAATACTTTTTCCACTATGGTACCCAAAGATATATATAATAGTTAAAGGTTAATAATTGAAACTGGAACCCTCACCCGATGTATCAGAGGACATTTTCGGTTAACTGCATATATCTCAGATTATGAGTGTTCTTAAAAAAGGACAGAAAGACCACCCCCCCTCCCCCTTATGGATTTTCTCAAATGTATTAATAATCTCGAGGTCTTTTATTTAGCTGTATATAAGGTTTAGTTTCATAGAATGTTTTAAGCAAAACCAAGATTTTTACGCTAGTCTATGTGTATCCTTGAAAAATTGTGCCAAGCAGCCTCGATGTGAATAGCCCAGAGAAGCTTCTACACTACGTCGTGAATCGTGGTTAACGATGGGAGGTGATCGACTAAACGGCCTCCTTTTGTACCAAAATCGCATTGCAAGTTATTTGTGGGTAATAAAAATAATGACATGTTTTGAGACATACCAAGAAGGCTGTAACTATCAAGAAATCATCTAACTTTAGTTCTTGTCATCTAGTAATATTATTTTATCAAAATCTTTATATTTTATTGTAAACTATGTTTCATTTCGCTGTTTTGTTCGATAAAAGATGTTGAAATGTTATATCCGGAAAATTCTGTATTATTATTTCAATTGTTATGCGCTCAAGTCTGTGGGGGCGGTGTCGACTACAACGGGCGAACCCGTCCCCCCAGGCTGGTATAACGATATGAGATCGTTCTTTCAGCCGTGGGATGAGCGTAGAAGACTTAGAGACAATAAAAATCTATTGTCAGAGATAAACGCCTTACGGCGAGGCACCGGGAAAGGTACCCAGCGGGCAGCCTCGCCACCTGACTAACAGTTTGGAAGGATATTTCTGTCTGGAATTTCCCTTCAGGATACCTCCTGCCTCCTGACTGGTTGCAGGATCAAAGTCGCTTGCGCGGTCCTCTCCCTTACGTAGCGGTGATACTGTGTCTACCGAATCTATCGAGGACCACGGCATCCTTTGTCCGTCTGTATCACGCGGGATCGGGTGGCCGAATGGTCGTTTCAAGAGCAGTTGCCGTAAGGTTAACAACTACCCCTGCTCTATAGGACACATTACTGTTTCCAGACTCCCCCGGCTGTTAGTCGGAATGCACAATCGAGTCGCTGACGCCGCACGACGCGCAAACGCGAACTTTGACTCCTAGGAGAAACTGGCCCGTAGGCCAGCGTCCAACCCTGGCTCGCTCTTCTGCGTGGAGGCCGCCGGATAGGTGTTAATCCCTACGTTTGACCGACCCTATACGACTGGGTCTTAGTGCCCAAACTGCAGCAGGGCCCATTAGCTTCCATTAGGCCCTTGCGCCTAGGTCAGTCGGGTGCGATCCTCTCTCCATGAAAGGTACGTCTGATTTAGGATAACCTACTTAAATACATTGTTATTCATAAGAATACCCCCCCCCCCCTATCAGAGGAAGGTTCAGAATTGCTTCCTCATATTGTTGTTATTTGGATTAATCACTTTTCCCAGTATACAGACAATAAATATCCAGCGAAGGTAATCCGTACCAAACTGTCGGGAATTTTAGTCCACAATAAAGCAATGCAAAAAGGGAAACCATGGGAAATAGCGACTTGAACCATTATCTACAAAATAACTAAGCAAGAACCCCGTGAGGATGAATGCCTTCCTCAAAGAAATCGAAGCTCAGTGAAGCAGGCAAAGGTCCTTCGCAATCAGTGCTAAATAGAGGTAATTCAGCCTAATTATACGCGCAACCTGTAACCCGGGTTGATTGCGTCCGTCGGGACTCGATTACGAGTGAAACAGACGCGTTCACATCAATAGTTGTCGAGTACAATGAGCTTATTATAAAGAGATGGATGTTTTGCGCGGTCTAATAGTTATGTACTCGTCCTTCAAACAGAACAATCGAGTATTTTTTGTTTGACTGAGCGTTATAATAACTACAGTTTTATACACAATTTCACTTTATTAGGATATATTCGCATGTCAGGGTTTAAGGATAAGAACTACCCAAAACATCACAATGCATAATCAAAATAAAAGGTATAATACAAATATGTTGACTTAAAATGTTAAAAGTTCTAAAGTTTCATTCGAGTGAAGTGCTTCAAAACTTACGTTCTATCTAATCTTATTAAGAAATAATCAATAAAAATTAGACAAAATGACTTATTAACTTTCGATATTTCGATTTTATTAAATTACATACCCGATCGATTTATAAATGATATATCGATTTATAAATCGCTGAGTTAAGGGGTCACCCAAATGGGTTGAAAATATTTCGATTTTTTTTAGTTTATCAGTAAAATTTAATAATTTGTTTCAGCAAAAACTAAAAACTCAGGAAGAAGCAACGAGTATTTTTTTGTCGAATTTAGTAATATTTTTAATGTATAGTTCTTTAAATGTTCGACTCCGTGATTATCTAAAAAAAATATTTCAATGGCCTTTTCAATAAATTTTACCCAATTTCTTTCATGGTTTTCTCGCTACATATTATCTCTATATATTATGGTACCTATAATATTTTTGGCTACCTGTCCTTGTATAATTTACAGAAGAATCATTTGTAATGCTAATATCACCGTCACAGGAAGTGCTTTTCGCTTGTCACTGTCACTTGAAAGCCAGCTATTTCTATACTGGCGTACCTGATAAATTTATTTTTTCAAAGACAGCAGATCATCGATTATCTTATGAAAATATGTTATTTACTTATAATTAAAATTTTCAATTCCAAGTTCTAGGCTGTTTAAGTGGCCTAAATGAATGATTTTAGTATATGTCGAGGTGGTAGTAACTTAATTTATTACTAAACTTAAAGATAACCAACGCAAAATTAATAGAATAAATAGCAGTATTTAAAGTTCATATTCCTCTCTCATATTAATTTGATTATTATGAAGTCATGATGTCACCAAAATCTCAAACCTAGGAGAAGTTAGGCTCATGACTTGTATGTCAGAAGTCAGTAATGAGTGGAAATAATGTCGTTGTCCGTAGGTCGTATTCAGTTCAGGCACTTTTTGTTGGTTGCGCTATCTTGTGTCGTGGAGAAGTTTACAGGATCCGCTATAGTCCGTCATGTCGTACCTATGATAATATATTAAGATTATCCGTATAATTATATAAATGTCGGCTATCAAGCACATTGAAGTCGGTAAAGCGACTTTTAGATTAGAAGCTGTAATACTTACTTGTTAAGCGGTAATACTTACTGATAAGGCTTTTTTAACCTTTATCAGTTGATCAATTTTATTTAAATGCACCGCCCCAGATGATCTATCTGTCGCGATCGAATGTTTTTTCTCGTTCAAATAATTTCATGTATGTGTCTAGTTATTATGCATCTGAACATATTTATTGGGCTCGATTGCGTTTCTTCGTGAACTAAAATCGAAAATTAGTCCGTGTGAACGAGACAGGGCGATACGCTAGAGCGGAATGTGAGATGGCCGGTTGTCACTTTTTCGCATTAAAACTGCTCGCCAAGGTCAACATCTGAATCTTACACCGCACGAAATATGCTCGAATTCATTCGGACGAGTATAAGTTCGGCAGGTAGTATTTATCGACGATCGTTAGTTTCTTATTCCGCTCTGATGTATTGCTCTCTCATTCGCTTGGATTAATTTTAGTTTTAGTTCACAAAGAAACGCAATCGGGCCCATTGTGTTACTTGCGATGTAATTAAAGTTTACATAAATAATTTTTATTTGGAGGAGAAAAACATTCAAATGCCTTTTTCTCAAAACTTCAAAATGTGGGTTGGATGGTTTCTGCATAACTACGTTCAATTGTTGTCTATTTGAATTCTTAAATTACTGACACAAACTGTCGATTCCATCGCAGTCGTGTATTGTCAGACTTTGATTTTTGATTATTTTCGGTCGTGTTCGACCGTGTCCATGCGTAGTCATGTATTTTGTTCTACCTAGAGTTAATGACAGAAACTCTTCGTTAAACAGTTCAAGTATATTACCGACTTCTTTTTCTTCACCTTTTTCTTCTTCTTCCTACTCTTCTTTTTTTACATTCGCTTAGTCTTCTGATGGAATACAATGTCGTCTTTGTTCTGTAACATAGACCTGCTTCACCTGCACCTACTTCTTTTCTTCGAAATTTCATCTTATTACCGCGTCTGTTTCTTTCCCGCTGCTTTCAAAATCCGCGCTAATCGCGTCGGAAAAAAGTCGATTCGATTCGATTCGATTATCCCGAGTCGGCGCGTAATTCGCGGGGCGGCGAACAAAAAGCCATCGCGGGCAATTAAAGCCCGACAATGGAGGCGATGATCGACGGCAGAATGAGAGAGAATCCTCGTCGTCGGGACGACTGCGACTCGAACTGACGGTTCATCGCGATCGCGGCGATTCCACACAGCTGCCATGTTATCTCTACCACTTTCTCGGCTCGCATCCAGGCAAGTATGGAGAGGCAAATAGAGCTCTTGCCTGGGACACAGTATACCGAGTTTGAGCAGTAAGCGCACTCTCGAGCGGCCGGACTATGCGGGAATAGGGTCTCGAAAGTATGAATATCTGCGTCGGCGTAGTAGCGGCTATGGCCGGCTATGGCGGCTATATGCGAACCCTTAGGACTCGTGATTCCATTTCAATTTTGTTCTAAGAGAAACTACTGTCTGTACACATTAAACATCATCATCATTTATTAATTAATATAAGTATACAATTAACAAATACTTCGACTTTTAATAATAATATACACATAACAAAAATGTTTTAAAAAAACTAAATATGATCTAAATGGATAACTAGATCAGTTACAAAATAATCCATGAAATTAATACATAATTGAAGAAATCTATTATACGTATTAATCTAAAACTATTACTAAACTAATACTAGGAATCCATGGACATATGGAGGGGCTTAAATGACGCTTAACCGGGGTGACTGCTACTGCAAAATATTCATCATCACTATTTGGTGGCTAATATCCCTTAATTTAATTTAAATAATTGAATTACTATTATTATTATTTTATTAAATCGCTGTTCTTGTTTTTCTCTTTTTTTAATTGAATTATATTGAAATATATATTGTAACTTGTAACATGGACATTTTATATATAATTGTATCATCGGACTATTTAAATATGATTCTTTAAATATTTATTGAGATATCATTTTTTCCTTTATTTCGATTCATTAATAATATTTTTATATTTTATTGTATTTATTACGACATTATATTATTATTATTCAGTTTAATTATTTCACCATTTACTGAATGGTATTTTTCTAGCACACTACAGCTACATTTACATCACACTACACTACACTACAGTTACATCACACTACACTCAAATTACAATGTTTATTATTATTAGTTAATTTTTAGTATTATTTGATACCTACCATATTTTTTCAATTAAGTATTCTAAAGTATGCACAAACCACTCTACTTGGTACGCTTGCCTTAGTACGGGCCTAGGCCTAGTTAGGCGGCGTTGATTTAAAAAAAATGGTCTGCGGTGCTTTCTATTTTGCTATTATTTACATTTAAGCCTATAATGTTAAACTTACAATGTACTGCTATAAAAATGTGCTTTTCTTTAATAAAATAAAAAAAAAAAAAAATATATATATATATGGATAAATATATAAACTACCAATATGTCATAAAAACCGTAATAAAAATTGTTATAAATACAGTAGTTCACTTTCTACAACGCCTTTTTTTATTCTTTTTAATATGTTTACTTGTCGAATGCAACGTTTTGTGAAAATTTTCATTCAATCGACAGACTACTTTTCATATTTCGCGATCACAAATATACGCATGCTGAATTTTTATATATTAAAATATTATGGTGATTATTTTCAATGTGCATTTTGTTGTGGGGCCGTTTAGAGCAGGCTCTTCTCTGGGGCCGGTGAGGGCCGGTGAGGGCCGGTGAGGGCCGGTGGGGGCGGGTCGCGGCGCCGGCGGCGCGGCTGAGGCCCTTTTTGCCGCGATTATCTTCGCCGGTCCTCATTCTATTGTAGGGCCGTTTTTATGGTCGTTTAATGCATCGCGCTATTTGCTCAAGCACGGTAGTGATAATCCCCCCACCTCAGGAACCACCTCCCTCCCCCCTCTTCTCCCTCCATGTCGCACGGCCGCACTCTTATCCCCCGTAATTTATTGCGACCCGTAAATTCCCCCTTCGATGTTATCGAAACACCTAAATCGCCGCGGTCGGCTTACCGCGTTACAGAGGAGCACAATGGCATAATGTAATGCTAAATGCGTCTGGAATTTTAAAACGAAATGTGATCCTTATGACATTCCTGCAAGCACAGAACTGTTGAGGTCCCCTTTTTCTTTACCGGCCCACCAACCCACCAGGGGGGAAAGTATTATGAACGCGCTTAAAATCGAGATCAATTCACTATAATATTCATGTTGATACCCCCTGAGAAGATTAGGACCATTTCCAGATTAAAGTCTGTCTGTGTGTCTGTGTGTGTCTGTATTTCTCCACTATAGCGCCCATACGCTTAATCTAGTTGAGCTGAAATTTGGCATGCAGGCATCACTGAGCCATGGCAAGAGTTGAAAAGGTTGTGGTTGAAATCGTTCCACCAGGCAGACGCACTTGTCACATTGCAACCCCGAAATATTGGACTTATAACCTTAAAATTTCGTACACAGATGCCTTGTTGGTCCGAAATACCATTGTGACATTGGTTGGATTTTGTCATACACAAGCTACACTAGTAATATTTAAATTCCGTCAAACATTTTAATCAAATATTAACGCATCGGGAAACGCGGTTCGTCTCTCAGCTAAGGGTCAATAGATGGAACGGAACCCAACCTGGTTCGTCTGCCGACCCATAGAGGGTGCTCATCAATTTTGTTTATGAAATTAATATTCAGATAAAATTGGTCTTTAGCTACTTGCCGGGAAAGTCTTGTGTGACAAAACCGCCTATTTTTTATTTTGACGTAGAAACCTGAACCGATCGTGTGAGAGAAAATAATCGTCTATCCTTGTCAGTCCTTATGACGAATTATTTTATATTTATTTTCTTATTTTATTAGGAAATCTTACAGTATTAAATAGTAATGAAAGTATCATAATATAATTTAACAAAGTTGAAGTATTCTGGTATAATATAAGGCTAAAGACTGGTATGCACCGAGTAGAAAATATATAGCATTTTAACTTAATTTCAAAATCTTTAAAAATAATACTAAGTACAATATTTAAATAGTTTAAACATGTTTTCAATAATTAAAATTTAAGAACAATTAAGTTAGGAGCCTGAGAACTTTAAGATATCAAAAATCCAAACTATTGTATGTCATCAAATTATGTGTGTGCGTGTAGGTGTTTGTGGTTTTGGTTTCCTGATTTTTTTTTCGACATTGTCTCGAATTTTCGCATATCACACGGTGGAAATACCAACATCGTTTTTTGAGTACCTACCTATTAGGAATCTTTCCATTTTTTTGCGATAATTTTGGCTGTCGCCCCAGTTCGATATTGCCATGTATCATCAGTGACTGTGCCAGGGCATAATGTATGGATCTCATAGTTTTCATATCAGGAACATTTCTGATACTCCCGAAGATATATATTAGTTTACGGACTTTTTCGTCGACCTTTTCGATATGTATATGCCACCGGAAATGTTTATCGACATGAACACCTAGGTACTTTACAAAAGGCACACGCTCAATTTGTGCACAGTTACAATCAAGACTGTCGCTTTCGTGTAGGACTAGGTTATAATTTTGTGGAGGTTGCTTACGAGCATCTATGCTGAAGGCTACAAACTTAGTTGTATCCACTTTCAGCTTTGACAGATTGTGGTCAGGCCAACCCTTGACACTTTTCATCGTGGCAGCTGCCTTGTTGTATACACTTTCCCAACTATTCGATTCGAGTATGAGGGCAGTACCGTCGGCGTAGGATAATATATCTGCACCAACGTCCATTTCACAAAGCCCATTTGTGTAGAGTGGGAGGGGAGTCGGTCCAGGAGTGCTTTCTTGTGGGACCCCATGATTATTGTGGAGACTATTACTGGGTGAATCGCCTGCCCGGGTACGCTGTTTTCGGGATCCAATACAGCTGCGAAACCAGTTTAGTTCGATACCCGTAATACCATATTTCCCAAGTTTCATTAGGAGCATTTCATGGGATACTGTGTCAGGGCCTTGCGCGGGGTCAGGAAGTACAGTAATACACTTTTTGTTGGCGTCTACATACCTAGTGATATGCTCCGACATTTTTAGTACTGTATCTTGTTTTGGATCTGAAGCCGTATTGGTTTTCGGATGGCATGTGATTGGTTTCTAGGTGATTATAGAGTTGTGTAATTGCTATTTTTTCCAAAATTTTGGCTAAAACATTAGGTACTGATATCGGTCGATAATTTGAGGGATCAAACTTCGGTCCATATCTGTCACCTGACACTTGATAAGAAATATGTTTCGGTTGATTATGTTTAAAATAAATTGATAATATTATACGCTTTAATTAAATTTACAATTTTATATGTGCATAGTAAGAAACCTTTTCATACTACTTAATTTATTGGTCAATTTAGTTATATATTAATCTATATATTTATTTATTTTACTTATCTATAAACTTAAATATTTTCATTTTATTTATTATATTAGTTCTTTATTTATATACACATTTATATATTTATATTAACCCTAAAATTTATAAGAATGAATGAGCGATCGGAATAAATAAGATAAAAAAAAAAAAAAGTGAAGTCACTATGATTAAAGTGAAGTCTTAAATACTATCACCCCAGAACAGATATACAATCTAGTGGAGTGATAAAATCCACACAAATGTAATCTTATCTGCATCGCAACATCAATTTTATTGTATTGGATAATTTTAAAAAAGAAATCATTACTGATTTAATGTGATTTGTATAATAATATCCAAATATTTTTTTTCGTGTGGCCATGTCCTAATCCTCTAATATTTAAACGTTGCTAACTTCACTTCGTTATGCAAATGTGACGCATGATAATACGTCCCTTGCGAAAATGGCGCCAACGAACCTAGCACCTGCAAATATGTCTGCTTAAAATCTGGCTCCTGCAAACCCGACGCTGTTAAAGTGACGAATTTCCAAATCTACCACCTGCAAATCTAGCGTCCCTCAAAAAAATCCACGCTAGAAAATAGATTATTAAGCTTTAAAAAGAATTAAAAGTATGCAAACACCAACAGTAAATTATTCACAGCCAAAGCAACAATCTAACAAGATGAGATAAGATAATAATAACAGACATTCGCAATAACGAAATTGTTGTATCATGCATTTCGCCTTTTACACAACAGCGATTTTATCATACTCCAATCTCCCCCGGCCGTCCTCATTTGAAATTCAAACATTTCCAAGATATACGATCACTTTAGGTGATTTGTTGGCTGCAGTTTCTTTGTCTCCACTGATAACACCACGGGTTTTGGGGACCCGCATTCAAAGATATCATATTCACCCGTGCAGAATTTAGCACCATCGCAGTTGTCCTCGACGCGGCATAGTGACCATTAAGATAACATCTAAAGGACGACTGCATTCTGTTTTCCTCTTTACACCATTTCCTCACCTTACATTTGGTGTTTTTTCTCCTTCCAATATCAGATTTGTCAATCAATTTTCTTTCGGTTTGACATTTTATGCATATCTAGGTAGATATAAAGTACATAAAGCACACCGTATATATGATTATTCCATCGATGACTATGTAAATTACCTAGAGTCACTAAAATAAGGATCTGGGAGTTTACTTAGATCCTAAACTTAACTTTAGGGAGCGCATGCGCCGACTATCAACTCCAGGTAATAAAATCTTATATTCGCGAAAATATACGCTACGCGAGAATAGTTTGAAGAAGTAATTTGCAGTCATAAATTTAGAGAGTTCCTTATCAGTCCTGACAGTCTATTTCTACATTTATTTTCCTTCCTTACCTCTATAATAACAACTGACATATACTAGAGTTCCCCGCCTGTCAGCGTCCGTTGCAGCCACAGTTCACGCGACTGCCATTTAAACGGAGACCCCTGCCTGCATCTCCCACTCACTGTTGTTGTGCTCCACAGCGATCGAGAGGTGGACACCCCCGGTAATTCACGTCTGTAAAGCTGGCCGCGTACATGTCTCCAATAAATCCAATTGGGCAATCGATGCTGATCTAATGTTAGATCACGAGTGTTTATAGTTTTATCGCACGCAACACAGTTTTGTTCTGGATTTTGAATTCAAAATGGAGCGATACACATTGTCTATGTAAACATGACTTAATTTGAAAATTCATTTAAATAAATAAATAAATATTATATCCGAGGATATAACATTTAGCATATAACGTAAAGGAATAAAACGCCGGTTGAATCTGGGGAACGCGGTAAATACGAGGGGCCCACTGCATAGTTATCGTGAAACCGCTTTTTTACAAAACTGCCCAAACAAAAGGAGTGTTATTTGTTTAGGACTCATGTGTGTATGTTTTCCGTTTCTTTATTTCACCATAACTTCTAAACGCTTAAACCGATTTAGAAGTGCGTAGTATGATTAGAATCTTTATGTAATACTAAATGTCATAGGTACCTAGAGTGCTCAATTGTTGAATAAATAATTGAAGGGCTGAAATTCTAAAGGGTCTAAGTGCCAAAAAATCTCAAACCGATATTTTCACGGAAATACAATCAATGTGCCAAGCCCAATGTCGTATAAAAGAGTCTAAGTGTCTAACTCCGCCCCACTACTACACACAAGCTGTTAAAGCAAGGAGCGGGTCTATGTTCCACTATGCGTGTGCATCGGAAAGGCGAGTGTGTGTGCTCTGGCGCAAGCTGCGACCGGTACGCGGCGGCGCCGTCTTTTCTATCGTTCAGTGGCAATTAACAAGTTTATGGAGATGGACGTTACGCCGGTGCCTTCGACTTCAGACACACATGTTGCGAAAAATCGGAAAGAGAATGTGAAAATTCAACGGAAGAAGCGTCGTTTGTGCGGGGAGGAGTATATAACATCAAAAAAGATTAAAATTCCAAAGAAAACGCTGAAAGAGGTTAGTATTATTTTTTAATAATCATTATTTAATAACTTACAGTTGCGTAGCATCGTTGGGCAAATATACGCGACGTTTCGTCTGTTAGTAATTAAATAATGTAAGGTGGTTTTCATTCACTGGATAATGTGCTTCTATTTAAAAACTATATTATTATTTCAGGTTGCCTGCAAGTGTAAATTTCATTGTGGGCAAATTTTACACGAGAGGAGAGAAACCCTTATGATGGAATACTATAGAATTGGAGACGCTATTAAGCAAGGAACATATCTTCTCGGGCTCATTCAAATAACTCCAGTTGGAAGAAGGCGACACGGTACATACACCAACGCTGTAGACAGTCGCAGACAAACATCAGTAGCTTATACTCTGCCAGACGGTACTGGGAACCATGTCCAGGTATGCCGTCAGACTTTTCAAGCTGTTTTTGCCATTTCGCATAAGAAAGTCCAGACTTTGGTGGAAAAAAAGAAGCGCGGAGAAGTGATTTTCATAGACAAGCGGGGATCCGGAAACAAGCCCAGAAAATTCACTGCTGAAATTTTCGAGATAGTACTGCATCATATTAAGTCTTTCCCTTCTCAAGAAAGTCACTACAGTCGACATGAAACTCAAAAATATTATTTAAGCCCCGATCTTAATATTCACCGTTTATACCTGGCATTCAAAGAAAAATACCCAGACTCGCCTGTGACCTACAGATATTACTTTACAACCTTCAAAAAGCATTTTCCCTATTTGAAGTTTGGACGCCCACGAACAGATACCTGTTCAAAGTGTGATCTTCTTCATGCTAAACTGAAATGCTCTGAAGGAAGACAAAAAACTCATACTGCTATCGAGCTAGAAAACCATCACCGTAAAGCTGAAAGTGCTCAAAATACAATGAAAGCGGATTCGGTAAAATCCCAATCCCCAACGAGCGATACGTTGACAATGGCTATGGACATGCAACAAGTCATTTTTATACCGACATTGACTCATAGTCAGATGTTTTATAGCAGACAGCTCTCGTGTTACAACCTTTGCGTTCATATTGCTGACAACCAAAAAGCATACATGTGCCTCTGGAATGAATCATATGCCGGAAGAGGAGGTAATGAAGTTGGTTCTTCACTGTTGAAGGTTTTAAATATAATGTCTGCCAATACTTTAAAAAAAAAAATTGTAATTTGGAGCGACAACTGCATAGGCCAGAATAAAAACCGGATGGTGTTATTTATTCTTATTTATTTAGTTGCCAATGGCGTGTTCGATATCATAGATCATAAATACTTGGTCAGTGGCCACTCTTTCATGTCATGTGATCGTGACTTTGCACAGATAGAACAGAGAAAAAAAGTGGTCAAATGCTATGAACCTGCAGATATCGAAAAAATGATACGTGAATCGTGTCACAAAAACCCATTCGAACCTATAACACTGGACCAACATGATTTTAAAGACCTCAATGAAGCCTCCACGGAGTTCCTGAATACAACAAAATTGAAAATATCAACTGTGTCATGGATAAGAATCCAGAAAAACCGGCTACCATATGTTGATTTAATGCAATCTTTCAATGATCCTATACCTTGGGACACCATCAACATTTTTAAAAAGGGAAAAATGCCCTCTCAACTGAAGGATATGGTACTTCCAATATTGCCTGCCAAGAATAACATATCAAAAGAAAAACTAATTGACCTAAAACAGATGATGCCGTATATACCTGCTGAACACCAACCATTTTATGATGATTTGATCAATAAAACAGAAGCTTGATAATACACATTTTAAAGGACTGTTGTCATGTCACTTAGACCCTTTTTATTATTATTCAGTTACCTACATAGGACATTTCAGGACTTTGGAACTTTAATACTTTTTCTTTAAATATTTGTTGGTGTGAGAGGTTGGCGGCGGAGTCTCATGACTAAGAATATAATTTTCTTTGTATTTCAATTGAAATAAATAATAATTTCGACAAAATGTTTGTTTGATTCAGTTTTTTTGTTATATCTCGACTTTAACTTTTTGGCACTTAGACCCTTTAGAATTTCAGCCCTTCAATTATATAAATGTCCAAATGTCAATAAATTAGAATAAATATAACGTGTTTAGTATCAAATGAAAAGTCTAATAGAGTACATTTCGGAAATATTTATGTATCTTTTTGGATAAATACACAAACCACAAATATTTCATAAAAAAACCTTTTTATTAATTGAGCTCATCAGGAGCTAAAGCACGGTGCTATTCCTATAAAGTTATGGCGTGAACTGAATGAAAGTAGATATCATAACCGAAGCTATCTAATGATGCACTCCTTACTCATGAACAAACACTCCTTCCGTAGCTACACCCTTCCCAAATCGGTGAGTTTTTTTTGCCGCACGATAAAGAATTCCCTCTTATGGTGTTAATCTGGGCGATAACTAATTGGCGGATCAATCTTCCGATTATATCGAAAAACAAGTGTTAAATGCGAAAAAAACGACTTTAACTATGAATTGTAAAAGTCTTGAACAAACAAGCGAACATTATATTGCTAAGTTTCTATACTCCATACTGATTATGACACTAATATTAATTTGTGTAATCCAAATACTTGTGTAATGATCGCGCCATTCGTGAAGTTTTATATAACCTCGCGCCGACCGCCGCTGCTACACGCAGTCGTTTGCCTTCGGTGCTCGAGAAATAAAACGTTTTTTTAAATTACTTATTTGTCGTTTATGTATTTATCCATATAGACATGTATATATTTTCGGAATCTACCCAATTAAGCCTTTATTTGAAACTAAAGGCGGTGTATTTAATCTTGTTTAATGTTATTTGGACATTTGTACAATTATTTATTTACATTTGGGCAGTTTAGGTATTCTATGAAAGCCAATATGATATAACGATTCTAACAATGTCATACATTTCTAGATTGGTTCAAGCATTTAGAAGTTATGGTGGAATATAGAAACAGTCAACATCAACCCTGAAAATATTACTATTTTTTTGGGTAGTATAAAAATGCAGTGTAAAAAATGACGATATATATATTTTGGACAGCGACACCGAATCTCCAGTCGAGTTTTCGGGTACTATATCGTGCAAGCCAAATTCTCCTCCCCCCCCCCCCCCCCCCCTCGCCCCTGTTTTGTACCTACCCCCTTTCGAAAAATAGAAAGGTTTATATTTAGTATTTATGTTTATATTCGTACTTGCCTATATTTATAATTGCAACCTATATATGCTTAGAGCTTCAAGTTAAATAGAGATAACTGTACATATATAACGTTGTCAAGGGTACAGCACACGTTTTGATATATTTAAAATGTATTTATATAAAACGACACACGAATAGACGACAAAAATGTTACTCATCCTATGGAGCCATGTATGGGGCCCAGCTTCACAGACGCCGGTAATTCAATACATTTGGCCCCCGTGATCGACACGACGCGACCGCGGTCAGCTAACGGTCCTCAGTCATCTATTTGTTCGACTCGCAGTCGAAGAAATCTTTCTGCGATTCTGCGATTTCGAGCAATTGCTTATCGCGCTATTGAAAGATGCGGTTGATTGATCGATTTCAATATTAGATTGAATCGTGCGGTTAGATTGAATTCCAACTATTGCGGTTATTTCCGTCTTCGTTTGTTTCAAAATCCCACAGAAATAGATTCGAATTTCTTCACAAGTTTTCGGTAATAGCGTCTTGGATGGATGAAAAATCTTACGTTTCAATTGCCAACATGAGCGATGAGAACAACTGTATTTTTTACTCGAACTATGTATGTATTAGCGTAAAATCTAGAACATTTTCCAAAGCAACACAAACATATAGAAAGGTGGATGAGAAAACTGCAGCCCTGTGTTTGTCAACATTTAATAGGTCGTCGATTCTGGCGATCTTTTATGATGACATAGGAAACATTGTCAAATTCTAAGAGGCGATACTCGATTCATAAAACCTAAAGGGGGAACGTCTGGAAGCAGTATATCTCTTGATAAATGAGTGAAATCAAAATCGCATGCTTGTTAATTTAAACCTAGAGATAATGGCGAGATGTGATTCTGGGACAAGTTCGCCAATGAGTAGAGATATTGCGGTTGATCAGACCGAACTTCATTTAGCAAGTAGGTTACAAGGTGAAGTTGCCGTCTCTGACATGTTTAGCATGGATGCCCTGGAGAGCAATGGAGACACGCGATGACGAGAAGTAACATTGAAGCAGAACCTAGCTCAAGCGTTTTGAATCCAGCGCTTAGTCTTGATGTATATCAAGACTAAGCGCTGGATTCAAAACGCTTTGCGTTTTAAATTGAGCTGCAGAGAGGCTGCAGAGAGGTGGCTGGCTGTACAGGCACGGTCCATACTAACAATCGCCGTACTCCATAATGGACAATATTAGGGCATTTACAATAACTTTGACGCTAAGTTACTCCCGAACTCTGAAACAGCTTAAAGCGTGCGAAGATCCACACAACTTTTGTCGACGTGTTCCTTAAGTCACAAATTAGGGTTAAAGAGAATCTTTTACCATTATTTCAAGAGAATCGTTGATATTAATTTTAGCTCTGACAGTCTTTGATCCAACAATCATAAAACGAGATTTCGTCGGACTGATTAGTGAACCATATTGATTAAACCAAGCGGAGATATTTCAGTGTATTCGTAAATTCGTCTCTCGGCAGAATCAGGTTAATCGGGTTTTATGGAATACGCGATTTACGATTTTATGGAAAACGTGAGTCTCGTCTGTATACAAATTATACGGCGCTAAGAATGGATCTCTGTGGTACTCCCGTCTTGAATTGGTGAAGAGAGGAGGAAGGTCGGAGAATCTTGAAAGTAATTTGCAGGACGACATGGAACATCCAAGGTGCAGAAGTTTCGCTAGCAGAAGCGAGTGATCCAGAGAATCCAAAGCCTTGCTATAGTCCAAAAGTATGAAGGCGGTCGCATTACCTCATTCATATTGATGACTCATATCGACAACCTGTGACACAGCGCTAGAGGAGCTAATCATATGTGGGTTCATAGATCATTCAAGAAATGTCCACTTTGAGACGACACGTCACGAACACCCCTACATTCTACATTCCTCAACTTCTTGGATGCGTAAAATGCCTGTCTCGCATTTCTTTGTTCGTTCTTTTTTCACCTACACGTGTGTTCTGACGTGTCTAATGACTGTAATTCAATTATAGTTGGTATCGTCCGCGTTGATGTGAAACCACCCTAACTAGTGGCGACCACGCGGGCACGTCGCTGCAAAAGGCACAACAAGACGCCTGGATGAAATAAGGCAGGCAACCCATCGCAGCAACGCGTAAATCTCATGTACTCTAATAACTACAAATTTTACGATTGCACCTCAAATGCCCATACGAACACGTGCAATTCATGTTGCGGTATGAACATATATACCTACCTCATTTACCGACTGCGATCTACCCGCTTTGCGTTTCAAGGCTACATATCTTCTGCATAGTTTCACTACTCTTCATCAGGATAATGAAGTTGCGCTGCAGCCATACTACCCACATAGATTATCTAGCTCTGATTACGGCGTTTGCATGTATACGCAAATAGGGCCAAAATAGGATTCAGAGGATGCAAAGTGCTTCCACCCGGATTTGCTTCCACATTCCACCTAAAAGGCACGTTTGTCCATTATTCTATAAATCCGCCATACTAAACATGGCCCATCGCAGGCAGATTCACCTTGCAACTTTGTAATTTAAATTGTAAGAAGTAAAACTCCTAACTATCTCATCTCCCTGATAAAATTGTCTTGCCGCAATGCTCGCTTGCCTTTAATACCCAGACATAAATTGTCATCATAAGAAGGCAGTCACACCTACGCAACTGCTGCCCTGAGGAATGGACTAAGCAGGGATATCAGAGCTAAGTCCTTAGCAACGTTCAGTTGCAAGTTTATAAAAAAAATCTTAAATAAGCAATCCCTTCATCACCATCAGCCGGTAGACGTCCACTTTTCGGCATAGGCTTCCCCCATACAATACCATGATGAACGGCCTAGAGCCGCCTCCGTTCGCCTACTTCCTGCCATCTTGGTAATATCATCGGTCCATGTTGTGGGGGGGCATCCTACAATCCGTCTGCCGGTTCGTGGTGGTATCCTGAAGGTTAATTCCAGACGGAGATATTCTGCCATAACTCGTAGTTAGGGGGCGAGGCTGCCAGATGCTTACCTTCCCGGTGCCTCGCCGTAAGGCGTCGGACTCTAACGGGTTGCTGGTGAACTAGACAGTAGATTGTCTTGTCCCCAAGTCTTCTACGCTCATCCCATGGCTGAAAGTACGATTATATATCGTTATACCAGCCTGGGGTTACGGGTTCGCCCGTTGTAGTCGACACCACCCTACTGCCGGTTCGCGGTCGCCATTCGAGAACCTTTCTTCCCCAACGGTTTTCGGTTTTGTGAGCTATATGGCCTGCATATTGCCAGTTTAAGTTGCTAATTTAAATGTGTAATCTCTTATACCTACTTACCTAATGATATACGACAAATTTAGCATCTCTTCTACACACAGGCATCAACTCCAAAATTAATAGGGCATAATAGTCTAAGAGGCAGCGACAAAAAAGAGTTTTGTGAAAGCTGAAACTTTCAGATCAGATAGTATTTTGGCCATAGAATGCTGGGATAAAGTCAGCAGGCCAGACTCCGGGACACTTGTCTCGGGCGTACTAGGAAAGGTGTAATTTTAATTAGTACCCCCAAAGTGTGTTGGAATAGCTGAAAATTCATCAGCAGACAGTGGATGTAATACAGAACTCGAAACAAATGGACAGACTGCTCAACAACAAAATGCGTGGCGTCAGCATTACTCCATACATGTCACAAAAAATAGGTCCATTATATTGCCCGGCTCATTAGACCGATACGTTACCGACAAATACGTACCGGCGTATTTGCAGGGATTTCATTTTTGTGACACGTATGTAGTAATGCTGACGCCACGTAGTCTATTGTTAAGCAGTCAAATATAATATATACTCACAATTGTCTAATGAGTATATTATGCCCGCACGAAATATCGTATGCTCGCACCTAAATATCAGTTTTTGAACTGACTGCGTCCTCCATGAATAATATAGCTTTGCACTGCCGACACCCTAGTAAGTATATTTTATTACTGTGTATATCATTTATTATTGATGAAATCTATTATTATTATTATTATTTTAAATATCAATATGATGACTTTGTTTAATCGAATACAAAATGCAACACAATCAGCAATGTATTGTATTAATAGTAGATAATATACAATATTTCTGTTATGATGCGGGAAAACAAGATGAAAATAAAAAAATGGTCTATGCCCCCATCCCCCTTTCCCCTCTACCCCTGCTGATTACTTTCGTTTAGTGCGTCTGTAGGTGCTAAAATTTTGATAGCTTTTCAGTCTGCGTCGGTCTGCATCCAACATTTTATGGTTATCATTTTGCGCCTATGCTCGTATCGTAGCGAAGTACAGAAACCTGTTGCTTGTCGGATAGAACGTACATTTACGAACACTACTTGAAGAAAAGAGAACCTTTTTCTATATGCGATATTAGTGAACTGCACGCCTTTTAACTCGTCTTGACAAAGCAGGAGTTGAAAGTTTTTTTTTGCGACCAGGGACTCGTTTTTCGACAGTAACAAGTCGCAAGTTATAAAGTTACGATTTACAGGCAATTGTTGTTGCGCCTGTAGTTACAATTCATTAGTGCAGGACTTCACCAGAAACAATAAATTATGATTGTATGTTTGATTAATATATTCGGTAAAAATGATATTCTAGTCTTAATAATATGCTTAGATAGCAAAATTAACTTAAATATCATACTTTGTAAATATTACAACAAAAGCGTATGGCATAAGTTTCCTGCTGAGGATTTCAAAACAGTTTTTTTAATTTATTTATTTATTTTATTTATTTATTTATTTATAGTATTACACAAGTTCGTTTGTACAGTTTACCATATCATGTTGTATATATATATGAGACGTTAGCAAAAAACTGATTCTTGAGTAGATAGAGTAATGAATAAAAGTTGCCTAACTAGGCCAGGGCCTGTTCTAAGGCAGACTTTATAAAATATTGTTTAGATGTATCTAATCAAATTACTAAAGAATTATTATATTAAAAAAATTAAATTAAAATTAAAACAATTAAATAACAAATCCTAGTTACTTATATAATATTTATTTGTCCACAGCCACCTAGAATTTGGTCACCCAATTATAAGTTACAATTAAGGAGAATTGAACGAATTCAAAACTTATTCATAAAGTTTTTAAACTATCGTTCATATTTGTCATTCCTATGTTATAATCTAGCAGCCTTATAAGGCAGCAGCTTCCTTCCATGGATCGCAAATTCTAGAATTAAGAAGAAAATGCTGTATAACCTCACAAATTATCACAAGCTGAAATCGATTATCCCGACTTACTTACTTAAATAAGATTTTCTCCATATGCCACCGCGACTCATATGCCAAACGGGTTATTTCCATTTCCTTCGGGTTAAGCCAAATTATGCTCAAAGCTGCTATTGAGTGTATGCTGAGTGTGCAAAATCTGTAACACAAGACTGAGTGAGCTAGATCTATTTAATACCCCTGACATTTATATGAACTCAGTAGTGAAAAATACAAAATAAAATATGTATACAATATAATATACCACAATAAAATAAAGTAATATTCACCAATTTGTATGCATATGTATTTATATGTGTATTATGTATTTATATGTATCTATGAATAGTAAAATAATAAAAAAACACTAGTGACACAAAACATATAACTTTATTATCGTGAATAACCAGTAACTTTGAATTTTCGCATATAAGTAAAAATTTACAGGTAACTTCATTCTTTCGAGAACCGGAGCCCGGGTATCAACAGGTATTGGCGTAATCCTTCTAGATCTCTCTTATCTACAAATTCGCATATGACTAGGTGCATGAACTGTTCTTTTGTAATATGGTAAAGTCATGATAAATCCACCACCGGAGGGAGGGGGAGGGGCTGTGAGGTGGAGATTCCGATAGTAAAAAGTGAGTGATAGAAACGTCAAATGTAAAGTCCATCTAGACTAAAAGGAACTTAACAAAGAGTGAACTTTTGAAACCCTGGTAGACCGATTTCAACTACATTTTTTCAACTCATAACAAATGATGCCTGCATGCCAAATTTCAGCTCAATCGGATCAAGCGTTTGGGCGCTATCGTGGAGGAGTACGCATAGACACACAGATTCGCGTTTACAACGCTTTCCCTCTGCCGGGAAAGTAAAACTATATTTGCAGAAAAATAATTTCAAAATTATTAAATTCACAGAGTGAGAGGGAAATATCAGGATAGAGGGAGTCTGTTCAACCGATTACATTCTCTTCCAAATTTCCGGAGCATCGTAAGCGGTTAATTTAGTCGAGATCCATGATAATTTTTGGCGCCCAACGTGGGGCCCGAACCCACAACCCTGGTGTTAAGAGTCTCATTCTTTGCCGACTGAGCTAACCGGTCTAATCTACTTCTGCCCTACTGGTCAATTTTGTCCGCGTAGTTTTCATCTTCAATGTAGCCTTTGTAGGTATCTTTTCCTCTCACTCTACTATACACGATGCGATAACATAGTGCGTAGCCGTGCGATACTTCGCCCGCGGCCGAGCCCGCATTACTCGTAATACCGAGACTTTTCCTTATAATTACAACCCCTTATAATACACCTTAATAACAGTTCAAGGAGAATACCACCACTAAATAAAATAGTTGGAACGACTCTATTGAGATGAGCAGATCACTGATATGTGCAAGCGCATTCATGAGAGGAATGTAACTAAATCTTTATTGCACACAACTAAAGTGCGTATTACTCAAGTTTTCTAAGGTATTTGATTACGGGGAAGCCACATTGATATCAGCGGCAGTATTCAGTTTAGTATGAGACATCTGAACAACAAATCGTTTATGTTTCAAAATAGGTGTGGATCATCTTAAGCTTTTTCAAAAAGTCATCTAGCATTGACAGAATTACGCTAGGGTGCGGATAGGGCTGTTTGACTCCAAAAGTTGATCAACGTAAATTTATCATAATTTTTCAACCTTTACACCTTAACGACCATACTTATAATGAATTTGTTTTTTTTTAAAGACATATATAATGGAATACCATGTTGACATATATTTTATGCAATAAATTATAAATCCAAATTGTGTATTTATTATAAAAAATATATTCGCCTGACCAATGATGTACCCATTTGTCTGAAATGTCAATTATTTACTCATTGGCAGCATACAATATTATTACAAAGCTAATGGAATCTTCCTGAGATTTCACGTAAGTCCGACAGGAAAAAACACATCGAAACACATGCCTGCAGTTGATCATATATTAAAAGTTCCCTTATTACTTTATGAAAATTCAAAGGATTTTCCCGCGAAAGTATCTGGAGGCATAATAAAATCAGTTGGATTTACAATGAAGAAGAAAATCTTACTTTCTTTTTGGTTCTGAATTTGATTTTCAATTTACCTACATAATTATCTAAGGCCTAAGGTATCGCTCTATCGCGTTCGCATGAAATATTTTCCAATTTAACTTCACAAAACGCAATCGGTTTTTAAATACATTTAAATAAAATTAAAATGATATCTGGTTCCATGTTATCCATTGTAAAACTAACAACTTTTAAATTTACAAGTAACTTTAGTCACAGTCTGAATGAGCGCCATTGCAATGATGACTAAATTATTTCGCTCTTATACCACACGACGTCTGCATTTCAACTGTTTGTGGATCAAACCACTGATCAAAAAAATGTCAACTGCCTTTTGCTTCCCGGTCTTTAGCGTATCCGAAATGGTGATGCTATCGTGGAAAATCACAATTTGATAAAATCAAATGTAAATGCCTTGTTTGGGTCAAACATCCATTTGTTTCTTCGCCCCTCCTGCTGGCCTAAATGATCGCGAGTTACTATTTTGCAATAAGCTAGTGCAGCAAATTATGCTTTTACGTAAGTATGTACTTTTATTAACCTGACGTCGTTTACAGAAAAAATAACGTGATGTGTTTAGGCAACTTTATCGCAACTTTTGAAGAAGTTTATCTCACGAACAGTATCTCACTGAACTTGTTTTATTTTATTGTGATAAGGCACATAGTTTTACAAAAATATATCACTCGTATTCAGAACTCCGATGTGGACGTGCCTTCCTTAGCACCGTATCATTCCCGGGTCGACTAAAAATATTTGAAACACAAGAAAACATCGGTGATGTGTAACCGCTAATGACGACAGGCGTGTAACATACATATTAGCAGATTCTCACATTTTTAGATGTTGGTATGACTGTGATACAAACGATTCTGCAGGGTGAGTTGGGCGTCAGAAACATATATTTTTTTTTTGATAAGGCGTAATTTGACAATATGCGGCCTTTGTTAATTGGTTCAGGTTTACTCTGCAACGCATTACTGAGTAATGTCGAATGCTGTTATTAGCATCGTCTTAAGTGATGAATTATGGATATACTCATATAAGCCCGAAATAAAGTGTCAAACAGCATTTGGGGTCTTTAAAAGTCAGCTTGAGTCTACACAAGTTGTCCGTTCGCGCATGCGTATCGAAGATAACGGTCGCTCCCTTGCCTCAAAATCGGGACATGCGGCCACAATTCTTAAAAGAACTGAGATCGGTTACAGCATATTTGTACAAAATGGTTTGTTTGCCAGGAATAACAACCTAACTCCGTAGGCAACACGAATCGTCGCATGACAATAATATGAGTGTTCACATTATTATGATAATAATGTGAGTGCTCAAATTATTATCATGCGCGATAATAATCCACGATGATAATGTGTTTATACCGCTCGGAAAACTAAGGGCTTTTTGGAGCAGGAAAAAATTGAAGTAATGGACCATCTTGCTGTAGTCTTAACCTGATTCTCACAGATTATTTTACATTTTGCGGGAATCAAAGGTGAGCTGTATGATCAGCAGTTTCTAGACCCTGAAGAATCTATCCAAACATTCGAAGAAGCTGCCCAGCTGTCCAAGCTGTCCAAGCTGTCCCAGCGGTCATTTTAACAACCCTAACTTTGTATTAAAATTACTGTATTAACAGAGAGGTTCTTGAGAATGCAAAAATAGTCGAGGATACTTCGATAACAAAGAATTTTTCAATAATTTTCTGTTTGTCGTTTTTCCTGTTCCGGATTATTTCAGTGTGCCCCTCGACGTACTCGACTAAATGACTGAACTTGCTTGTATGATATGTATGATATGCTATAAAACGTCGAGTCGTCTCGGTTCTATTGCTGTAATCATAATTTGAATACGCTAAGCAGCATGACAACATTACAATATTTTATTGCAACTTTTTATTCGACATAATATGAATCATCTACTTTATTGAAGGGAGTGTGCATCCTTATAGCCACATTCGATCGATCTAACACAACAGAAGTGTTTGCCGGACGTGCAGCAGAGCGGTACTTCAAGGTGAGATTGCGTCATTTGACGTGTCTGAGTGTGTCTGCTGACGTCCCGCGGCGCGAGGATCATTGCGGTGCCGTTACCGACCGACAGACGGACAGACTCCCATCATTTCATTCAATTCAAACCTAACGATGATCGACGAGTCGTATTCACACGCCAGTTCGCGTGAATCCCTAAGAGATTTGATGTGACTGCCTGCATGTTCCGCGCCTTGCGATTTGTTGTGGCAGTAGATAAAATGCCCTGTGCACTTCCGGCAGTCCATTCCAGCAAATGTCGATGAATAGACGCCTTCAGCTATTCTTTCTTTGTCTTAACACAGTGAGTACGACTGTACAGCCTCAGGTAGGATCTTCTCAAAAAGCTGCCGTGACCAGGGTGAGAAAGCGCCAAGATATTTAGATATATGGTATTTCAATAACGAGAACTTTTGGATGGAAGATAAATGTTTACCAGTATTAGACATACCTACGCCTTACAGATGTCAATCACTACGGGTGAACCTGCCATCCCCATGGAGCTATAACCGTAATAGATCGTTCTTCAACCGTGGGGTGATGGCAGAGACTTCGGAACAACAACGTCTAGCGCCTAACTACACTAACATGCCCTTGAGAGTCCAACGCCTTACCGCAAGTCACTGAGAAGTGAGCCCAGCGGGCTGACCTCACGCCCTCTGCCATTTTGGCCAGATTTCTTCGTACTCCAGTCTGGTTGCAGGTACAAAGTCGCTTCCGCGGCCTCTATCTCATATTAGCGGTAATTTAGTTCGATTTTATCGCAGACCGTGGCGCTCTTTGCCCGTCTTTCACACGTGATCGGGTGAGTAGCTTCAAGAGTAGCTGACTTAAGAAACGTGGTGGTGAACGGTTTCGTGCAGCTTGGGCCACAAGATCCACTGTGTTCTCAGATCGGCTCAACTCACGATTCAGCTCCTATTCAAAAGCCTCCTCGTGGGAAAGGCTACCCCGGGTAAGACTCTCGTGTCTCAGGCCTTAAAGCTGGTGGACCGGTTTCTCCCGGCGGGATTGCATCCCGGCGCCACTGGACGGTTTGCCCACCGTGCGGCGTAGCCTATCGGTTGTGCATTCTGACTAATTGGTGAAGGAGTCTGGAGACTATGGAAACACACTGTCTGCTAAGCAGCGGGGGTGGATGTTGACCTGTTGTCAAGCCACGCTTGAAGTGACCTTGGGCCACTCGATCCCGTGTGGCACTACGGGCAAAGAAGGCCCAAGTCCGCGATAAATTCTAATTGAATTACCGCTGTAATACAACATTTAAAGGTCGCGTAAACGACTTCGGACCCGCCAGTCGGGAGGACGGAGATATCCTGAAGGTTAATTCCAGACGAAGATATCCTACCAATACTGGTAGTTAGGGGTCGAGGCTGGATGCTGGGTACCTTCCCGGTGCCTCGCCGTAAGGCGTTGGTCTCTAACGGGATGCTGGCGAGCTAGACAGTAGATTGTCGTTGTCTCTAAGTCTTCTACGCTCATCCCACGACTGAAAGAATGATTACATATCGTTATACCAGCCTGGGGGACGGGTTCGCCCGTTGTAGTCGACACCGCCCTACTGCTTAAGAAATGTCAACCCTCACGCGCTACCCTTCCGGTACGTGTGAGGTTGTCGTTGCACAACATTTCGGGCAGATAAAACGACCCATATCGTTAGAACTGCCCGGGTGGTGGACGGGGTTTTTCCTCTCGCCCGTCACCGCGTAAATATTAAACTGTTTAGAAAACGTATCAGACGCTTCCAGACCCCCCGGTTATTCGCCGTAATGCACTGTTGAACCTAAAGCCGCACGATGCGCAAGGCGCGCAGCAACGCCCGAAGTCCTTCCCCAGAGGATCCGATCCCATCTGTCCACGACACAGCGGTGACAATGGAAACAGAGTCTTTTCCAGGTTCGTTTCTTTCCGAGGAGGCTACCGTATGGGAGTTGAACCGTGACTTGAGCCGACCCTAGGTAACGAGCAGGTCATATTGCCCAAGCTGCACAGGGCGATTATCGAGTATATCGAGACTATTGATTTGGTTGAATGTATTAAGCAGACACATATAGAACACATGGTAGTTTACAAGTCCATAATGAATGCATGCTTTGAACTAGATATTGTGTCAACAGAAAGAAATAATAAGAGGTTGTCTCGTTGTACAAATAAATCTTTAATATGGATGTTTTTTTTCATTTTAGCTCATACATACTCGTATATATACGTTATGGTCGAGATAAAACCTTTTCCAAATCCCGATCTGTCGACTCCTTATTCACGATTATTTTTTTCCGCCTTTTTTCGGTTTGGGTGTTGTTACATCAAAATTAAATTTAGTTCATTCGCCTCACGCGCGTGAAGTATGTACCTGTATGAATTCTTCGTCGACTTGGCGCTACTCAGAAGTCTCCTCCCGATGAGAAACATTAGACGTTACCGTTACGTAGATTGGCTCGCCATTAACCGACGGAAATAATGAAAATGGAAGAGTCTGCAGTTGATCTACGTAGGTACGCCGAAGCCCGGCCCGCGCTCGCCAGGAAATAATGACGCATCGCGGCCCACGACAGATTAGGTACTGCCTCGCAACACATCAACTTTTGTTTAGGATTTTCGTTTCCTTATTTCGTGCCATGGGATGTGTTATGATACGGGGTACGGGGATTTATACACGACGCGGAGCTGGGGAATTTGCCGAATTCTGAGGTGCGATATATACGATGCGATCAGTAGTCCAGGCATATGGGTTTTTTTTTTCAGGAAAAAATCCGGAGGCTTTATTTGCAGCGGTTTTATATGTACGTATATTTGGTCACTGAATCCATCTTCTGCGTTTTTCACTAAGTGACAAAATGTGACCATTTTTGAGCGTACTCCAGAGGCGGCTTGGAACGTCATAGCAATTAAATTAGTGTATGTAAATTATAGGAAATTGTATCTACTTCAATTTTGCACAGAATAGACATTAACAAAAAATGATAGTTTCGTGAGTTATAAGCGAAAAACTATAATAAGTGAAAAACTTTTGCGGTTTTTCGCGATTCCTGAAGTTAGCTCACTTCTGACGAGGTGACCATGGATTGAGCTACCTAAAATCATATAAAACCGTTGGGAAAATACATCTGATTTTTTTCTTGGAGTCGTCAAGTTTGGATCTCATACGCTTTGACTACAGAGACAAAGCTGAAGAAAAATGAGAAGTGTAAATCTATAATACTTAACTTTTACCAAGGTATAACCGGATCATCTAAGTTGAGGCAAGGGAGTATAATTTTCCTGTATAATAGCATATTTTCTTAATTCCCACCTAAAATGGGAAACTGATTAGTAAGTAAGTAATGTAAATGTTCATTTTATTGTTCTCATAAATCGAATCGAGTGTAATGATAAGGAACTGCTGATGTTGAACAAAGTGTCATTCACTATAAGGGTTGCTCCCAAAGTTTTTAGCTAACTACTATGTAGGTACATGCAAAGTACATGGAGTCAATACTTAACCTTATTGTAGGAGAGACAAAAAGGTATGCCTTGCAAAATTCCGAATAATATGGGCTGGATTATAAAGTGTCATCTCCTGCAAAATAAAGTATATTTTCCTCGCAACGTTTTTTTTTCGAGATTATGACTATTCATCGGTTTGCAAATTATTTTTTTAAATTTTGGAATGCGTGTTTTCGGTTTTTAAACCTAGTTCAATAAAAGTCAGAAATCCCATTGGGCCGCAGAAACTGTCCCCATAATTACTCTGGAAGACCTTTTGAGCCTTTATCAGTGGATCAAGATTAGTGTTTGCCGCTTCGTCACAGGCGACCTGTCCGTAATGCCGATTTAAGCATGGTAAGGCTCAATATGTCACGTATATTCTTAAATAATTAATAAATTTTCTTAGGATGCGCAGGTGTCGATTTCTTTATGCCGCCGTAAATTATTGTCTTGTTGTGATTACGTACTCATCTTGGATATTTACGTGAGTCGGTTGCTGATTCAAAACTGTTACGTTTCTTTTAAAGTCGTAATCATTGCACGAAATGATTCGTGGGACAATCATTTACCTTTTTTGGCATACAGATTCTTACTTACTTACTCACTTTTCAACAAAATGAAGTGTTTTTTCTGCAGGACTGGGATCTAGGACTAATCATGTAGTAAAGCAAAATCTAACTAAGTCACTTTTGACAATGGGTCGACAGGAAACGGAGACAATATTAACATATAGGTATATTAAAATAACTCAGGAATTTTTAAACTTTATAATATTATTTTTTATTTTTTACCCACAAGGCATATGCCTTTTTGTGGAACCCGCTGTTTTACATACTGGCACCATCTTCATCTGGCATTTGTAGCATCACGCAGTCAAACACTCAGGCGGTCACCCATCCCAGTATTGACCGCGCCCGCTGCTGCTTAACTTCGGTTACAACGAGGAGAACCGGTGTCAACGGGGCTACAGACGCTACTTAATATATATCTATAAGTAGATATGTATATTTATAAATATTTACACATGTATGTAATTGCATATGTATGTATTTATTTCATTTTCATATTGTTACCTACTATTATATGTATATATATATATATATATCTATTTACTTAAATCTTACTTTACTATTATAAACGCGAAAGTTTGTAAGAATGTATGTATGGATGTTTGTTACTCTTTCACGCAAAAACTACTGAATGGATTTTGATGAAACTTTACAGTAATATAGCTTACACATCAGAATAACACATAGGCTATAATTTATAAAGATATATAGTTTTCTATCATCATTATCACAATTTTCTATCACCAGGCGGGTGAAACCGCAGGGCGCAGCTAGTATAATATATTTTAGTCATTGCATACAATGATAAGCAATTGATACCCCATAAGTAAACTTCAATGCATACATATACCATATAATAGATTAAGCCTACCTTAGTACAGGCGAAGCCTAGTTAGGATGGCTTCGTAAATGCAATAAATGTGCCTTTATAAATTTATTAAAGAAATTTGAATTTGACTTAATTGATCTAAATGTTTCAGAACAAAAGCTTTTATAACAACCGTCATATATATTTGAAAAATATTAAGGTTTCAACGGACTGCTAGATCTTTCGGGTCATTAAAACTTGCATGCAAAGGATGATTTCGACGGTACATTTTAACGTTTTAAGACAGCGAATGAAATTGGTTCTCTAGCAGCGGTAGTCGTAAGAGCCATAAACTCGCCATGTATATGGTGAATCGAATCACAATATCCTGTAACATTGCACGGAATGGATATATTCATGGTTCACTTCCTGGTGCGAATACCATAGATGCAAGCTGCGCTCTCCTGCATGGCAAAGCGTACGTCAGTTGTTATTCCTTATTTATATTATTACTGGCAATAATAATTGACTCGGGATTACTTCATGTGGCTTGCGCGTCCGACAATCAGAACGGCTCCGCTGACCCTTTTGAACCCTCGGCGGCGCTGCCACATCTATTATCATTTTAATAGAGTTTAATATAAAAGCAATCTTGTATTTTAGTGTGCGAACGCCGTTATATTGTGGCACTTACACCAAAAAGGAAATAAGGTAGCCTACGGCCAATGACAATGGATTCAATCTCTATTGGGGATTGAAACTCTTTCGCACGATGCAACCGCCACTATTCTTGGTGGAAACAGCGTGGCTATTTTTACAAGCTTTTATTTACCTTGCAATGTTTGTCAGTATATATGTATGAATATGGTACTTTGTTCAGGTAAAATCTTGCAAGCTGAATTAGAACCACTTTCTCTTATCTTATGAAGTTGACATTTTACATTTTGGTTCAGTTCCAATGACAAAGCATTTTTATGGTGAGCATGATCTGATTCTACACCCAGGATCGGTTCCCGACGAGGGTACTCTTTCACGGTCAACAGCACAGACACACAGATTTGTATACGCATTCAATTATGATAGCCTGTTCTAGATTTTACGATGACATGGCTGCTGCACCCAGGGTTGGCTCTCGATGAGGGGACTCCTTAACGGTCAACAGAACAGAAACGAAATCTTGTATACGCATTAAATTATGATAGCCCGTTCTAAGTTTTACCGTGTTATGGCTGCTGCACCCAGGGTTGGCTTCCAACGAGGGGACTCCTCAACGGTCAACCGCACAAACACGAAATTCTGTATAGCATTCAATTATGATAGCCCATTCTAAGATCCACTATGACACCACGCTGCACCCAGGATTGGTGCAAAACAGAGCATTTTAATAAAAGCTTATTAACTTATTATTGTGTTTATGGTGATGAATTTCTCTGAAAAAATACCACAGATACATATTTAAAATCGGCAACTGATAATTCGATCCTCTAAACACACACAGAACTCGATATGCTTCATGCTGGACCAAATAGTGCAATACATCCGTGCATTCCGGGGAGCGATAGATAATGGAGTCAGTACCCGTTATAGAATGGCGAAATATACACTCCAAATTCCTCAAAAACTACAACAATTAGCCTATGTCAGTACGACTATCTCGCCTCCGAAACTTTGCAATAAATATACCCCAAAAAAAAACACTGCTAAGAAAGACACACAAAAACATAATCGAAACACCTATCTATATATCTATTGGATTTGGCAAAAAAGGAAACAGCAAAGCTAATTTTCTGACTTAAATTCAGAGAGTCTCATATTACAATTTTTATTATTACATATTTATATCAGTGTATTTTATAGAAGTCAGGACATTCATGTATATATTTATAGAGATTTTTATATTATGCTGGAAAATGGGCCCATTTATAACGGGCTGCTTGCTATTAATGGACTGAAGTTTATTAGCCCTAGCGAGAATAAGTAACTCTTCTGAAGTACTGTGCATAAAATCGATCGCTCGGTAGAATCGCCGGAGACAATAGTACAACCAATCACCAATATCTCTTTTATCGTAGATAGATGAAATTATTGTATGAGCTGGAATTATTCTATTGTATTATATAATCACACCCACGTCAGGGATATGAGTTTTAAGTAACCCTTGTCTCAATCGAACGAGCATCGAGTATTATGACGCAAGTAAAAATAAGCGTCTTAGGCGCAGCGTCCCTCTGTTGACTGACGTCAGTCGGTCGGACTGACTAAACTTGCTAAGTAGTGTGCTGAACCCTTTGCCGAACACGTACTAAAGTTGTCTTTTTTCAGTTATAGTTTGCTGCTATCAATGGTTTCATATATCTAATCCCTGACTGTGTCAGTTTACAGTTGGATGTATTACCATTTTACCATGGCAAAAATGTTTTACCATTTCTATCGACGGAGCGGCGGTGGGATGTACACGAAAAATCTATTTGTCTCTTTCGTGCACGTACGCAATTTATTATGCTAGAGAACACGTTACTATCATTATAGTTTGACCTCGCCTTGAGTAAATCTCCGAAAGTGTTGTTGATGGTTCATACATTTTATCCGCTGAATTCGTCAATTAGCAAAGTTAATAAGCTGTCATCAGCGCATAACACAAAATATATTTATCTCTGTCCATTCACCCACGGTCGTTGTTATGTTAGAAAGAGAACCACTCGAAATTAATTTGCTAATAACTAAGTAAATAAGACTAAAATACTAATGAATTTTAGATGGCAGTCGTCGTTGTGATTATCCACGTTACATTTTATTTTATTTTTTTCAATACGTCCAATGATACTCTAGTTTTGCTCAACGGTGGAAAGCACTTACATGGCTTAGTAATATTGGATATGTATTTTGTATAAATAATGTTTTCAATTATTATATTATTTAACTACAGCTGTACGCCAGTAATAGCAAATCCGAAGAATGTAAGCAGTCAGTTATGCTAACCTTGGCACGAGTACATTTCTTTTATTAGAATGTTATGTTTATTAAAACATAGTGTATCTATATTACTGTAAGAAATTAAATTGAAGCATGAAATTAAAAACATGTCCTAGATAAACATTTTCTAATGCCCGTTTCCTGTAGCAGTTTCCAGCTAAATCGTAAGCTGCTCCGCCTACTCGGAATCATTGCATATTACCGGGAACGACTGCATTGAGGAAGTGATGAACGCTTTACTGTAACCAACAGGTGTCATTACGGGATAATGAAGCCAACACTGTTTCAAACACTCATTAAGCCAATCCTTACTTACGCTGGTTAACGGAGTGGCGTTTCATAAAAGGAAATAAGGAAATTGAACATCGAGAAATGTAACTCTACTTCCTTTGCGAAATGATTTACTCAGGAGACTACTGTAAATTTAAGGGTGATAACTTCATATATTGGCAACCCTTAACAGCCACTTTGATCCACTCGCCGATGTTCTTGGCAGTGGATTCCCTTTATCCCAAAAGTCGGCTCAAGCGGGCGCGCTTCAAAAAGAAATTGTTAAAGGATTTTTAATTATTGTACGGTACGTACCGTCATTGATTATATATGATATTAGGTTGCTCAAGTCCATAGTACGGTTTAGTAACCCTTCTGCGCCGGCGAAATGCAGGTGGCGCTGATAGCGTTGCCGGCGAAACTGATAGCAATTTATTAGGTATAATAACATTGATAATTACCGTTTTTTTATAAAGGACTAACTGATTATAAAATCCAATAATACAACCATTGATAACAATAATATCATTCAATTATACCAATTATATTGTTCCAGTATCGCATTTTCTATGTAGGTGGATTACATTCCAGATATAATAAGAAGAGATAAAATGCCATATATTAGTGTAGTATCTGAACGATAACTGTGTAATTATTGTATTACGTAATAAAACCTGTATACCAAATTAAACATTGACATATTTATGTCAATTAAATTATAGCAATAAGAGCCATATGAGGGGTCGACTAACAAAACGATCTAAATCGGTTTTGGACCCAAACATATTCTTTTTAATCGGTACGCCTTGGGCTGTTCTATCGATTGATAAAACTATTTACTACTAGAACGATTTAGAAACTTAAGAAAAATGAGGCAGAAATCGCCAATTTCATTCAAAACGATTCATCGCTAGTTGAAAATGGTTGATTATAATTTGAAATAAAAAATAATTTCTTTCAAAATGATCTAAATCTCATACTAAATCGTAGCCGTAAAAATGTTTTCTTTCAAACTAAACATATTTTTTTCGGCACCTTTTCTTGGTTTTGTTGTAATATCCTTAATTTGCATCTGGAATCACTCACATTTGAGCATAGCTTCGGTAAAGTGAGTTACTGTGCAAATTGGTTCGGTGATCTAGGACCAATTGGTCCAAGGTGTAAATGGTGAAAAAAGTGTCACCTGCTGCGGCACTAAACGCTGGTTCTAAGAAGACATATTCATTATTTAAGAAAATTTTGACATATTAATTAAGGATTAACAGATTTAATATTAACGATGTAGAAATATAAAAATTAAAAAATAGGCAACTGCTTTAATTTTTAATTTCTTGTTTTTATAACACCAGTAGCAATCAAAACGGAATAAATTACAAATACAGTTGCGATCAAAACGATCGAAATATTCCGGTTTCAATCAAAACGACCTAACCGAAAATTAGTTTTTTTAATATGTCCCATTCTTGCAATGAAAAGATACTTGCGATTGCTAGATCTTATACAAATCAGCCAAGGTATCAACTAAAAAAACAAAATATACAAATAAAGAAATGGAATTATGCCATTTATTTTTTTGCCTCTCCTGTGAAATTGAGTTCAACGCTTTTCGATCGTTTTGTTCGTCGACTTCTCATATAATATTAATATTTTATAATGTATAGTCGTGTTTAAAGGGACATCTATAGGGCGCCGCCATACTGTTATACCACGAAAGTCGCCCTATTGAACATAATAAGATAAGATTAATCAGTTTTTGAAACTATAAGCTTACACTTACACTTACACTTTACACTTTGTGTTTAGTAGTAAAATCCTAGCTGCCAAATCATAGTATGACGTTGAGCAACCTAATACGCTATACCTATAATCAATGGTACCGTGTTTCGCGAAGCTCACTATTAAGACTCTCTATGTACACGCACTGGGCGCATCTCCGATGATCTAGCGATGGTAGATCGGCTTTAAAATTTAAACATCTAAACAATTACAAAACCAAGCCCCCAAAAAGCGTTTGTTTGTCTGCCTGTCTGTATTATTGATCGCGCCAATTTCGATACGTATTTCACTGTTTCTAAAGCGCCTTTCGAGAAAGGTACGTGTGACATTATCAATTTATCTAAAAGGGGATTGAACATTTGAATGTTAAGTGTTAAGTGGATGATTGTGTGTTAAGATTAATAGCCGTGCGTGAGGTTTTTATACATTCTGTCCAACCTGTCGTCTGATATAGACATTCTGTCAATAAAAAACGGCCACAAATGCGACTTTTAAACTTTTTATAGCTTAAAAACTAAAGCCAAGACCTCAATATTTTATTCAATTTTATATGTAAAAATCGACGAATTTTCTATGTAAAGTCGCAGCACATCAACTTATATACCGTTCAACCGATCGCCATGAAAATTGGTATACATAGACATTTGAGCCCGCATAACATTTCTGCGCTATTCGCTTGTGTCGAAGTGGTACGATAGCACCGTATATCGCAATCAGTGGAAGATGTTAGCCTGCGTGTGCTCGGAGGCAGTGTCACATCACCTTATAAGAGAGATGGAAATAGATCCTTCCCACGCACCGCCAATCTCCATCTCACAGCAACTGATTTAAACTTTCCACCGCGCTCAATAGTCGCAATTAACAACAGTGTAAGTTCACCCGACGACAGCTTAGCGAGTGCCCAGGACAGGTAATAATCACTTTAAACATATTCCAGCGGAAGGAATTTCTCTGCAGGAGCTGCTGATAGGAAAAACTAGTTTAGTGTCAATAACCGATCTTGTGTGGATTCCCCAAGGATCAATTGCCGTTGCTCCGGTTCAACGGCTTCCTATTCCACATCGCGTCCCCACCGGGAATGCTGTCCCGGAGAATTTATCACCACTCCCAGCTGCTGCAAAACTTATTAGTTATATACTTACAATGTTCATAGAATTATAATGTTGTAGAATGCGAATTTAGATATTATTCAAGGAAAATCGTAGCTAAGAGACAGTTGGGCCGTGTCGACTACAACGAGCGAACCCGTTACACCATTTAGAGCTGTCAACTACAACGGGCGAATCTGTCACCTCAGGAAGTTTTTACGATATTGTTCGTTCTGTCTCCCGTTAGGTGAGCGCAGGAGACTTGGGACGAAAACAATCCGCCGTCTAGCTACACCACCTGCCCGCCCGAGGCCGACGCCTTACGATGAGGCACCGGGAAAAGTACCCAGCAGGCAGCCTCGCCCCCTGACTACCAGTTCGGAAGGATATCTCCGTTTGGAATTAACATTCAGGATACCTCCTACCTCCTGACTGGTTACAGAATCGAGGTCGCTTGAGCGGTCCTCTCCCTTATGAAGCGGTGATTCAGTGTCATTGCCCAGCGTATTCACCCGAGATCGGGTAACCGAATGGTTGTTTCAAGAGCAGTTGCCATAAGGTTAACAACCACCCCCGCTCTATAGGGAACATTATTGTCCCCAGACTCCCCCGGCTGTTAGTCGGAGTGCACAATCGATTGGCTGACGCCGCACGGTGCGCAAACCGTCCAGGAGCGCCCGATGGTTGAGTCTAGGGGAGACCGGCTCGAAGGCCAGCGTCCTTCCCTGGCTCTGCGTGGAGGCCGGAGGATGGGTGTTGACCCGTGAGTATGACCGACCCTGAACGAATGGGTCTTCGTGGCCAACTCCAACAGGGACCATTAGCTCCCGTTACACCAGGCTGGTATAACGATGTGTAATCGTTCTTTCGGCCGTGGGATGAGCGTAGAGGACTTATACAATGGCAATCCAATATCTAGCTTCGACAACTAGCCCGTGATAGACCAACCCTTACCACTCGGCACCGGGTGTCCAACCCAGCGGGCTGTCCAACCGCCCTCGCTACCAGTTTTGGGCAGGTTTCTCCAGCCTCCCAACTGGTTATGGGATCGTGGTTGTTTGCGCGATCCTCTCCCTTGTTTATTGGGCAGAAATCACATTGTGAAATTTTGGTTGGCATATCTCATTTGTAACCTACTTTAATAATATATAAAATCCGTTATACATTTTCATTACATAATAATGCCATCTATTGGCCCTTGGCTCAAACCCGCTCTTAGCTTTGAAACGAACCGCGCCGCCTCAGGCGTCGCAACGGAACCCGACCGCGTTCGTCCGCCGGGCGAGAGAGGGCGCTAATCAATTTTATTTACGAAATTAACATTCAGATGAAATCAGTCCTTGGCTACTTGCCTGAAAAGTCTTGAGGGGAAGCAACTGATTTTTTTTCCTATACAGTTTGAGTTTTTAAAACAGGACTGTGCGGGGAAATCCAAAACCATTGCAGATAGACAAATATGCCACTATGCCACACGACCCGGTAGCTAGTGTTTAGGTCGTCTGATTATACATTGTAAGGTTCCGGGCTGGTCCCGTCGTAGTCGGGCGGAGAGTCTGCGCGTCTGGCAGGAGCGGTGGGATGGCGGCGGCACGGGCCGCCTTACCCATAGTTTCTTCCCGTCGGTGTCCGAGCGGATGAAAAACGAGGATTTTCTGCGGCTTGACCACCATGTCACTCAGCTCATTGGGGGTCACGGTGAGTTCAAAGCCAAGTTATTTGACCTTGGACTCAACGACGATCCCTGGTGCTCGTGTGGCACTGGTCGCCAGACGGCCGAACGCATCGTTTGGACATGCCCCAAGCTCGGCGCCGCACGGGCGGAAATGTTGTGTGTGGTTGGTTCGTGCGTCGGCAGTCTGCCGGTTTGGTATGCGAACTTGGTAAGTTGTAGGGGTTGCTTTGCTGCGTTTCACGAGTTTGTGGATCGCTGGGTGTCCCTCTGGGAGGATCTGAGGCAGAGGGGATATCCTCCTCCGGGGGAGGGGCCCCCCTCTTAGCGGTGCGAGCCGGGGGCTGCTTCATCATCCGAAGTCGCCCGTACTGTATCGTCCCTAATCGCCCCTGTGGGTGCGTGCCCTTTCACAGGATCCCGGTCGTCGACGTCTCCGACGGCGCCCCTGCCGTTTGCTGCCCGTTTTTATTTTTCTTTTTTCGACATGCCGCATGGAGCATAACTTCCACCGCCTCATCATTGCAATTAAAATAATATATTATACTATATAAATAATGAAATATGTTACCGCTTAGTCGCCTAGTTTAGTTTAGTAATTAAGTAATAATTGTAAACATTTTGAAGTTTAAATAAACGGTTTACGGGGTGCCGGCGGGGGCTGAAGCCCGGAGAATCCTTTCTAAGGTCTCCGTTCGCTCACCCCTCACGCGCTACCCTTCCGGCACGCGTGAGGTTGTCGTTGCATGACATCCTGGGCAGATAAAACGACCCACGTCGTTAGAACTGCACGGGTGGTGGGCGGGGTTTTCAACCCTCGCCTGTCACCGCGTGAATATTGAATTTAAGGTTCCGGGTTGGATTCACTGGGCTGGGTCACCATTTTTCGTCGGGATAAAATTAAGGGAATTGCATCTGAATATTGACGATCGAATGCAATAAGCAGATTTACATTTGTATAAATGTTATATTCACACATATAGTATATACACACATTTCAAATTAGGATTGTTTGTAAGATATTTTAGAAAGATAATAAAGAAGCCCATTGGGAATTTTCACGAAAAAGAGTAATAACAAAAAATAACAGAAATATGCTAAAAGGAGTCACGGTACCAAGTTTAGAGAAACAGAATATGGCACTAAACTTTTGTTTTGAAATTTTTTTTTTGGAGAAATGCTCTTGTTTGTGGACGGAGCCTTAAAAAATTAAGGCTCCGTCGATTTTCAATCATCATGTGTCTTCAAAAAAGCATTTTGAAACTGCGAATCCCTAATTCATTTGTCCTATCCCGTCTTATCTTTCTTATCTTTATTGCGATATTTGCATTTAAACTTTGATTACCTTACTAGCTGACTCAACAGACGTTGTCCTGTCCACATTTCAATAAATTTGTTTGTGAGCTTTTTGTGAATTTGTGAAAATCTATTGGAATATGTTAACAAGGTAAAAAATCGGTTGTGTCCCCCCAAGACTTATCCGGCGATCAGACACCCCTCTCCCTCCAAACTCCACCCCCTAACCCCCAACCCCCTCCCAATCTCCACCTCCAACCCAACCCCCTCCCCCAAATCACCCCCATAACCCACCCCTCCAAACCCCCCTCACCACCAACCCCACTCCTCCTATCCCAAACAATCCATTTGCATTACTGCAAAACTTTTGCACACGTTTGCCATTGCAACTTCTCAGCAAGTTGCAATCATCGATATATGATCCCCTAGACGGGGCCTTTCGCGCTCTAAAATGACCCCTTTAAAGCCACTACTGAAAGCCGGCCAGTAGTAGTTTGATCGTAGTCCGCTGGCAGACAGCCGACCGTTTCCGGTGTGAGAGCTGCCGCGAAGAATATCGGCGCGCTATTCTCTCGCATACTGTTCAATTTATTGATCCCTCTATGTCACGTGATTTACTAGCAAAGGGTAGTGGAGCCAACTTATTTGTATGTGAGAGTTGAAATGGCAAATGTTGACAGGCTTCTTCATATGTGCCACACAAACCACCATTATCAGTACCTAGATTTAAAATCGATGTTAGACTACAAACTTTGACTAACAGCAAACGCAAATAGAAACACTCGTGGTTGCTGGATGGACTGAAGAAAAAATTACCTAATACATCGGTGAAAAATAGATAGGGTAACGTGAAGTTGGGTTTCTTTGTTTCCGTCGTTGATTTTGTTTTCAGTTGATTCCAAGTAAGATATCTTGCCATTTCGACTTTAGCAGCGTTTGGGTGAAGTCATCATTTTGGCACATTTCAAAATACAGATCAATACCGAAATAAATTATTTGAAATATAAGTAAAATAACTACGTTTGTTAGACAGACTGCGAAACAACACAAATATCCATCGGATATCCATCTTTCTGTTTTTCACGAATTTTTTAATGTTTCAGGAAACTTTTTCAATTTTCCTTTCCGTTAGGACTTTATTTGGACTATTACGAACATTTTAAAGAAAAAAATAGCAAATCGGTTCAACCGTTCAACCTAATATGCGATTACCAACGAACGCCATTTCATTTTCATTTATATAGATATAACATGATTATAATGTCGCCAAATTATGTATTTTCAATTTAAATTGTTTAATAAAATCATCATTTATTCATCCATGAATTTTCATCACTTTTCTTTCGATAGCCAGGGGCTGCTTCTTTTTTCTTCCTCTTGTTGGTGTATTTCTATAAATTGCGATCTCAGGTACGTACTTGCCACTTTATAATAATACCCCATGACGCCATATCCAGCAGTGTGTGTATTT